>VZTY01011213.1:10865-31583 GCA_013400935.1 Turnix velox
ACAGCCGATCACGAGTTCCTTCTTCACTAGTCCTTTGGCACCTCCCCCAGGCTGGCTCCAACTTGGCGAGGTCTGCCTGAGGCATTGATCGCTCTTCTTTGTCTTCCTGATGGCCATCGTTAACTGCCTAGCCAGTGCCCATCCTCCACGAATTCCTCCGTTTTTCTTTAAACATTATACAACGGTAAACAATCTTACACACAGCATTAACAAGTAAAAATATTAGTACAAACACAAACCAGAAAATTTACCCCATTCTACCTCAAACCAG
This sequence comes from Turnix velox, assembly GCA_013400935.1. NCBI lineage: Eukaryota > Metazoa > Chordata > Aves > Charadriiformes > Turnicidae > Turnix > Turnix velox. The sequence goes on from VZTY01011213.1 coordinate 11,137, forward strand.
GACAGTCTTTTTTGTTAATAATTGTTCTGTTAATGTGTACAGAAAAATATACATCTACTATGAGTTATTGGAGTGGTTGTATTTTTCATAATCAACATGGAGTCAAAACATGTAATTATATGTCATTGCAAATGAAAGGTAAACACAAAGTGGTATGTTTTTTGTTAATGTACAATGCACATACATTATGACATCACCCATAGTAAGACATGAAAAAATTTAAACTTCTAAATGTCATCTGTACTGTGTAGGCACTGAAGCTGTTCTATATTCCATTTCTTGTATGGAGTATATATAAATCCACTGTATCTCAATTCATTGAGCTCTTTTGCGGTTATCTCAAAGGGAAGTAGAGTTTCTCAGTTTCATTTCTACAACCTGGACTTATATCACAAGTCCATTGAAGATGCACTTGGACACACACAGAAACAAAATGGTCAATTAAGGTGGAAGTAATATAGTTGTGCTTATTTAACTTATTTAATGGTGCTAAGATTTCAAATCTAACCTACAGCTATGAGTGCCTTAGTATTAAAACCTTCCACCTATCTACTAGTGTTCTAAAAACTGTTTACCACCAGACTTTGATCTAAGATTAAAACTTGGTAAATTTGATCTTAAGGAATCCAGACAGGACTATGCTTTGGAAACATGTTTTGGTAAAGTAGTAATTGCGCAAGTATTAGGATCAAATAGGAATACACTAATATTCAGAGGAAAGAAATACGATGTATAATAAGTATGAAAACTTGGCATTATTTATAGGAACTGGATGGAGCGAACAGTGTCTGAGCAATGTGCAGTTAATTTCAGAGTTTAGTCAGACAGAAGAGACCTAGCTGAAAAGTGAAGTTACAGATTAGAAAATTTACCCTATTTTACCTCAAACCAGGACATATTAAAAGAAAATAATTGTTATTTTCGGAAAAACTCTACTAATAATTTGATATTGCTGATGAAATCCAGGTTTTTTCTTCACATAATTATGAAACTCAGTTATTCTAAGTACATTATAGAATTGTCTTTAAATGTCCTTTGTTTTTGTTTTTAAAACATTTTTCTTACTGTCTAGTGTCTTCTCTGATGCATATATATGATAGTGATTGTTTGGGATCTAAAGTATTGAATATAGGTGATTACCAGAGATTAATGAATTTATCATCCATCCCATTAGTCATTCCAGGCAGGACAATACGTCATCCTGTTAAAAGGACCAAACTGGAAGAGAGGTGCAAATTTAGACCCATTCTCAAGGGTTCTATATCTCATCCATATGTAAAATTCATGTAGATATGAGGAAGAAAGATATCATTCAGTACAATGATTTCTATTATTTGGAGTAAGGGCAAAAAATAAGAAACACTGGCATACTGGGTTTCTATCGTAGAGTTCAGTGTGACAGCTTTGTAACTACAAAGATCTCCATTACTTACTAGAATGTAAATCTACTGTCAGAGTTACAAAATGGTGCTATCAAAATATACTGAAAATGGCAAAATCTGGACATTTTGAAATCAGTGATGCTTTAAAAACAAGGAACATGAGGAGCAAGTGACTGGAAAAAATAAAGAACATTCACACTACAATTTTTACTCTAAATCGAGGCCATACTGGTTTTGCTAGTTCTTAAGTTGAAGTCTGATACCTTGCAGGAGGACAATAGGTATAATGGACATGTCCAGTTAATTGGTACATCAGTAGGAGGTTGACCTAGATTGGTGCTTTTTTGGAAAATCTGGAAAAAATTTTGGAAAAAAATTTCCAGGAGGAGAGAAAGAGACTATTAAACCAAGACTTTTCCAATTTGCATCAGTGAAAGAGAGAAGGATATGCTTCATTACCTGTTTTATATGAGTCCACTTTTGACTTGCACAGTCTGAATATTTTTTCTTGAAAGGTAATTTGGGGGATATTAATATACACATTTTCAAACTCAGTGAAGTTCAGTACTCACAGAAGCACTTATTTGCCAAGGCAGCACCAGCTGTTGTTAAGGCCTCCCTTGTGCGAACAGACAATTGTGCCAATTTACACATTATGTGGTGATTTTCAGATACAGATAAATGACCAGTAAAGATGAAGCAAGTGTAAACAACAGGCAATATTGCTACATATAGTGATATGATTCAGCTTTCTGGAAAGGTCTCCAGAGGTGAAAGATAATTCTTTGGACCCTATACACATGCCTTAAAATATCTTTGCCTAATTCATGCAGAGTGTGAGTCCAATCATATTTTTTTAAAAATAAAAAAATCATGGTCATTTAAATAGGCAGAAGATAAATCTGAAATGTGCATTGCAACTATGAAAGAAGAGCAAAACTCTGTACTTTAAATTTCTTATTAAAATATTCTCTGATCTGAGTACAGCAATTATGATTTTTATGGAAAGTATAATGAGAAAAAAAATTTCTCCATCTCTTTCTGCATACTCCCTGCCCATTCCCAGATGTTCACATGGTGAAATAAAACTCTTGAGCTGGAAAGCTGATGCTTTACATCCAGTCATCTGCATCAGAAGATGATGCCAGTTGATGTCTCAGAGCTCTCTCAAAAAAAAAAAAAAAGGACAAAAATTATAGTCTGATGAATTGTAATCATAAGACTAGAAGCTGCCAATACTCATTAACACAGAACACAGAGAAATCCTAATTATGCATGTAAGGCTTTTTATTTTGCACTTCAAATACAGTGAAATCATAATTTTCTCATAATAGTGAATGCATTTTACTTCTAAGTGTACCTTCCAACATAATCTGAAATATCTCAGATTTTACTGACAGCTCATTGAGAACCAAAAGGCTAATTCTGTGTGAGAATCAAGCTGTGTAATAAAATCCCAAACTAAACTGAGAGAACTGGTCTGTATACTCCATCTTTATTACAAAGATAATAAAACCACTCTAATTTAATCACTTTGAAATAGAGAAATAGTCTCAAGAATATACATTAGCTAAGGCCATGCATATTTTGTAGTTAATTCTCTAAACTGCACCACTACTCCTGCACAGTCATTAGAACTTCATGCACTACTTTAGTTACTGTTATGGAGAAAGCACTTCAAACAAGGTTTCACAAGATCTTCATTGCAGTTAGAGTAAATAAATAAATAAATTCTACTTGCATTTCCTAAATTTGTCTCAGTTAGAACTCAAATTAAAAAACAAATACCATTTCATTCTCCATGACTTTTAAACTTGAAGTATATACAATGATTCTGAAACCAACAGCATGCTATTTCAGCCTCATTAAATGTGTCAGGGAAGTATAAGCATGACACTTCCAGATTCTCTGTCAGAAGCTGGTCATGTGGCTGTGAAAATAGATACCAGCAACTCCATAACTGAAAGATGTCTCTAGCAGAACCTTCCCTTACAGTTTCTAACTCTGGCTATTGGTAATGAGTATTGCTTTCACATGCACTGTCTTGTATGTTATTTCTCAGTATCACTGAATGGTAGGCATTGGCAGGAACCTTCAGAGGTCCAGCCCTCTGGAAAAGCACTTCCACCTAGAGCAGAGCACACAGGAATGCATCCAGGCAGGTTTAGAATATCTCTAGAGGTGGAGATGCCACACTCTCTCCAGGCAGCCTGTTCCTCTACTGCCTACTTCTAAGTAAAGAAATCTTTACTCATGATCTTCTGTTCTGTCATTTTTTTTTTCTCATATATTTTTTTTCTTATCTTACATGTATTCTCATGTTATATTTCCTTATGTTCTTCTATTGTTTCTTCCACCTAAGAGTCAGAGGCTGGCAAGAATTTGTACTGCCATGAACCATGCCATGCATGAGATGCATACCAATATGCTGCAAATGAACTTTATGTGCCATCATGGTGTTTGTGCGGCGGCTTTGCCCCCAAATGTTAGGTCTTTGCCCTTGATAGACGAAGGCATATGGCATACTAGGACATGCAGTCACATTTAAAGACATGTCTTCTAGAGACTTAAGACCTGTATTTAAAGACTGTACTGGAATTCCTTCCTGTCTGAATGTGGAGAAAGCACATAACAGTGATGATTACCATCAGTGATGATCTTCACATAAGATCTTCTATTACAGGGCAGCAAAGTAAGAAGCCACACCTGGTGACTTATACCAGCATATTTTTAAGAATGGTTGTTTTAATCTTCCAAAGAAATGCTGAAAAAAATTCCATACTACATCTGTATTCAGAAAATTAAACAAATACCTTCTGGTATGGTATGTATAGTGCTGTCATTAACCACTGTAACAAGCCACATGCCTTTTGTTGGCTGATCTCTGACAGTAGTTGCTCCAAAAGAAAAAATCTCTTGAGATATCAGTGGCCTTTTAAGGAAGTAAGAGCACCAGTATGAAACACAATAAGACTGTCTCTTCCAATAATAGCAAGCAATTAACTTTTTAATAATAGAAATGAACTAAGAACTATTGTTAACTTAGTCCAGGTTTCCTCATCTTTTTTTTTTCTCTGTAGGAAAACATCTTACCTATGAAGAAAAGTATTTTAATAGTTGCAATTGTTGAATAAGATTCTTTATCCTTGAGAACTACTGAACTAGGGTGGTGTGTAATAATGGCACGTTCCCACACAGTGGAACTTTGTCTGACTGAGTCAGTGCACTAGAATAGAAAAGCCTCCTTGGAGCTCAATATGTAGAATAATGGCAGAATAAGTAATGGGGAAAAGATGAGATAAAAACCATCTTTTTCCACTTCTTAAGTTAGTGTTTCTGTTGTGCCCTGCCTTGTGAACTAACTCATACATCTATCTAGTCACTAGAAACTCTTCATGTGTTTGGTTATTCTTGACATGTCCTTGTTCCTATGCCATTACTTGTTACTAGATCAACCATGTCCAGTGTATTTATACTAATGCACAAAGCCTGGGGAACGAACAGGAGGATCTGGAGCTCTGTGCCTAGTCAGAACTTTCTGATATCATAGGAATAACTGAAACTTGGTGGGACAACTCACATGACTGGGGATCATGATGGATGGTTGTAAGCTGTTTCAGAGAGACAGACAGGGAAGAAGGAAGAGAAGTAGAACTCACTCACATATGTTAAAGAGAACCTTGAGGACATAGAGGTGACTGTGGAAGCGCTATTGAATACCTCTGTTTTAAGACCAGGTTGGATGTCTCCAATAGGAATCTTAATGTATGTCTCTGCTTCTGATTTCCAAGCCAAGATGGTAAGGCCAAAAAACCAGTATCTGAATCACTTAAGCAAACTGTGAGTCAACAGAATCTGGCTCTTATGCGTGACTTCTGCTACCTAGACATTCATTGAAAGTACAATACAGCAGCTTGCATGTCATTCATCAAGTTCCTGGAACTGCTTCCTCGTAAAAATGTTAGCTGGGATTCATAGTTGGACTTGCTACTCAAAAAACAAGAAAACCTGCCTAGCTAGTGTGGTTAATGATAGCCTTGGCTCCAATAAAAACAATATAGGATGCTGTTAGCATCTTAGTATCAACAAGGGCATCACAAGCATTCCACTCTCTTCAGTTCTTACCAGGCCACACCTGGAATATTATGTTCAGCTTTGGTCCCCTCTATACAAAAAGATGTACAGAGGCTGGAGAGGGTCCAGAGGACAGCCANGAATCTGGCTCTTATGCGTGACTTCTGCTACCTAGACATTCATTGAAAGTACAATACAGCAGCTTGCATGTCATTCATCAAGTTCCTGGAACTGCTTCCTCGTAAAAATGTTAGCTGGGATTCATAGTTGGACTTGCTACTCAAAAAACAAGAAAACCTGCCTAGCTAGTGTGGTTAATGATAGCCTTGGCTCCAATAAAAACAATATAGGATGCTGTTAGCATCTTAGTATCAACAAGGGCATCACAAGCATTCCACTCTCTTCAGTTCTTACCAGGCCACACCTGGAATATTATGTTCAGCTTTGGTCCCCTCTATACAAAAAGATGTACAGAGGCTGGAGAGGGTCCAGAGGACAGCCATAAAGATGATTAGAGGAATGTGAAGCCTGCTATAAGAAGAAAGGCTGATAGAACTGAGTTGTTTCATCTTGAAAACAGAAGGCTTAGGGCAAACCTTATCACCATGTTACAGGATACAAAGTGTGACTAAAAAGAAGATGAAGACATCACTTTTTCAAGGAGTCACATGGAAAAGACAAGGGATAATGCACACATTTTACTCCAGGGGAGATTTCAGTTTCAAAGGGAAAATTTTTCATAAAGAGTACAATGGAGCCATTGGGATGATGTCCCCAGGGAAATGATGGATTCCTCAACACTGGACACTTTAAAGATCCAGCTGGGCCATCTTGTTTAAACTATGGTTTTGCTAAATAAGGTTCTGTCCTGGTTTTGGGCCAAAATTAATAAATTAGCCCCCCAGAGACAGATGGTCCTCCCTCTCTCTCTCTGAAGAGAGGAGAGGAAGTAAGGAGGAGATTTAAGAGTTCGGAAGAATTCCAAACTACTTTAATAGATAATGAAACAATAAATAAAATCAAAAGGGAAAGATAAAAAGGTGTACAATATTTACAAGACTGAGTCCAACTTCCGGGATGATGATCACGACCCCACGTGAGCAGGCCGAGGAGAGTAGGCCTGTGGTCTGAAGAGAGCAGGGCCGACGAGGGAAGGGCCGACGAGGAAGAGAGGCGAGGGGGGAAGAGAGAATGACCCCTTTCGATCCCTCCTTTTATACATTGAGGGCATGAGGCAGATGGGATGGAATACATTGGTTACATGTTACATCCATCAATGTAGAACCCTCCCCTTGCGGTTTCTCTTCCCGGTACAAACGACCACGAGTTCCTTCTTCACTAGTGCTTTGGCACCTCCCCCACGCTGGCCAGGTCTACCGAAGGTCGGCCTAAGGCTTCGATGGCTCTTCTTTGTTTTGTTGATCACTCTTCCTTTGTATTCTTTGATGGGCGTCGTTAAACTCCCTAGCCAGTTTCCATCCCCCACGAATTCCTCCGTTTTTCTTTAAACATTATACAACGATAAACAATCTTACACCCAGTAATAACAAGTAAAAATATTAGTACAAACACAAACCAGAAAATTTACCCCATTCTACCTCAAACCAGGACAGGTTCAGCCAGATGATACCTTTCAACCTAATATTCTATGATTCTTCTAATGTGGCACCAAGGATTGAATATTATTTTCCACTGAGGAGGAGTAATATTTGGAGAGTTCTCCATGGAATTGCGTGTAGCAGTTTTACTCCTGATTGTGCTGTTACAGGCTGACATTAAAAAATTAATTGGAAGTTTCTCAACATTAGGATTTGTTAACTGCTTTCATAGGTATTGTGAGATTCAGGTGGCCTTCATTAGCCATCCAGCTCTAATGATTCTGAATGAATTGGTTAATGAGATATAAAGATAGTGGCCATTTGAAAGAATTAAAGCTACTATAGATGGCAAAGAGCTTTTTTTCCCCACTTCTTTCTATTTTTTTTTTAATTTGTGATTTTTATATAAACAAATATATCTGTCTCTAGCTTTGTCTGAATTTACAGCGTTGCTGGTTTCCACACACTTGATTAAGGAATACACTTCAGTTTGAACCAAACTTTTGCAATAATCCAACACTTTTTGTAAGATCATGCTGACAACATTTGCCCTAACCCTTGCACAATTATACTGGCTAGTGAATTCCCCTTCCTCGTCAGGAATGCAGACAACCAAAAGGTGGAATTAGGCTTAAGTTTTCATCAGAGAAAGATACAGAGGCTAGTTTTAAAATGAATTCTTACTGAAAAGCCTCCTACTAAACAACTACTCCTCTTTTTCAGACATATACAAACCCAGCCTGCCTTAGGAGGGAATAAAACATGAAAAAAAGACAAAGAAAAATCAATGTTGCAACAAGTCAAACCCGCTCCAGATACTCTCAGAAGTTTGTGGGGGCATGCAGAAATGTCTTTTTGCTCATTAAATTCAAACAAGCACTTTCATTTTCACTATGAAAGCTGTGCTGACCTTGCCAGTCCATTAAACTCTAACAAGGGTCTCTGTTGGTTCATAGTTCTAATTATGATTCAGTTTAGCACTAAAACCAGTTTGACTCACTCCTCTGTGGGCTGATCCATATGGACTGATATCCATATTTTATAGCTATGAAAATAATTTTGACCCTAAATATCCATAATTGTTGACTGTATTTGGAAATATCAGCAGGGAAACTAGTGTAACTGAGGGGAAAATAACTGAGGACAAAATAACCAAGGTACAAAATTTGTGTGCAAATTAGCATCTACATAAGAATGAAGGGGGGTGGGAACTCGATGATCTTTAAGGTCCCTTCCAGCCCAAACTATTATGTGATTCTATGATTCTGTGAATCATTCTTCATCTCCTTTTTAGTGACTCTAGACCTAGATATAAACGAAACTAAAGAAATTCAGGTGTGGATGTTGCAGTGGGGAAAACAAAGCTAAAAAAATTTGAAACTAGTAGGAAAGTACTTTGATTTCTGAACACTATCTCAATTCTACTCATAATATGGCTTTGTTTCACTGATGTATTGGTTGAACATAAAATGCTAAATCTAGATTTTTTTTTCAGCTGCTTTTATGAATGTTCACTTCAGCAGAAAATAATGTTGAATGGAATATCAAAAGAAATGTTTTCCCAAAGATCAACAGACACTAATTGACACAATACATAACTCAGTCACTTTTATACCCGAGGGCTGCAAGACACATATGCCATATGAGTTAATGGGTTTTCAGTTTTGTAGGGTTGACACTCCCTATATAAAATTCCTGCAGGTGTTTTCCTCCTACTCAGGTCTTTTACATATTGGGAAATTTCTTTTCCTAATGGGTTGCTTTGCATAAGGAATCATATAGCATAAATACCTATTTGATGAGATCATGAGCATATTGTGATGGAAAAGGTCAGAGAAAGAAATAATTCATTTTTTGTCAGTGTATTTTTTAGATTGTTAGTTATGTGTCCCAGTTCATTTTGCATTTTCTGCAAAATGCAGAATGTATGTATATTTTTGATCTTCTATGGCAGAAAGAATTAGAGCATCCAAATGAGTTGGTAACAAACAACTAGCAAGAATCTGTCACACACAGATTATCACATCCAAACAATCTGGTTAACAGGAACAGAAAGAAGACAACCTCACCAAAGTCAGTTGGCTATCCTGTTATAAACCCTGCAAATATGATCACTAATTGTATTAAAAATACCATATGCGGAGAACTGAGGGGACTTCATGAAATAACAACAACCTTAAGGAGCACCTTTTAGGAAGAGTCAAAAAATATACTGTAGAAGGGATTACAAGGTGACTGTCCTTCTCTGAGATGTAAGTGTTGGAGTCTAAGCTCATTTTATAGAGGCAACAGGGTACATTGGTCTGCATGATTGAGCTTCAGCTGTCTGTCATTGAAGGTGAGTTTTGACATGGTTCAGTGGTGTTATTTTGACTCAGTCTGTTGAGGAAATTGCCAAACTGTGAGGAAGTTCACAGAGTATAGTAATGTGCAATGAGATGGGTAACACTGCTGTCAGAGATGAGATTGTTCAGATAGAGCTAGTTAGTAGCCTGGGGATTCAAGAGGAAAAGCAGTCCTGTCAGATGATAAAAAATTCTAGGTTAAAAAAAATGAATAGAGTGTAAGAAAGTAGCAGCTCAGCAACTCTCAAAGAGTATACTCACAAGGAATACAGATACTGCTAACCTTTCCCAACCTGACAGAAGGGTATTTGGCTACTCATAATTTCTTACATGTTATTGGTGCTTAGTGTTGTCCTAGTCCTAGCTGTCAGTTGTGTGCTTTAGGCAATAGTGAATAGCTTTTCACTTTTCAGTTGCATTCAAAATGTTGGCAGCATAGCTTCTCACACAGTAAAATATTCCTATTATGTGTTAAAGGGGTCTGGCAAAAGAGAGTCACAAATTGTTTGTGAATGTGGACAGAAGAGTCCATTGCCCTGTCTTGGAGGTATATTGTATTCTTCATCTTGGAAGCTAGAATTATGAAAGCACAATAACTGAGGCTGAATAAGATTGTAATTAAAAAGAAAAAAAACCAAACAAAAAACAACCCAAAAAACCAAATCCAGTTGTGGCATTTGTGATGACAGAGTTGTGCTTTATCTATGTCTAGTCTAGTCTATCTATGGCCATTAGAGTAAAACAAAGAAACTCAGGGAAGGTTAGGACAAAGCAGCAGTATTGTTTTCCCAGATTTTATATGTTGCATGACTTCCAGTATCATCTTCATCTACTTTTGCTATGCATAGAATGTATTTGCATTGCTAAGAAATACAGAAATTACATTTCCAACTCTGGTAAAAGGGTTTCTCACACCATAACCTGGCAGGATTGGATACATCCTTTGACTTGTCTGTCCCTTTCTGCTTATCCCTGAAAGACAACAGAACAGTTATTGCTTGAAAAATAACACAATAAATATTTTTCTTATTTCAAAATAATTTTCATTTATTAATTACTATTACTGCAGATCTGATTCTGCGTCATGTAAAGGACATTTTATACCTGCTTTAAGGCCAGTCCCCAAAGTCATTGCAAGAGAGATTTCATTGGTAAAAAGAAAGTAAATTATTTTACACAAGTGATATTTTATTCATATAGACAGTGATGATGCCATGAACAAAAATATAGTGACATAAAGCTTTTTCAAAAACACTGTGAATATTTTAAAAAATTCTGCTGCAATCTCCCTTCACAAATTTTTTATTCATATCCTGTTTAATTTCTAATCTCTAAATTCCATTAAGCGGTTTAAATCATGAAAATTACTTCTGTTTTGAAGATTTCTTTCATGGTAGTAGATGCAAATTCAAAGGGATGAAAGGACAGTGGAAACTGAGAAAATTTTCAAGACAGTGATTACAAGAGGAAGCAAATAATATGCTCCATGTATGTATGACAGGAAAGCAGAAGCTGGCTGATGGCATTACAAACTTACTGAAAACCCTGAAAGAACCCATAAAGAAAAAGACACTGGAAATCTGGTGGATTTGCTTTTTCTCTATTTTTGGGTATTTAAAGTTATGTCTTTCTTTCTGTACTTCAGATACACTTCCATGGAGTAGTATATTAAAGTGCTTTAACTGAAAGAAATACTCTGTCTCAACATTTCATGTAGCTAATTTCAACCTTGCCTCTAAGTAGTTTTCTGTTCTTCAAGATATCCATACTCTTTCAGTATATGTAGACTCCTACAATGTTAATGTTCTTAGTCTTGTTATTTCTGTTTGCTGAGTTCCTTTGGTTTTAATTCATGTTTCCATTCCTTTTTGTCTCTGTCCTCTGAAATCCTGTTAGTATCTTCCTAATAGCAAAGTGACCACAACTGAATACAGTATCCTTAATGTAGTCACAGTGGACAAGATCTGTTATCACACTGCTTTTTACAGAGCATTCCAGAACTCTTTTAGTCCTTCCTAGTAAACTATTTTGTGAAATCATGTCTAAATTTCTGTCTACTATCACCCTCATATCTTTATTACTTTCTGGTTTTCTCTGTTGCTATCTGCTTGTTTTTATTACATTTTCAAGACTACTTTTTCTTCCTTAGACATAATAGGAAGCATCTTCTCAAACTGAATCATTATTTTCGACCCACATCTTTATTCTTGTCAGATTTCAATATTTCATTGCCCTCCACAAAACTTTTCATAACACTTGCTGGTTAAGCTTATCATAACAGATGCCTTCTTACTCACTCTCTTAGATCATTAAAAAAGTGTTACAGGACAGTTTTCTTTTTGTGGAGAGACTTCTGTCTTCTAAAACTGAAGGCATAAAAAGCAAGTTATTTCAACACATTTTTGGGCTGCTTCATAGAACTGATGTGCATTTCACTTTTTTTTTCCTTTTTTTTTCAGGATATTAAAAACATTAATTATAGTGATACTATGATATTACCATTACAATTGTTTTTAGTAATTACTTAACTCATGTTTTTATAGGTTTTTCAGTACATATCTCAGACCCTTGCTGGGATTTTTAGAACAGAAAACTACATCAACACTCAACAAAAGAGCTATTTTACACGTACTGTATGGTACATGGAGAGCTGAATCTGAATGAGTCAGCTCAGTAGATTAAAAGTCAGATGAATTTATAATGTACTGCTCAAATTTATTCCCCTAAGTTAAAAAATAAGATGCTAGTGGCAAAGCTCAAAGTATGAATTTGAAAGGATAAGCTGATTATATTTTCACTGTTATTGAAGAACAAATCCACATGACAGATTTAGTTGAATGAGTTTTCCTATCTTCTCGTAAGTGTCTAATTTAGGATGATGTAACAAGGTAAGGCTTTTCCTACCCAACTTAGCATAGTAGAGTTAGGACAATATACTTAATTTTTGGGAGTCTCTACATTCATGTTTCATGTTTGCATATAAAGGGAAGATCATTGCAGTTGCTTGAAACTGGCCAGCAGGGTCAGCCTAAGTCACTGTCAGGTCACTATATGAACCAGAGGAACTAAAGTGAAAGAAACTCATGTGTCCTGGTTTTGGGCCAAAATTAATAAATTAGCCCCCCAGAGACAGATGGCCCTCCCTCCTCTCTCTATGAAGGGAGGAGAGGAAGGAAGGAGGAGATTTAAGAGTTCGGAAGAATTCCAAACTACTTTAATAGATAATGAAACAATAAACAAAATCAAAAGGAAAAGATAAAAAGGTGTACAATATTTACAAGACCAAATCCAGCTCCTGGGATGGTGATCACGACCCCACGTGAGCAGGCCGAGTAGAATCCAGCTCCCGGGATGATGATCACGCTTCCACGTGGGCAGGCCGAGGAGAGCAGGCCCGAGGCCTGAAGAGCACAGAGCCGGGGAGGGAAACGCTGACGAGGGAAGAGCCGAGGAGGAAGAGAGAGCGACTGGCCCTTCGATCCCTCCTTTTATATTGAGAGCATGGGCATATGGGATGGAATTCCCCATTGGTCACATGTTACATCCATCAATGTAGAACCCTCCCCTTGCGGTTTCTCTCCTTCCTCTTTCCGGTACAGCCGACCACGAGTTCCTTCTTCACTAGTCCTTCGGCACCTCCCCCAGGCTGGCTCCAGCCTGGCGAGGTCTGCCTGAGGCTTCGATGGCTCTCCTTTGTCTTCCTGATGGCCATCGTTAACTGCCTAGCCAGTGCCCATCCTCCACGAATTCCTCCGTTTTTCTTTAAACATTATACAACGGTAAACAATCTTACACACAACATTAACAAGTAAAAATATTAGTACAAACACAAACCAGAAAATTTACCCCGTTCTACCTCAAACCAGGACACTCATGGGATGAGATAAATAGTTTTTACAAGCAAAAACAAATAAGGAATTAATCCCTACCGCATGTCATCAGGCAAGTGCTTAGGCATTTCCAGGATGTCAGCGTGGCATCAGTTGCTTGAGAAGACAAATGTCACAGCCATGAATGTTCCCCCCTCCTCTTCCTTTTCCCAATCTTTTATTAATGAGTGTTGTGACAGACAGTATGGAATAACCCTTTGTAAACTGCTGCTTTGCTTGATACTTAGAGGTTAACTAATACCTACTGAAAGTTCCACTTTCTTTCTGATTTTATCTCAGCTGCATTCTGTGTTCCCATTTGCTTCACATTGTGCAGCTGATGGAGCTTCTGTTCTTCTGAGTGTATTCATCTTAAATTTAAATGGGGTTAATGCTGTTAAGAGTTCTTTTTTAATGATTATGTTAATAATCTGGAAATTACAGCTACTCAAATATAGCCCTATAGCTACCATCACTCTTAGTATTTATTGCAATTCACTGGAAAAGTCTGGTTTCCAATTTCCTAGGTTGTAGTTCCTAGATACCTTGATCATAACGGTAACTATGATTTATCTCCTTTATATTTTACCTGTGGAGACTTAACAAAAGAACATGTTCTTGATTGCAGCAACAACTTTTGCTATTTCCAGGGGTCATATCACAAGCTAGGTGCCTGAAATAGATCTTGGATTAATTAAAATTTGGCTTACAGCTGAATGGACATATCTCATTTTTGTTAATTTCCCATTTACCTGAGCTTCTGAAGTTCCTTTAAATCATATTTTTCAAAAGTCAATATATAATTATTCTGAAATGTTCTATCTTCCATATTTTATCTTTATTTTTTGCTAATATTACAGCCAATTTTCTTCTTGAGGTTTGCTTTGTTAAGAAATTGAGTTGTGTTTGACTCCTTACATGAGACATGATTTTCTGTTCTGAATATACCTAAAGTTAACCACACACCTACAGTCAAAATTGTCCATTTTGTCTCTCATTTTATACTCCCCTATTAATTCCTTTTCACCATTTGAAGTGAAAATGTGAACTGAAAATTGAAATTTGAAGTGAAATACAGCCACCTTTCATTGATAAACAGGAATATATGTTGACATGTTTGATATGTTGATGCATATCACATACGTGTCTTTCCTTGCATTCCAGTTCCACATACGGATACATAATCCACTAGTATGATGGCAGTCTCATACATGATCTTTTTTGAACACCTGTATTTCAGAAAATGTAAAAATACTTTTCTTCCTCATTAAATCCTATGCAGCTGTCAGAGCAAAGATTTGATTACTTGAAGAACCACCATAAGCTTTGTACAGATGTGTTATTCCTCATAACATATGTAAACTTGTGGAACCCTAGGGATGATTTGCAAAGCATTTCTTCTCCACAAATACCTGTTTAGATACTAAATTCTTTCTACTAAAGATGGGAAGCATAGTTTCAAGTGCAGGGTATGTTGTTTTTATTCTACTGACTCCATGGAGCTATGCCAATGGCAGATCTGGCTATGTGTCACCATAACTACTGTGCCTTTTTGTGCTTGATATTTAAATTTTTGTACTGTAAGTTATGGGAGCATTCCTTTAAAAAGGCATATTTTCAGGAGTTCTAATAGCCAAATTAATGACATATTTAATTCTGTAAGGGGCAGGTAGACCAGCTCTACTCAGAGGAACCCACCTGGAGATGAAACTTCAGCTTTTGATGAGGGGATTTTCATTTGCATGTAAACCTTCCCAGATCACTCCTTGATCCATGGTTCCAGATGTTTTAACACCACTTAATTCAACTGTAGAAAAAGTAAAGCAAAGGAGCCTGGCACATCTTTGGCTGAGTTTCTCCCAGCTGAATTATAATTTTAGATGACAAAACTAATTTAAAGAATGCACAACATCAAGCCCTATTTCACAGCAATATGAGTGACACCAAGAGTCAGATGGATGACAGAATTATGAAATAGCAAATGGAAAACTAGCAGGCTCCATTTCTAAATTAGATTTATAAATTCAACCATATAAGAGCAAACTTTGTAGCTGGCACTGCATCGGGGAATAGCCTACATTAGGGAAAAAAGAAAAAAGTGATAATGACAATTCTCTCCTGTATTATATTATCACATATATTTCATTCACCATCTTTCACCTTTGTTTCAATCACCAAAGCCTCAAAGTGGCTGAAGTATTGGAAAAGTAACTGCCTCTTCATAGGGAACTAATCTTCAGGCTTGTTATATGAAAAAGGCTTAACACAATAAATGCATTCATATTTTTCAAAAAAGGTGTGGTCCTGCTCAAACCAAATGACAGAATGTGTTTTATTTCTGTAGTATTAAAGACTGAAAACATATTAGTAGTTGGAAGTGTAGAGAGGTCGACCTAGTATGAATGAAAACATAATTCCATCCTTCCTTCTCATCTGAATATGTTACTATGGCAGAAGAGTGTTGCATTTACCACAGATCCTAACTGAAAGTCTCATTGCCTAGTTTCACCAGTGTAGGAAGGTCTGTAATTCATTCCTTTAAATGACTATGAAGCACCTTCTGTAGCAGAGCTGCCCATGTTGGATTAGTTGCTGCTAACTTAAGGCCTGATGAAGTCTCTGATAATGTTCACTGGATTAATTTTCTTTGGAAAATTAGTTTTAAAGGCTATGAATATTAAACACCACTTCCTACATGTAGAAAAACACGTACAGTCACATCAGCTCACTGCTCCACTCAGGTTGAAGAGCAATACTACCTACAGTCAGATTGTGTGTCCTGAGCTTAGCATGTTGCAGTTTCTCCCACTACTGAATTCAGAGTTCGTTCATGTCATCCTAAGGAAGCAAGATGGGAGTTTTCTGGCACTTTTAGAAGTGTGGAAATCTTGGAGTGAAATTATGCTGAGAGAGAGGCTGCCATGTATTGCCCTATCTTATTGTGCTTCTTGCGGTCTATCTCCTAAAATGGCAGTATCAGTCTATGTCTAGAAGTACAGCTTTTCAGTCTCTTTACCAGGAAGTTGGACTCCACAACAGCTTGACCGCTAGTATCAGTCCGCAAGTGTGAACTATAAAGCACTGTTAGTCTTTGCTGGCCTTTACTGCGACAACATTGTGAAGTATCTCCTGAGAATAAGAAAAAGTGTGATGAGAGAAAAGAGAACACAAATGGAAAATCCTGCTTGAAAAGAAAGATACAGTCTAGAAAAGAGTGAACTTGTCCTCCTGTAGATGAAGAAAAGTGAGGTGAGGAAAGAACAGTGCCTTGTTTGGTATCATTAGTACAGATGATATTCCAGAATTTTGTGAATTTACTTTTCAGCACTAATGTTGTATCTGGATGTGCTTTTCCTTAAATGGGAGAAGTCAGAAATTCAAGTTTGTGTGCTGTGTTGATTCCAGTAAAATGTAAAAAAAATGCCCTAAGTGAATATCATGGACACATATGACAGTAGAAAAATATGGAACATTTGTAATTCTTTATTTGATTTTTATTTCTGGGAGAGATATTTCTTTCTAGACTCTTCTACTCTTAACATTCTGCATAATTTCTCTCTGCTTAATCCCCACATCCATCTCCCCACTGGACCTTTAGTTTTGCAATTCTCTTCCTTGCTGACAGAGGTTCCATTTTGGGAGCCAGAGCTCTTAGGTTCAGTTTCAGATGCAGTGGAAGCTTCAGGTTGGAAAAGAAAACTTGGCAAGAAATGAGGAAAAAATATCTTCAAATATATTTTTAAAAAATGTAAATGTCATTGCAATTTTAAAGTACTACACATACAGAATCTTAGAGGTTCCTCTATGAAAAACTTCAAATTTCACTTTAAAATTGTATGTAAAGTTTGGCAGTTCTCTTGATCTGCCTTTTTCTGCATGTAGCTTTCACTAGCTTTGTCAATGGAAAAAATGAAAAACATGCAATGACAATACCAGACTTTTGGAACTGAAACACTTGCCTGGTTTTGAGTAGTTATTCCCATATAAACATGGAACATAAACTACTTAGCATTGGTGCCATTTTTACCACAAGGCATGAGTTATATAATTTGTGAACATGAAATGTGAAACAGGCTATTTTAATAAAATAAGCTATGAGCTAAACCCATGTTTAATGCAGAATAAGAGTTCTCTTTTACCATTCTGCAGTCATACGCCCCAAGTGTCTAATCTATAGGTAGTTTTCGCTTTAGGTTTCTCAGGTGATCATGACTGAATGTTTGGTCTTGCTGGAGAAGTCTAATCTCAAGGAAAAGAGCATCTAAGCAGGCTCTTAAGAAGATTTTCCCAACTGATGCCTGCTCAACTTATTAAACACGGCAGTTCCAACATGCTAGATGTGATCATGGCTTCATATTTACAGACCAGTGGAAATGTAAGTCTTCCCAGGAATTCTGAGCTGTCAGTAAGATTTAAATTGTGAGCTCATATATTTTAAGATAAATATCTAAATGCTTTCCAAATTATGACTAAATTGATCTCACAGGGAGCATGGAAAGAATGTGGAGGATTAAGTTTCTTGCTGTTTAAGGTAGTGTTTTACTGTAAAGTGAGATGGACACTGGCCGTGACTGGATGGTAAAAGGTAAAGTTCTCTTTCAGCCAAAACTAGCAAGACTAACTTGTTTAAATGTGTTCAAATATGACAGGATTCAGTAATTTCTGCAAGGAAGTGCCTGGAGGTGCCTCAGGAGCCAGAGTAAATCTAGAGAATATTCCTAAAGAAAGCATGCACTTAAAAGGTGCTGAGGATGCATGGCTCAAGAGATATGTGGATAATATAAGCTTCTATAATATAGAAAAACACCTATTTCTATTTTGTCAACCATTTATTATACCTGGTATACTATACACTGCATAGCATTGTTATCATTCTGTTATTCAATACATAACATTTTTTGTTGGTAATTTTGTTACTGGGTATATGCATCAACTGGTTTTATATCTATTCCTTCTTAGACAGAAATGTCTTATATTGTTTGAAGACATACTATGTAATTTTGTTCTTTCTCTTTATATCAATTTTATTATCTTAGTTAACCAATAACACTATCCCCAGAGCTGAAGATGCTGATGAAAGAGAGATGGAGATGTCTTGGCATGACATTACTATAGATTGATTTAAAAAAATTTCTTCTAAACAAATAAAAGCAAGAATTAAAAATTAGATGAACACTCTGTCACTCTCTGAGCTCAGTAGGCTATAAGTTCATTTACTGGTTCCCTGAACAGGTATCTACTACCCCAAAATTGGTAATTTTCTAATTCCTAGCATGCAACGAGTCACAGTCTGAACAAAACAGGGAACAGTGTCATCTGTGTCCACCCAGAAAACTCTTGCAATTCAAACATTACACCTCACTTCATATTTTTTCTACTAGCAATTATAATAAAGGTCTATTAACGGGATTGGCATCAGTTTGTGCATCTGTAAAAACTAAAGAGGTAAGAGTAGGGAGGGAAAGCTTTTATGGAATGACTGGATTAGTCTTCCCTCATATTTTTTCAAGCTTCCATTTCTCCCTCAGCTTGTATATGCAGGTACCTCATATGGTTAAGAGGAATCACTGATTGAATCACCGATATTTCCCTGAACAGGCAGTTAAAAATCACCATACAACGTATTAGCTCCCTATGTTTTAATCGGGGGCAGTGTCTTATGGTCTTTCTATATTTTCTAGGTCTCTATCCAGAAGTGTCTGCTTTTGTCCTGATTCTTCCCCTTCTTCCTTGCTCCCACCCTTGCCCCTGCCCTTTCCCTTCCCATCTCTGGAAAAATTCATGTTGCAGTGACAATGAAAAACCACAAAAAATTGACTATTTTGTGATGCCATTTCCTTTTTACTTGTGGAATACTTGTCCAGGAGGTGAAAAATATGATGATGAGCAACCACTATATTAGTGTTATATTGCACTATGTTAAAGTAAATTTTACATGTAACAAAGAACTGTAAATATGCTTGTGGAAAATGGGAGAAATCATCAGACCTGTTGATGTAACCTTTATGGAAAGCAGCAAGTAAGTGGTGAAATGCAACCACTGTTGTCATGGATGCATTTACAAACTGAGAAACCATCAAGGTACTCTACCTTCTATGCTCATTAATACCAGATTCTTGTTAGCAGTTACTGCTCAGGGTGGACTAGCCATTTTGCTGAAGTTCAAAATCACCTACAACTTTCTCAAGCATAAGCATGAAAAGGAAATTCTTTCTCTAATAAATATGCACCAGTAATGAAGTATGACGGTTGGTGTAAGAAGGGGCTGACCTCCACGATCAATATGATCTGCCAGAATCCGTTTATTGAGAGCATGAGACAAGCTTATATACAGTGATGGCTAGTTATCAATGCTACTTACATGCTGATTTGTTACAAGTTACATTCTTGCATTAATGTCAGACCCTCCTCTTGAGTTCTTCTGCCAACACACAGCTGCACACAAGTCCTTGTTATCTGTTCCTCCCTCGATACTTTCCCAGACCATCGAGGACTCCTTCCCAAAACAGTGGAAGACACAAGCGAGCTCCAAGGCCTTCAGGTGGCTTGCCTCAGGCTCTGAGCTGAGCAGTTGTTAACCATTTATAGCCTGTGCCCATACTGCAACACACCAGTTCCAGGGGGAAGGGCAAGTCACAGAAAATAGAAGTTTCTGACATCTAGTCTCATGCCTTTTCTTTGAATAGTGAGAAGCTATCTTCCTAGGGTCAAAGGCAAAAATCCTCAATCTACCCATTTACAATTAGTCAGCACTTGCGTAAGCCCACTGACCTACCTTGCTTTCTCTGTTAAATTGTACCTCCCAACTACTTCTTGGTTTGAGAAAGAAACCCCTTTCAAACCCTGAGTATCCTGCAAATACATCTGTATTGTGTCTGTCTGAGGTGGATATAATTTTCCCTGCAGTGATCTTCATAGTGCTGTGCTTTGTCTTAACAGCTAGAAGACCTTGTTTTGGGTTCTGATGACTCTCTTGGTGCCACTACTAACCTGAAGGTGAGAGTGGACAGGATCTTAGCAGGGGTCATAGTCAGGATAGCTGACACAAACTATCCAAAGAGATGCTCTATATTGTATGGCATCTGTTCAGCAATAAAAGATAACAAAAGGAAAAGGAACGGGGGAAATTTTTATTTATGACATCTACCTTCTGGAGCAATGTCCTGGTTTGAGGTAGAA
>VZTY01011214.1:0-14486 GCA_013400935.1 Turnix velox
GTCAATTTTTTCCTACTAAAATGAATGTCTTCAGATTTGAAACTTTTCCCTTCTGGTTTAACACCTTTTGTGCCTCTTCCAATGTTTGACAACCTTCTCAGTGTCAAATTTTTTCCTACTAAAATGCATCTCTAGAGATTTGAGACTTCTCCCACCTGGTTTAACACCTTTTGTGCCTCTTCTAATGTTTGATAACCTTTTTGATATCAATTTTTTTCCTACTAAAATGCATCTCCAGAGATTTGAAACTTTTCCCTTCTGGTTTAACACCTTTTGTTTCAAAGCTAGAGGTGCTCCTGAGCAGTGAGATCAGTTTTTCAAGGGTAACATGTCCATGAGGACCTTCTGATGGGGATCCCACACCCAAAAAGGGATAAAGGGGGGCAAAAACCCCCACTGGTGCTGAGGTTCCCCCTCTGAGCTTACCTTCTACCAGCAGGGCAGTGCCGATGGCAAACACCTCCAGCTCAGTGAAGCCTTCAGGGAGGGGGTAGGCAGTGACCATCCTTGTGATGTGAAAACAGCAGCAGCTTTAACCTCTGCCCCTTGTTGTAGCTGCAGGGCTGCCTTTTCTCTGCATCCCCCCTTCTTCCACCAGCCCGGGGCTTCTTAAAGGAGCAGTTCACGTGCAGACACATGCTGCTTATTATATAAAAGCTTTGGGGTTTTTTTACTCCCACCCCCACAATCCCTGCAGGAATGTTATTAATGATGGGACCAGCATCAACCCTCCCTCCCCTTCCCCTGCAAATCCTATTTGAGACAGCAGCAAAATGAGAGCATTCATGGCACTTACAACAAGTTCTTTGTAGAGACAAGATTAAGAAGCCCGTCCAGTTAATTCTGCAACGCTGGAAAAGAATTAAAAGTTGTGGGACAAAGGAAACATGTAATATATAATTGGGGAGTGACCTGAAAAACAAAAGGGGCACTCATTGGGTTGGTAATTAGGGGGGAAAACAAGAACCATGGATCTCTTAATAACTGGCCAGGGTGTTTTTTTTTCTGGCAAAAGGCTGGGCTGTAGATTAACACATCTCAAAATTGAGGCTTGAATTATAGAATCATAAAAAGGTTTAGGATGGAAGGGACCTTCAAGATCATCTAATTCCAATTCCCCTGGCTATGGGCAGGGACACCTCCCACTAGATCAGATTGATCAATGCCTCATCCAGCCTGGCCTTAAACACCTCCAGGGATTGAGGGGACATCCACAGCCTCTCTGGGCAACCTCTTCCAGGGTCTCACCACCCTCACCGTGAAGAATTTCTTTCTTATTTCTAGCCTGAATAGACAGTGATCCACTTGAAAGGCTGGCTGAATGCAGCCCCTGGGTAACTCAATTGAATTCCCTCACTTGTAAATTGGATTAATCATTGTAAATTTGGGTTCACTCCCACCCACACTCCACTTTCACTTCTAGGCAAACAACTATATACAGCTTAGGCTCTAACACCTGAAGAAAAGGAAGCATTCCATGGTGGGAGCTATTGTGCTTCTTCCAAAGTCTTTAAAACCATGTTTTAAAATCATTAGTCAAAACTTTAGGGTTTTTTTTCTATTCAGACACCTGGATTCTTTCCTTAATTGGACCAAACTTCTTAATTCTAATTTACATCCATTATTTCTAGTCTTCCCATCACATATCCTATTAAAAACTCCTACCCCTGCTGCTGATTGATTAACTCTTTGGCACCTTGAATTCCTGGGTCCTGTAGAATGTATTAAAAGTGAGCAAATAATCCATATTTCTCAATCTCTAACCTACAATTAGAGAAGCAATAGCTAGAAGGGAGAGAGGATAGTTTATTTTTCTTTTAGGGATGCTCCATTCCACCATCCTTGGTGCATTTGTTTCCTTTTTCTTCACTTCCTGATACTTTCCCACATATGAACAACTCATTGCCTTAAGCAACAAGGTGCCATTAGCACCACAGCTGGTGCTTTGATGTCTCCTCATAATCCAGTTGTGAAATGGGAGAGAGGAGGGAGCTGAGGGGATGTTGTCTCCCCTCAGCTCAGCCCCAGCTCTGCTGTCTTGTTGTGCTTTTAACTGAGACATCACCCAGAGGGGATTTGCTGGAGAAGCAGCCAAATTTTGCCCTCAGTTCTCCTGATGACACAGGGGAGGTTCATTTTCACTCAGGGAAGACAGTTGTGGGTTTTTTTTTTTTACCATTTTCCTGATGGAAAACTGATTGGAGCTTCAAGGTTGTTGTGAAACCATCTTGTTGTGCTTTTTTTTCCTTCCTTTTTTTTTTTCCTGGCTTTCATTTTACATCAGGTTTTGATGCAGGTAATTGCCTTGATGGATAAGCCCTTGGATTTCTGAAGTAGGATTCAGGAGGGCAGGGAATTTGTTAGGCTTTGTGGATGTTTAGTTTAAGCAGAGCAAAATCATCCTGCTCCTCATAAATCCATGGCTGTGTTTTGCCTTTCACTCTCCTCCTGCAATGTCTTGATGACAAAGAAGATGACAGCCTTGCCTCCTAGCAGGGAGGCAAATGACTGATCTGAACCTGGGTTTTAACAGCCATCCCTTGTGTGTTCTTGCTAAAAATTAGTGCTGGAGCTTGTAAATGTGCTGTAAATCTTTTTAATGGGATTGTTTGGGAAATAGATGGCTCATTGCAATGCTTGTCAGCACAGAGCTCCAACATTTTCTTCTTCTTGACTGGGAGTGAAGGACAGAGATGTTGTGTGAAGAATTTCTTTCTTATTTCTAGCCTGAATAGACAGTGATCCACTTGAAATCCCTCATGAGGGATTTTTTTGGCTGTTCCCCTCTGGACTTTGCCCTCCCTCCTGATAAAATCTCCCCAAAGTTTTACACTGTTGGTATTTCTTGTGGTGTGCATTAACTCTGGGGTAGACTTTGCTCATTCCAGAGCTTTTTTTTGGTCTTGTAAAATCTGCCCCAACCCTTTTGGATTTAACAGACCTCTACTAGAAGGAATACACTCTGATGCTTTGCTTCAAGCATCTTAAAAAATCCCCATCTCTAAACCTTATTCATTTTATCAGTGACAGCACAAATCAGTGCCAGGCCAACTTCTCAGTGCTGCTCCATGTCTGATTCTGATCAATTTTCATCAATAAAAACTTATATATTAAGCTCTTGCTCTCCTTTTTTTGATGCTTTGCTAAGAGGGAGCACAATGAGATAGTATGGGATGATCTATGGGATGATCTATGGTCCAATATGGCTCCTAAATTTACTTATAAAGGCATTTCTTCAACCCAGGAAGAGCTACAAATGATTGAGTTTGATGGAATATACTTCATGATAGCTCTTTTTTTTCCACTTGGTGGGACAAAGCTGCATTCATTTGCTTTATTTTTTTATGTAAGACTTTAACCTTGCATTCCTGTGCAGTCAGTGAGGACATGGAAATGATAACTAATACCCCAAAAACATTTTATTAACTTGAAGTTATTAAATTATGAAGCTTTTAGTGATCCCTTTCCACTTGATGTACTCTTCTGATAGCTACTTATTGTTTCCAAATTCAGGGAGGAAGGTCTTTCACTCCAACTCTGCAGCTCCAGATTTTGGATTCCACTGATCCCCCTCAATAAAACATCTGGTTAATTTTACACTTAAGAAAAAAAAGCCACTTCCCAGGTTGCTGTTTTGTTTGCAAGGCACAAGCAGAAGGAGGATTTGCTGGGCTGTTGCCAGATGTCCCCAAAGGATGTTGTGAGACTGTGAGGATTTGGTGGGAGCACATTAATTTTTGTAAAATATGCAGTGGTACAAGCACAACAAAGAAAAAGGTGCAGGGCACAGATAAGAGAGCACTCACACACTCTGAATTCTCTCCAAGCAATCAGTGCAGATTACTGACATGTTTTTCTATATTCTCAGCAAGAACTTTGCTAAATTGATGTATTATTATTCCTCTGCCTTCCTAATCCTTCCTTCTGATTCAGGTTTAGCCAAGCTGCCTTTGTTTTACATTCAAAAACACCTTTAAACACCAAACTGCTGTGTTTCAGCAGGAACAGGCTGGGAATACAACCTCAAAGGATTTGAGTTGGTAGCAGAGGGACAACTGGTAATCATGGCTCCTCTGGGAAAGGCTTTTCTGAGCCAGGAAAGGTTTTTTTAGAAAAGAAAGGAAACCAGGGAGTCTATTGCCTGGAGATCCAGCTGCAGCTGTGTGTTTGGATGTGGAAGCAGTGACTGGGAATTTGTCCCAAACCATGAACCCCTGGTGTTGGCCACAGGAGGGACAATGGTGGGGACAAGCCTTCAGAGCAGTGTGCAGGCAGGTGTCAGCCCTTTGGGACAGTTTGTATCCATTTCTCCTAGTCCTGCAATTCTAGACCCTATTCAAAAGTCCTGCCCCAGCCTTTCTGTAGCCCCCAGAGAAGCTCCTCTGAGGTTCCCCCTGAGCCTTCTCTCCTCCAACCCCAACTCCTTCAGTCTGGAGAAGCTGTTTTGTAGTTGTTTGAAGGTAGCAATAGCAGTGAAGACATGAGGATGAGGATGTCTGAGGAGGTTTGGAGGAGCCAGAGGCCATGCTTTTGGGGTGTAAGCTTGGCAGCCTCAGGAAGATGCAAGGATCTCCAGAGATCCTTGTCCAGGACAGGGACCAGGGGTGAAGTTGGACTCCCCTTGCCTGCCTGAGGATGCCAAGGCTCTGTACCCTAAGCAGAGGTGACTCTGCAGGGCTTAGACTAATGCTATTAAGGTCCAGATGAGGAGAGGCTGTTGCAGTCAGCAGTGAGCTGTGTTCCCCCCTTTGTACATATTTCCCTACATTTATTGTTTGTGGGTGGAAGCATCTTCCAGCTCCCTTCTAAGTGGACAAAACATGTTCACTCTTCCATTAGTGCTCAAGACTGAGAACCTCAAAGTCATGTTTGAAAAGTGCTTTTAGGAAAGAGATAATTAATTAATTTTCTGCTTTCCTTCTGCAGGGGAGCTTGCAAAAAGTTTGTCCCAGAGAATTTTGCTCTGAGGTTCTGTATGTCTCATCCCAATGACATTTGTCTGTCCCTCTGAGGAAGAAGAGTAGAAGAGCCAGGCTGTGGTGGGTGGTCTCCTCTCCCTTAAGGTGAGACAAGAGTTCATGTCACCTCTTCCCAGGGCCAAGCTGGCCTTGTTGTCATTGGGGGGGTCATTCTGTCATTAGAGCTGCAGCTCCTGGGCACAGCAGTGCCATGGACACCCAGAACTTGAAGTTTGGGTCAGTCATTGAGACCTGCCTGGGTGCTTAAAACCAGAAGGAAGAGAGATGGAGGGATGAGCTGGCTTGGTGTGTGCTTCCATCTGATTCTCCTTCTCTGGAGACATTCAAACCCCACCTGGACACCTTCCTGTGTGACCTGAGCTGGGTGTTCCTGCTCTAGCAGGGGTATTGGGCTTGATGATCTCTTGAGGTTCCTTCCAATCCCTGATATTCTGTGCTCTTCTGCTAGACTTGGCCTCCCTGAGCATTGCTGGTTCCATCATGACCTTGAAAAGACAGAAATGGGTCAAACCCTGTATGGACAGTGGAAGGGTTTGTATTTTTCTCCTCCTTGAGCCAGAGGTTTGTCCTCACTCTACCTCCCTGTGCTGGTGATACCAACACAAGGTCAATGCATGCACAGAAGGAACACCCCTGGTGGCCTTTTAATGCCCCTCCCCGTGCCAAAACCTCTTTGTGTTCCTTTTCATTCCTTCCCCATGCCTGGAGATGTATTAATGCCTTGAGTCCTGGAGGTCTGGAGGAGTGGCCTCCACCAGCATTAAGGGCAAGATCCAATTTAGAATGACGTAGTGCATTAAATGTGCTCTCAACTTGCATCAGTGGGGAAGGATTTT
The DNA here is from genome assembly GCA_013400935.1 of Turnix velox. Classification (NCBI taxonomy): domain Eukaryota; kingdom Metazoa; phylum Chordata; class Aves; order Charadriiformes; family Turnicidae; genus Turnix; species Turnix velox. The sequence goes on from VZTY01011214.1 coordinate 5,816, forward strand.
CCACTTTGCAGGATGCCAGAAGCTTCTTGGAGATACATTTACCTAATGAAATTGATTTTAGTCCCTGCTCTGTGCTGCCTGCTAATAAAACCCTCCAGGCAAAATGATGATAATGAGGTATTTTTATGGCTTTCATTTATGATAAAATATGCTGCTCTCTTTGCTCTACACCACGTTTCTCTAAGCATATGAGGAGGAGAAATAAAAATAAATTCCATCCAGTGATCATATTAAAAATTAGTGACTTTGAGTGGAGCAAGCTGCCTTTGTCACCCAGGTTTTGCCTTGGAGCTCCTGGGTAGAATTTGCTGATAAAACATTTCTGGGTTCAAAAAAAGAATTAGTCTAAGTAGGAAAAAATGGAAACTTTCATGTTTTAGTAAAAACAAAGCAAAATAATTCTCTAATTTATAGAAGGGATAAGTAGGAAGGATTGCCACATGCTGAACTTCACTGAGAGGAAACTTTGACCCCATTTACTTACAACAAAAATACAAACAGGGAATCTGTTTTTAAGGGAATGCAAAGCAAAGTCTTGCACTTCTGCAGAGGAAAGCTTGCTGGATGCTTTTAGTCTTATTTATTTTTTTTCCTCCAGCTTGATGTAGAAAAGAAACCTTTTACTTCCTAAATGAGCATCAAGGAGCACTGTTTTTATGACCCACAATTGTGCCCATGAGGGTGGAGGGAGTAGCTCACACCAGGACAATTATGGAATAGGATTGATTGTGGTGGGAGAGAAGTTTTTATTCTGCATCAGTAGCTTTGGCACTTGCAGAAGGTGTTATTGATCTTAAAAAGCCTCACAAAAATATCACCTGCAAGCCAAGGAGTGTTTGTTTTAAATTAAGCAGCATAACCTGTGAATTCTACAGGTGGGAGGAGATACACTGAAGCCTTAAAAACACCCTGAAGATGGAGGAAACTGCAAACAAATGCTTCAGGGCAAACTAGAATGATGTATAGAAATACACCAGAGGGACAAACCTGCTCCCTGTGCACCAAAACCTTTTTTCCTCTCCTTTTCCTACAGTTCCTCATGCCCAAAGCCTACCTGAGCTGCTTTCCTCACCTCCTGATGAACCTCTTGTCGAGTTTCCTGGTGGTGAGGCCAGTCCCACTCTCTGGACCATCCCAATCAAGTGTGAGATGGATGTATCTAACCCATCAATTGCATCATTAGGAGGTGAGATTGAATGGCCAAAGGGGAGAAAAACCTCCACCAGCTCAGTGCTGATAAAGCAGAACCAGGTTATTGGCTGCCTGATCCTTTTTCCTCCCTTTTCCACGTGTCTCTGACATCTTAATGTTCCCACTTTTATTTATCTTGTTTTATTAATCTCTCAGCCACTGGGGCTTTCTTGTTTCAGAAGTGAGTCCGTGGTGTTCAGTAAATAGCAGCTTGGCAAAGTGCAGAGTGTTAGGAGGTGCAAAGGCATGCTTTTTATTGATTGATGAGGGTTTTTTTATTAATTAACTTGACTTCTGGTGCTCCCAGCGTTTAGCTGCAACTCAGCTGTTTCATTTGTGAGGCAAAATGAAGTCTGTGGTTGCAAATCTTTGTGTCTGCAGGTTTATTATTGCAGAGCTCCAGTGGAGGGAGATGCTTTTGTCAGAGGGACTGAAAATAAAAGAGAGGCAAGAGGTTAATTCTATTGAATTGCTTTTTCAAGTAGAATTTAACTTCAGTGGGGAGACAGATGTTTCAGTCAATGCTGTGAGTATCGAGCTGAGGCAGAGGTTGTGGGCAGCAAGGCAACTTGACCAATGAGAGCACTAAAAAAAAAAACCCCAATGAGCTTGGGCTCAGCCTGGAGATCATTAAGGGAGCTGTGAAATCATTAAATCTGGAAATGGGACCCTAATGGAAGTCGATGAGAGAGGAGCTATGAATATCTAATGAGCAGCACTGTGTTGTGTGTCCTCCTCTCCTCAGAAATAAATAATGAGACACTTGAGTTTCTCTTTGAGCAACATAAATAGGGGGATGTGAGAATAGCAGGGGGGAAAAAAAATAAACCTTTGGGCCACCCTCTCAATAAGTGATTTCTACCAGCCTTAATTAATTATCAAAGTTACTTGGGTGAGACTGTTTAATAGCTAGCCCCAAACCACATCGAGATTACCTTGACACTCTGAGAATTCATTACTCAGAATCATTGAAAAATTGCATTCTGCTGAGGAAATTGGGGTGAATTCTGCATGAAAACAGCCACGAGCCAGAACTCTTTGTTTGGAGCAATGCTTTGTGTGGTTGCTGGCAACTCATTAACCTCCAGGTAGTTGGTAAGTGGGAATAGGTTTGTAATTGCTGCTCTCCTCACTGGGGGCTCCTCATTAAATATTTGAGAGGAAAAGCAAAAATCAACAGGTCCTAAATAAGCAGGAAAGGAGAGGTGGGAGGTGAACTCTGGAGCTATTTCATCTAGTTTATCCCACAGAGATCCTTCTCATTCAGGCAGAACATCATCTGGGGGAAGAGGACATGGAGAAGCCATGAGGATGTGAGGCTTATTGCACCTTGTAGCTTTCTCCATCCAGTTTGGAGGATGAGGAACTGGGCTCCCCTTGTTGGCAAGAGGAGCAGAGAGCAGCTTCAGCAAAAGGAAACTCAAATTTTCCACGTTGTCCTTAATTTTGGTGGCTTCCTTGGACTGTTCTTGTGCTTGGCATCTGAAACATGGAAGACAAAGATAATTTGATGCTCCCTCCTGGGCTGTCCTTGAGGCAGAGCTGAGCTTCTAGAATCATTCCTGAAGCTGTCCCCTGGCCCTGCATTAGGTGACATTCCCAGGGATGGTCCCTGCTCTGTTTCTCTGTCTCAGCAAGTCAGAGCACAGTGCTCAGTCCCCTGGGCTCTGATGCAAACTGCCTCAATTCCAGCTTATTAATTGTTTTTTTTAATCAGGCAGGCTGCCAACAGCTCAATATCTGCTTGATTAAACCAAGGGGTTTTTAAAAGAAAATAATACTATCACTTTTTATATATTATTATATGATATATATATTTAAACTATTATTTTTGTATATTCTTCTATAGGAATGTACATGCTTAGTCCAAGTGAAGTGCTCCCAGTTGCCTGTGAGGAGGCAAATTCCTGTTAATTCCTGATTGTGAAGGTGCCCCAAAATACATTTGGCTTTTTTTTTCCTTGCAAAAGAGCTCCAGGAGGGAGTTTTGCTGTGTCTCCCCGAGGGAAGAAATGCTGCCCAGCACCATTACAGGAAGCAATAAGCACCTTCATGAAAATAACTCAAGTCCCCATCCTTAATCCCTGCCTATCCTTTTTTATCTGATGGACTGAGCCCGGGCGGCAAGATCACAGCGCGCCCGGGGAAAACGAAAGGGAGTTAAGGAGATGTGAGCTCTCCAGGGATGAAACAATAGGGGAAACCTTCTTCCACCTTTGCCTGGTGCCCAGGTGTCCTTCCCATGCCCGGGTAGCCATGTGGATCCCTCTCAGCCTCCTCTGCTGCTTGACTCTCGGGGGGCTTCCACGGGCTGGTGGCTCCTGCCCATCCCAGTGCAGCTGCGCCTTCCACAGCCTGAGCGAGGGGACCAAAGCCAGGTATGTTTTGGGGTTTTTGGGTTTTTTTTCTTTCTTTTCCTCTGTAAGGATGTTGAGAGGAGAGAATAATGCCTCCAGTCTTTGTGTCCATTATTTTTCCAGTTGCTTTATTTGCAGAGGATTAGCTGCTGAAAAGGCAGTAAGCTGATTGCAGAGAAAGCGCTTGGGCATCTCCTCTGTGGGAACAGGAGTGACATAAATACTGCTGGGGTGGTGGCAAAAAGGGAATAAAATATAAAAAAAAATGTAGTTTTTTATTATTTTTTGAACCTTATGCTGAAGATTCTAGTTTTAAAAGGCTTTGTTCTGCTCTTCTTGTTGCTCTCTGAAGTATAACTAGATTTGGTTTAGGCTGTGCTACCAAAAACTTTGCTTCTATTTAGTTAAAAAAAAAATCTTCACTTGGAGATTTTAGGCAAAGAATGAACCAAAGGTGATGATAAAAATTAAATAATGACAATTATCAGGCTGGAAGCTGCCAGAAAAGAAAGAAGGGAAGATCAGAAGGGCATCCATTTTTGAATGCAACGCCATGTCTCTGGAGGAGTGGAATAAAAAGGTCTGAGGGATAAACACAAAGTAATATTTTTATAAGTTTTGGCTCACATTAGAGAAGAACTTTGAAATAAATATTTTTCTAGATGAGGCCACAGCACTAAAATGAATGACTTCTCTCTTTTATTTTGGATCTCTATGAAATAGATCCCTCCTTAGTGCTGTAGATTTCCTACCAAAACCTTTCACAGTAAGAAATGAGAGAGGGGGTGGGATGATGGGAAAGACAATTGTTGCTCTATGAATGTCACATTTCCCAGGAGTATTTCCTCTCTCAGTGGAAAAAGCTGTAGATTTTCCTGGTAAGATAAATAATAAGGCAAATATCCATTAGTTCCTCAAGGAGCATAATGTCACCTCTTTTTTTTTTTCCTGCATTATGCTTCATATTTGTCACTGGTCAAAGAGATTATCCCATAGATTAAATGTTTAGTGTTCACTGACATAGTTTGGGGGAGGCAGTGAGGAGATTGCTGTTTCACTGTCACACCATCTCTGTTATTAAACAAAATAATGTTTTATTGTGTGAGGATTTCTCTATTTTTCTCTTCCTCAAAATCTTTTCAGCTGAGGGTGGGCAGGATTTAATTCTTCAATCAAATAGTACTGTACTATACTTTGATTAGAAATTAACAATTGAACTGTTGGCTTCACTAACACTTAACCCCAGGAAGTTTGCATGAGCAGTTCAGTGATATTGTTTTTGTTGATAGGAGGGAATGAATTGCTTTCAGACAAAAGCAATCTGCTTTTGGCAGCTGTGTAATATTCACTTTATCAGCCAGGCAGGGTGACAAGAAAGTGTCACTTGACAGAGCACATTGTTTCTTGTGGTATCTTGCTCAGCAGGTGGAGTGGGATGTTGCTTTCTAACCTGTTCCCTTTTACAGGGTGGTTTTATAGTTTAAGAGCTTGTTTTTTTTCTCCTTGCTCCTGAGAAAATTTAAAATGCAGCCTGAGAACTGTTTTGGGATGGGTTGGAAGGGATCTTAAAGATCATCTTGTTCCAACCCCCTTGCAAGGAGACTTCTCACTAGATCAGGTTGCTCAATGCCTCATCCAGCCTGACCTTAAACACCTCCAGGGATTGAGGGGGCATCAACAACATCTCTGGGCAACTTCAAAATAAGGATCTTCTTTCTTCTTTCCATCCTAAATTTCTTCTCTTCCCATTTGCATCCATTATTCCTAGTCCTTCCATCACATATCCCACTAAAAAAACCCTACCCCAACCTTTCTGTACCCCCCTTCAGGTACTGAGAAACTCCTCTGAGGTCCCCCCTGAGCCTTTCTCTTTTCCCATGATTCTATGATGTGCTTGTGGTGATGGTATAAGGATGAGCAGCAACCAAGGAGTGACAATATGAAAACTTGTGGAAAAAAAAACCCCAAACCAGATCAAAATATCACATTAAAAGGAAGTTTCAAAACCTTTTGAAGACACAGGGAAGTGACAATTGTGCTTCTGTTTCCTCACCAGGACAGTGCTGTGCAATGACCCAGAGATGACTCTCACCCCTGTGAACATCCCTGTGGACACCACCAAGCTGAGGATAGAGAAGACAGCCATCCGCAGGGTGCCAGGAGAGGCTTTCCATGGGCTGCACAACCTGGAGTACCTGTGGATGCCCTACAACTCCCTGGCCAGCCTCAGTGGCATCACCTTCAAGGGCCTCCGTCGCCTGCAGGAGCTGAGGTTGGATGGGAATGACCTAATCTCCTTCCCCTGGGAAACCCTGGCTGACATGCCCCAGCTCAGGCTCCTGGATCTGCACAACAACGAGCTCACCTCCATCCCTCCAGATGCTGCCAGATACATCAGGAACATCACATACCTGGATTTGTCCAGCAACAAGCTCATGACTCTTCCCCAGGCTCTCATTGCCACCTGGGCCAACCTCCAGGCTGTCCCTTACTTCCCCAGTGAGAACTCCAAGATCATCCTAGGTAAGAGAGGAGCCTGCTGATGTGCAGGAGGCACCAATGTCAAGAGCTCTACATCTCTCTGTGGTTTCACCCCCCTGCTTCCCACAGCAAGGGGGTAATGGCAGGATTAGGAGTCATGGATGCAGATTGGAAGAGGGGGGAGATTCAGGCTGGAGAGAAGAAATAAATTCTTCACTGTGAGGGTGGTGAGACAGTGGAAGAGGTTGCCCAGAGAGGTTGTGGATGCCCCCTCCATCCCTGGAGGTGTTTAAGGCACTGAGCAAGTTGGTGTGGTGGGAGGTGTCCCTTCCCATAGCAGGGGGGTTGGAACTAGATGATTTTTAAGGTCCCTTCCAACCCAAACTATTCAATGTGGACAATTTAATGCTCCATAAGAGGTGTGCAAAGGAATTTGCATTTTATCCAACCTCAGGCTGCCTATATCCACTTTAACAGACCATCAACTTCATCACTTGCTTGAACCTCACCAGATAAAATCAGTCACTCTTGCTCCACCCCCTTTTTTATTTATTGGCACTGCCATTTTTGACAGAAACAGAAAGATGATGACAACTCTTCTTCATTCATGTGCTTTTCTCTAATAGCAGTTTCTATGGAATCCATCCATTTTAAGCAGCATTAGATTAAAAAAAAAATGGATATTTATTAGGACCAAATTGAAGAGGAATAAATCCATCACTGAGCAGGAAAACTGGGTCAGGGCTGCTCTTTCCTGGTTTGTTTGTTCACTCTCTGCAAAGTCACTGAGATAAAAATACAAGAATCCACCTTTTGGTGACAATTCTGCACCTCAGTTGGCTTCTGGGTTTCAGGTCTATTTTGGTAGCAGAGGGCATGGTACAGACGACCCTCTTGATTCCTCTGTGTGAGTTGGAGTATCCTCAGATGAGGTTTTGAGCACATTTTGTAGTTGAAGGGATTTACTGCTCAGCCTTTTAGCCATCCCAGGCTGGCAGCAATCCACGGCAGGTTGCTGATGCTTCAGAGCTGTTGCCATCTGCTGTCTCTTCTTGCAGCTCCACTGCCTTTGTGGGTCATCAAACAACAAGGCTGAGCTCTGAACTCTGATTTTTTGTAACCCTGTTAGTATTTCTTTATAGAGAAGTGCCATCCCACCAAGATTCTCACCACCCTCACAGCAAAGAATTTCTGCCTTATCTTCAGCCTGAATCTCCCCTCTTCCAATTTGCATCCATCACTCCTAGTCCTGCCATCACTTACCCTACTAAAAAGTCCTACCCCAGCTTTTCTGTAGCCCCCTTCAGGTTTTGAGAAGCTCCTTCAGGTTCTCCTGAGCCTTCTCTTCTCCAGGTTGAACAATCTTCATTCTGCCCCCATAAAGGAGGTGCTCCAGCCTTTTCATCTTCTTTATGGCCTCCTCTGCACCTGCTCCAGCAGCTCAATATCCTTATGTTGAGGGCTCCAGACCTGTAACTGCTTTTTTAAATAGCATTTTAAACCTACAACAATTAGATTTCTCTCACTGCACAGTAACAGGCTCTAGAGGGGATCACTCCAGCAAACATCCTTCCTATATTTCTCATATTCTCTCTTTACTAAGTTCTTCTCAGAGTTAGCAAGTTTCTAATGGATTTTTTTTTTTTAATTCGACTTCTTTTTCTTCTTCTTGTGCATAAATACTTGATGTGGATTTCCTGATGTGAAATAAAAGACTTATGTTTTCACCTGCTGATTTGGAGATACCTCAGCAAGCCATGTTTATTATTTTCTACTAAGTGGCAGCTATGGGGTCCAGTGAGGAGCTGTGGGGACACCACCCCCTGTGTAGGCAGCTTTAGGAGCCTGTCACACTTTGTCTTCCAGAAAAATAGAAATAAAAGTGGCAGAAACCAGAAGGTGCTGGTGGAATAATGCAGTGCTCTGATTCCTTTCGTCAGGTTTGCAAGACAACCCTTGGGTGTGTGACTGCAGCCTCTATGAGATGGTCCATTTCCTCAATTTCCAATCTCCCAACATCGCATTTATCGAGCCCAGGCTGAAGTGCTTCACCCCCCGCAGCCTCGCCGGGGTCTTCTTCAGCCAGGTGGAGCTGAGGAAGTGCCAGAGCCCCATCGTGCACACCTCTGTGGCCAAAGTGAAAACCATCCTGGGCAGCACCGTGCTCCTGCGCTGTGGGACAACGGGAGTGCCCATTCCTGAGCTCAGCTGGAGAAGGGCTGATGGGGCTCAACTCAATGGGACAGGTGGGTCTGCTTTAGGATTTTCTCACATACCTGTAACCTAATCCTTTGTTTTCTATGGACTTTGAGCTAGTGGAACTTTCTATGATAATCATTAAGTCAGAATTGACCCTCCCAGGTCATCCAGTCCAACCCCCTGCAGTGATGATGTTGCTCAGAGCCTCATCCAGCCCGGCTTTGGGTGTCTCCAGGGATTTGGGTTCCACCAGCTCTCAGGGCAACCTCTTCCAGTGTCTCACCCCCCTCATGGTGAAAAAATATTTCCTAAACTGCTGCATTTCCTTCCTTCCTCGTGGGAATACACTTCTGCCCTATTGTCCATCCTAATTAGGTCTCAATTACTAATGGGGCTTCACTTCAGCTCCACCCTAATCAGGTGCTAATTGCTAAAGGGGTTGA
>VZTY01011216.1:0-25777 GCA_013400935.1 Turnix velox
CACAAGGGACCATTAGCTCATCTGGCCTGATGGCTGTATATCACAAGCAATTACACTTTATGCAGTACCCTTTACCAAGCCCAGCAGTGTTTATGTTTGGATAAAGCATGTTTGCCAAAAAGACATTCAGTCTTGGCTTCAGTATGTCAAAGTAGGAGAAATCAGTAGGAGAAGTACAGTGCTCTGTATTATTAATTTCCTGTATGGCTTGTTTCTGATTTGAAATTGTCCATTTATATCTTCTCAGACATTGCTTCCTTTTGGTAATTTAGCATTTGTTAACGTGTACCTTATTGTCACCATATCCCTTGCCAAAGACAAGGCAGAGGTTAGAGGAATAACTATTTTAGAACAAGCTCTCCAATTGCCCTTCTGGAAGGCATTTCTTTGACTCAAATTTTTCCACAGTCAGTCCTGGGAAATCTACCCTACCTGTGAGAGATAGATTAGTCCACCCATGGGTGCTCCTTCATCAGTGGAATATCCAATAATGTAAGACTTTCAGATACTTTCAGTTGTACTGCTGAAGGTTCATTCACAAAAGAAAAAGTCCACATGTACTGTGTGTCTTACTCAGGAGACTGGAATTATCTCAGAGAAGACCATTTCAGTTTCCTTTTCTGAGATCCTTGAACACTACATACTTTAGTTTGAGTCAGATCCCTGTTTTAGTCCTCTAAAGAAAAGTCAATTAACTTGATGAGAATTGAATAATAATGATTTAGCATGTCCATGTAGACTGAGATGCTTCCAGCTTCTCTTTCCCATCCTCCTTAAACATCACCATTCCAGTTCTTTGATTTCCTCACCCCTTGCTTTTTATGAGTCTCTGACTGACACTGGTCTCTCTTTTGTTTAGGAAATCTTTATTAACATATGTGGGATGTAGCACAAAATTATCACATCATTTCCCTCCCAGGTGGAGATAAATTAACATCAGCCCAACTCAATGTGGGATTGAGCAATTCAGGTATTTGAAGAATGGTCGTTTTAGCCTTTTTAGTGCTGGGTCCTGCTGTTCCTAAAATAAATGGCTTTCACATATAAAGTAACTTAAACTTTTCTCAGAAGAACAGAATTGCTAGTCATAAGCTATTACAAATAAATGAAAATTGTTTATCTCCGGAAGAAGAGAAATCTCAGATGGGAGGAAATGTAATGGTTAACATAGCAACAATTCTTGAAACAAGTGAAGTGAGCAAAAATAAATGTGGAAAATAAACCCATTTGCACAGATTTAAAAGAGCATTAAGACAAAACTGCAGACAAAAGCAGAGGAAATAGTATTCCGAAATAATGGGAAACATTACTTACTGTTTGTGAGAGACAAGCAGAACTATTTAGTCAAATTTTTTTTACCATATAAGGAAAAAGGACTAATTTTGTATTTAATTTCTAGTAGCCTAATTTCTAATTTCCTATTTAATTTCAAGTATCTTTTGTATGATTTTGCTTTTATTCTGTGTTAATAACTTGCATACAAGAGTGATGTCATCTTATGAGATACTGGGATGATTATGTATTTTTCAATGTGAACACAGATTGTTGAGCATTATTCTGGGAAACCAAAATTTATCCTGCTGATTTAACAACAATGTTCATCTGTACAAGAATTGTTTTTATTTTATTGGCAATGTTATCTCCTGCATGAATACAGGAGCTGCCAGGCTGAATCTCTGCAATGTCCTGCAGTTTAGGACTGCATCAGTTCAGTCCTGGACAGAAAAATCAAACAAATAATACTCCAGAAGGATTCCTTTCAACCAAAAATCTTCTGCTTTGTTTTACTGAGCCAAGATCTACATCTCAGCAGTGTCTTACATAGTTTCACAGTCAAATCCTTCTTTATTTAGAATTTTTTCCCCTGTGTTGTGAAATTACTTTTTTCCAGTAACACTGATTGCACCTGTGATAGATTCACGTGTGTCACGAGTATTTGCCAAATGCTTTTGTCCCACGGACAAAAGGATATCAGTTTAATTTCTGTTGAGTTTCCAGAGGGACTTGGGAACTTGCAAAGGCATGAGCTGACAAGACTGAAGTGACTACTAGAATTTTCTACCCTTGGTGCTTATAGCTACTCCTTACAGAACATCTGTGAAGCTGGAATACTCTCCCTTTTTGGAGTCAAACAGAGGGTTCTGGCTATTCACACTCTGGTAACAGAAAGAAGTAGATGCTCTCAAGTGGATTTTATTTTGGCTAAAATATTGGCTCCATTTTGGAGAAGCTGAGATGAGACAACATGACTGACTCAGCCATGCTTGATGTATGCTGTTGCTAGGATGGAGGGCTGCTCAAACTCACCCCCTGTTCCTGTCCCCTCCCTTCTGTTGGCAATTTAGTCTGGGTAGCTGGGCAGGAAGGTATTCTGGTCCCAAATTCAGCCTTAAGCTAACCAAGGAAGGGGCAGAGAAAGGGGGAAGAGAATCCACCTCTGTAGTCCTTGCTTCCATAAGCTGTCTTGGGTACAATCATCTCTCTCAGCCATATTATATGAACTGAAGTGGATAAGGTGACTCAAAGCTTTTTCTCCACCTCTGGCATGATTTTGTGTATTTCTTCATGTCTCTTCTTGTTTCTTTACCCCTAGGAATGCTCAGACTGAGTATTTTCATCCCCTCTAGCCTTGCTGCTCTTCTTTCAATATATCCTTCTCTATTTCTGCTATATTCCTTGTGAGAAGGTCCAGTGAAGAGAGTTGCACATAGTGTTCTAGAGGAGAAAGAAATGGTGATTTATTTAAGAGCATTGTAATACCTTTAGTAGTATTCAGGTTGTGTAATATCTGCAGCCAATTGACTGTCCCTCCTATCTTTGAGTCCCTAAGAAGGTCTCAGGATTTAATGATGCAGTTGATACATTGCCTGCTTAAAAGTGCTATAACCCTCAGCTGAAAGACAGCATTTGTATCAGTATTATCTCTTCCCTTCCTTCTACCTTCATGTAACTAATTTGGATACAGGACTGATTCTCAAGCTCCTATACCTCATGCCTGTAATTCCTTATCCCTGACTCATAACTGGCTGCTAATGGCATGATGATACAACCCTGACAAGCCCTGAATGATCCAAGGACACATACCCTGTTCAACTGATCATTGCATGTGCCAACATTGAGTTATGTGGGATCTATATTCATTCTGAGTTACATTAGACATCTGCAAAACAGACCTACATACTCAGTGGTAACCCTTTATATTGTCACTGTGGAAAAAAAAGGGTATTTTCAAGGTAAGAGCCATGCACTCTTTCAGAATCAGAAACATTTGAAATGTCTCCCTTGGACACATCCACACTTCAGGTCTGCATCTGGTAAGATGAATCCTGTCCTGACTCACTATCTCCACCTGAATGACTGCTGTTATTTCTTTCCTCCTTTTAGAGTGGAAATCTTGCATTTCTTCCCAGAAGAAAGGTTAATTTTCATTGAGCATACCAGGCATAACTCAGCAATAAATAAGCAACTAAAGCTGACCTCACAGGTTTTGCTTCCACCCTCTGTTAATCTTTTCCTTTGTGACATCAGGAAAAAGAGATAAATGGGCACTGTTCCCTTTGCATCCACTTTTGCAGTGGTGCTGCAGATTTCATTAACCTTCCCTTTTTGAATATTACATCTCACTTCTTGCTATTATAAATGTAAGCAAAATAAAGCAGTGCCTGGTATTTTGTATAGATAAACATGTATGCACAACATATGCATTTATATTTTACTTCACATTTCTGTTGTGAAAAAGGAGATATTTTATGTTATATGGCTTTCTTAAGGCATTAGTGGCAGACTTCTTATCCTCATACACCTGGTACCTGAGGGTTTCACTGGCAATTTGCATTCTTTTTTTTTCCCCAAGGGTAAGAAGGTCTGTTCCAAAGACCTAATGCTAGATGCATTCATCCATCACTTTTGGCTGTAGAAGTTGCTGGCTATTTCTTTTCAAAGCCATAGCCCTTTTATGCTATTAGTTTTCATGTCAGAGCATCATTGTGCTTGGAAAAAGGAGGCAGAAATATCTGAAATCCTGAGGAAGGTACAGGTAGGGGTGCACAATCTGAGCCTGCAGTGATACAGTGGGATGTTTTGCTGCCCAAATATATTTCTTGATTTTACCTTTTTTTCTATCTTTCCACCAAATTCTCTGAGCTTCTCCTTGACTCCTTCTCATCACTTACAAAGGTTGTTCCCAGCATTGCAGTGGACCTGTCCTCTATTCTTCTTCCTTCATACTCATCAAGAACAGTTTCAGCAGCACCCACAAAAAGACATTACCCTCATTTTCACCTCTCATGTATGACTTGGTCAAACATGTTTGGGCTAATATTGGAAGCAGAGATCTGCTACTGCTCCTTACAGGAACCACAGAATCATAGAATAGTTTGGGTTGGAAGGGACCTTAAAGATCATCAAGTTCTAATCCCCCTGCCATAGACAGGGACACCTCCCACTAGATCAGGCTGCTCTGTGCCATGTCCACCCTGGCCCTGAACACCTCCAGAGAGGGGGCATCCACAACCTCTCTTGGCAACCTGTTCCAGTGTTTCACCACCCTCATCGTAAAGAACTTCTTTCAGATANAGCCTTCTTAAGGCTGTTGCTCCAGCCCTTTGATCATCTTCGTGTCCCTCCTCTAGACCTGCTCCAACAGATCAATGATTCTTATGTTGATTAAAAGACCTCTGTAGCCTTTCAAATCAGGTTTGAAGGGGTTTTACATTTGGTATTAACAATACATTAGTCTCTAGAAAATTTTTGGTTTTAGTCTTTCTGGGTAATAACCTCAACTTCTGGGGGCAAAAGAACTCAAAGGGGAGCTTTGACATGCCATATTCTTCTCTGTGTTTTTCTCCTCAGCTGTAGCATAGGGGTGGTTGTATGCTTTCACTCTAAGATGATGTCACATTTTTCAAAAATAGCTAGAAGTGTAATACCTGTTGCTTGAAATCAATACTGTGCTGTATTTCAACTGTGTAACTTATCTTGTCTGCAGCTTTCTTTATGTTGTTCTGAGTACAGTGCTGTATGATCAGCTGTAAGAACAGCTGGTAAGAAAAGTCTCTGATCCCTGGCTAAGGAGCCTACAGAGAAAGAGAATGAAAATTTAGGAATAACACTTGAAATTGGTACATCCAGCCTCTCTCCCCAAGCACTGATCATCAGCACTGATGGGAGTTAGATGGCAAGAGGCAGATTAAAAAACACCTGCATCCTCACTGATTCCAGTGGGAGGTTGTATAGAAACAGTATTTCTAGAAAAAGTCTCACAAAAGAGAGTTTTTGATTCATTGAATGACAAAATCAACTTAAGAAGTTCGTCTTGGCTGTGAGTACTTCTACACTGCTTGAGACTAGCAAGGAAGGTGATAAACAGAGAGAGAAGTGATAAATGGGAAGGAGTCCTGGAGAGAAGCTGCTGGGATGTGTGTTTTGTTTTTGTGGAGCTGCTTCCCTGGTGAGCTGTGAGGAACCAAAAGAAGCACAAAGAGGGCAAGATCTTCTCATCCCCCTTGCAGACAGCACATGTGTGAGTGTCTTTAGTTCAGGGGAGGAGAAATAGCTTCCCTGGGGCAGCTTTAGCCCTCTATTTCTCTTCAACATGCTCAGTAGAACAGGGAGCATGCATGAAGGGAAAAATAATTTGTCATTTATCTACAGATGCTAACAGATGCCTCTCACAAGGGAACAAATTCTCAACTAGAAGGCACAATGCATCCATAGCTTTGCTTTCTGTCCAGAATATATTATATCCCTAAATAAGCAGAGGATGCTGCCTTGCAAGGAGCTGGGAAGATTAACAGGAGTGGAAGTGTTAGAAGGGAAGGTAAAGGTTAGAAACAGGGAGTAATAGCGATAGAAAATATCCAGCTTGGAAAACGCAGTCTCATACATCTGGGGAAAAATGATCAGACTCAGCTGTTCTGTAGGAGAGAGATACTTAGAGAGCACTAGAAATGAAAAAAAAAATAAAATAAATGACCCTAGATATAGCAGTGGGAAACCAATTAGACATGGGCTTGTATTGGCACTAAAGAGTATGATTTTAGGGCTGCATGCCGAGGCAAAAACATTAGCTTCTAGGGAGGCGTTGATCCAGCTGTATATGGCACAGGTGGAACTCTATCTCTGGCTCTGACGTATTGATGTCAGACTGACATGGACAAATTGGAGGAAATACAGTGAAAAGTGTCACTGGAAAGGAAAGAACTGAAGAGAGGGGTTTTTTTTCTTTTTTTATACAAGAAAGATTAAAAATATATTTTGTATGAGCCGGTGTTCATTTGAGCAGGAAAGAAGAAAATTCAAGAGAAACGTGAAGGAAAGAAATTTAAGGTAGCAGAGTATCATTATAAAATCATATAGTCAAAGAATCCTAAAATAGTTTGGGTTGGAAGGGACCTTTAAAGGCCATCTATCCTCCCTGCATCTTCAACTAGATCACATTGCTCAGAGCCCTGTCCAACCTGACCTGGAGTATTTCCAGGGATGGGACATCTATCATCTCTCTGGGGTATATGTTCAGTGTCTCACCACTCTCAGTGTAAAACATTTCTTCCTTCTACTGAGTCTGAATCTTCCCTCTTTCAGCTTAAAATCATTACCTCTTGTCCTCTCACAACAGGGCCTGCTAAGAATTTTGTCCCCACCTTTCCTGTCAGTCCCCTTTAAATACTGAAAGCCAGCAATAAGGTCTCTCTGGAACCTTCTCAAGGCTGAACAATTCCAACTCTCTCAGCTTGTCCTCACAGCAGAGAGTCTCCAGCCCTTTGGTCATTTCTGTGGTCCTTTCTAGGACCTGCTCCAACAGGTCCATGTCTTTTCTGTGCTGAGGGCTGGATGCAGTACTCCAGGTGGGGTTACTGCATAGTAGAGGTTGGAATAGAGTTCTGGAGTCCTAATCCCCTCCCCTCCCTTCCCTCTCATCCCCCCATAAAGCAGTTTGCATGGGATTGTGCTTAGCCAGGTTTTGTATAACTCCAAAGAAGACTCCACAGTCTCTGGACAGCCTGTTTTGGTGTTCTGCACCCTTAAAGCAAAGAATTTTCTCCTTACATTCCTGTGTTCCAATTTGTGCCTGTTGCTTCTTGTCCTGTTGCTGGGCAACACTGAAAAGAGTCTGGCCCCATCCTCTAGATGCTTGCCCTTTAGATATTTATAAGCATTGATGAGATCCCCTTTGAGTCTTTCCTCATAAGACAGGTGCTCCAGTCCCATGCAAGTGGGACAGAGATGCAAAATCTTTAGATGTAGCCCAGGATGATTGACCTGATTGACTGTCATCTCATGTACAGCTTTTCCACAAGTGCTCCCAAGTCTTTCTCAACAGGGCTGCTCTCCATCCCCTCAGCCTGTTTTTGGTACTGGGGGTTTGCTCCAACCTAGGTAGAGGACCCTGCACGTGGCCTTGCTGAAACTAATGAAGTTCACATGGGCCCATTTCTCAAGCCTGTCCAGGTCCCTGAATGCATCCTGACCCTCAGCTGTGTCAGTTGCACCACTTTATCTTGCTGACCAATTCATGCTTCCTTACACCAATACAGCTCTGCCTCTCTTCCAGAAGCTGTGCTCATGACAAGACAGAGAGAACAAGAGTATCTCCCTGACAAAGCTACTTCTTGGTACTCTTGCTTCTGATTCCAATTCAGATGCCTCTCTGAGTTGTGTGTGACACGATCCCTCTTCTACTGCTACAGAGAGCAATCCTCTGATTCCCCTCATGCTTTCTCTCCTGATGATACTAAAGCTCGCAGATGTCCCCTAGTTTTTCTGTCACTTGACTGTTGTTTCTCTTTTCAGAAGAAACAAGCAGAATGGCACTGATTGCTGCAGTCTTTGCCCTGGTGAGGGCTGTGCCTCTTCCCCTTTTACCTCCTCAAAGCCAAGTGTGAGCATCAGGATCTGATTACATTGTTCAGGGTTGTTTTCCCTGTGCTGATGCAGTTCATCTGTGAGATTTCTGTTTTCCTCAGAAGCACCTCAGGGCTCGGAGTGTGTACAGCACCACTGCACAAATTTACATCTTCTTGGCACCAGTTTTACTGATGGGGTAGAGCTGGAGATCTGCATCCTGGGACAGGAACTGGTGGACCAGGGCTGGGCTGAAAAAGGGCTCTTGGGTAGGGCAGAGGAAAGCCCTGGGCTGCATTCACCATTCAAGATTTTCAACCAGAGCCCTTTTGGTTATTTGTGATATTTATGGAGATTTTTTCCAGTTGTTACTATGGAGACAAGGATGCCTTATTTGACTGCAACTTTTACAGGGGAATTAATAACAGCACAGGGCCTTTCACTGCAGCTCTGTGGTTCAGCTCCAGCACAGCATGGTAAGCAGAGGTCATTAATGTCTGATGGCTGTGTAGGGACCTTTATATTATTCAGCAATAAGTATTCCTCACTGATACAAAACCCACAAAGAACAGTGGGGACAAGCTGATTGACATCACACATACTTGAGTGCACTCTTTATCACTGAATGGCAACCCACCCATTTTTATGAGGACACTCTGGCTCTATTTCTCCCCCTTTTCTTTCAGTTTTATTTAATACACAAATAAAAACCTCAATGCCCCACCCAAACTAGAATTTGGCTTTGGCTATGAGCTTGTTGGGACTCTGAGCTAAAGTAATTGATGGAGATCTGGCTGGTTTCTCCAGAGCATGTGCTGGAGGGCTCAGCACAAGTGAAGGGATCTAGCTCTGTTTTGTAAGAACCTGCACCCCAAACCTGAATGCAGCACTTGCAAATCTCCATGCATTCACTGTCAGCAGAGATGAAGCTGATCTTGACTATGGAAAAGTATGAGCTAGGAAATGGTCAGAAGATACTTCTCCACAGAGGAAAAAAATTCCTCTGGGATACATGTAATATTTGTTTCAGAAAGCGTTGCCTAGCCACAACCAAACAGATCATTTCACTCACAGAATCTGCAGGGTGGAATTTGTCTGTTAGATTTCAGCCCCGTGACACATCCTGTAAAGCACAGATGAGCAACACAATTATTTCAAAGCTTTGAATGTTGAAGACCAGAGGATCAAAACCAATTCCACTCATTTTCACCTTCATCTGTTTTGGTAGTTAAACACAAGTTCTTCCTAGGAAAACATGAAATTTATACCCACCCCATCCTGTTACAGAAGCAGCACCTGCTGCTGGTTGGTTACTGCATCTGTCCCACAGGGGTGGGATCCAAGCATTGCTGCTAGTGGTGCCTGGCTGTGTCCTGCTTGGCACAAGCAACACATGCAGGAGAGTTGGGTTAGTGCTGCAGCATCTTCATCAGCCTCTCAGCCACTAGAATTATAGAAGCATAGAACAGAGACCTAAAAGATTATCTGGTTCCAATTCCCTGCCATGAGCAGGGACAACTCCCACTAAACCAGGTTGCTCAAGGCAATGTATACCACTGGAATCATGAAATCTCAAGCAGGTCACGCTTCTTGTTGTTGCTGTCTTTAACCTGTGGCTCTTAGTTTGAAAAGAAATGTCTTTTTTTATTCTGCATATGGGTTGTGAAGAGCTGATGTGTTTTGGGGGATTCATTGCATACTTTCTTGGTTTTAGGGCTTTTTATAAATGTTATTTGTTTAATATTAGTGCATATCAGAGACTTGCTAAACCGTGAAGTGTGTGTTACAAAGGCTGAAAATCATAAAACTAGAGATAAAGTTAATTCCTTAAGGCAAAATATTGCACTTGCAATTATAGTCATTACTTTGCAAAAACCAGGCAGTGGTCATTACATAGCAGCTTGTATGGCATTTCAGAAAGATGGGAAAACCTCATCTAAATTATCAAACCAGCCTGATCATGGTGTCAGAATATACAATCATTCAATGTCACTAGTGGTACTGCAGTGGGTGAGCAGTGGTTTTTGGGAAGCAGTGAAAAAGAAGGACCTATTACAGACTAAATATTGCTCTGAGTTTAAGCAGAGACCCTCATCAGCACTCTGTAGACCATGGAGATGCTAATTTGGGTTCCCTGTGTGCAGGCTGCCAATAGCAATCATATCCTCCATGTTTGCTTAACATAGAGGAAGGTAGGGAAGAATGGTTGGAGTTGGGTACACTCTGGAAAACATCAGACAGACTTACTCATCTTAAAAATCATGGCAATGTTCTGTATCATAAGGAAAAAATATTTAAAATCTTGGTTGTGTAATGATAGAAGATAAAATGTAGTTATGCTGATAGTGGTTGTTCTATTGGAATAGTGAAAAAGTATTTTCCTAGTAACATGACTTTTTGTAACATGAAGTGTGCTTGTGGTATTCTCAGATTAGGATGATTTTGATGACAGGCAGTTTAGCAGTTCTTTTGTTGGATTTGCAGTGTAGCCCGTGGCAGCCAAACCATGACCTATTTTTTGCTTTGATAAATCCCATTTCTCTGTTCTTCTGTTTTGAAAACAGACATAAAAAAGAATAGGCAGTAATTCAATAAATAGGAACTGTAAAACAGAGGTAACAAAAGGAATTACTTTAAAAGGTATTATTTGTGGCATCCCTGTGTCCAGAGTGGCCAAAAGGTTCAGTGAAGATTATGGCTGTCAAAGAAACAGGAAGGATGGGCTTGACTCTCTACAGGCTTTATGGGTGGTTAGTTCTCAGCTGCTTCTTAATTTCTCTTCACCTTCTTTTGAGCCCATAAGAACTGCATATTACTTTAGAGATATTTTGTCTGTTGTGAGTAAAGAAGTTCTGGATGCAAACAGCATATTATGTTGAGGCCAAAGATTTGTATGGGAAAAATGATGGCAATAGAGGTCCTTCAGCAACTGCATCTCTGTAAGGACAAATTCATTGACACTGCTCATGCAGTGCTGGCACATTTACATTTCCCTTAGGACTGGCTTTGTGGAGTAACACTAAAGGATGGCAGAAAATAAACCAGGCTGTAAATAATTCCATCCATACTGCTTCACACCAAGGTCTTTCCTCTGAACCTCCAGATTACTCTAAATTCTGTGGCTTTCAGGGAAACTGGACATTGTGTTGGAACCAAACCTTACACGTGAAGATCATCTTGCCTGATTTTCAGTTTCTGATTGAAGAGAGTTCTGCATCCAACATTGGATCTCTTTTGTCATTTAGATCAAATTTTGGAGAAGCCATCTAAGTGCTTAATGCTTGCTTATATAAAAATCAATGACATTTGTATCCAACTGGGCCAAATTGATTTGGATCTTATTGTAGGCTGATTTGAAAATGTTGGTTAGTAATAAAAGAGACTAATAAGACCTTTTTTATGAATTCTGAAAATGGTATCATCAAAGCAAATATTTTTTCTTCCCATTATCTTTATCTGAAAATGGACCGAGCCATTAAACCAACCTCAATAATAAAGAAACACATAAAACTCCCCATGAAAGTGTCTGCAGATTTGTTCCTCCTCCATGTGTATTGTAAGGATTCCATTATAGTAAATTGGAGCTGTTAGTGTCACAATATTGCCATCATTACGTGTTCAAAATATGAGTCAGATCCCCAGCACTCCTTGATGTTTTAATTTTGCAAATGTGTGTAGCTTTTTACTTTCAGTTCTGCCTTCTAAGCCCTTAAAGGGGAAACTGCTTGTCCCATTAGGATGTGAGATTTAAGGGTCACATGAAGCCTGGGGCAGAGATGTAGCCAAAATTCTCCTTCCTTGTGGCCACTTCTCCTTCCTGGTTTAAGGAGTTTTTCTTTGAGCTCCTCTGATGAGCAGCCTCATCTCCATTGCCTGATGCCTTGCACCACTTTCTCTTTTTTTTTCTTTTATTTTATTCTTTTCTTCTGATTTTCTAACAGTGGCTTGCTCATTTTCTTGTGTGCATCCCTTCTGCCTATGGCTTTGATTCTTTGTGAGAGTCAATCATTTCCCCCCATATACCCTTTCTGGCTTTAGCTGTTTTCACAATGAAAAGAAATGGTGGTCCTTTTGAGTGAGGAGCAACCAGTATCTGCAGTTAGATGCAAGAAAATCACAGAAAAAGGCATTATAGGGGATCTTAACACTTCCTTTTGTATTAAAAGATGGATTTTGAGCAGAAAGTACACTGCTTTTTAGCAGATACTTTTCCATGTCATAGAATCATAGAGTCACAGAGTTGGAAGTGACCTTCAGAGGTCATCTAGTCCCATGTCGGCAGCAGACATCCTGCAGTAGGTCAGGTTGCTCAGAGTCTCATCAAGCCTGCTTTTCAATGCCTCAACCTCTCTGGGCAACCTGTTCCAGTGTTTCAGCACCCTCATAGTGGAGAACTTCTTCCTGTTATCTAGTCCTAACCTGCCTTGCTCTGGTTTAAAACCATTGTCTCTGTGCTCCTGACACTCTCTACCTTCTCAGTGCAACTTATCACTTCTTCCCCTGGCTGAGAAGTAAATTAATTCTATGTCTAAAGCAAGGGCAGGTCTTTTTCTTTGCCTGTTGAAGGAATTTCATTGTAATTTTCTGATCTAAATAATTTTTATATATCAGTAAATATACACACACTTGGATTTATATCTGGATTTAATATAAATTATCTACATTCCACATCTATTTGATATACATTAGCTTGTATATATTATACACATAATACTCTAATTATTCTGATTTTTTTCACCCAATAATATATCTCTGTTTGTACATATTATGTAATTCAATCAATCAATCAATCAATTTCCACAAGCCTTAGAGCCATAAGGCATAATCAAACCTGTATCCTAAATTTGCTCTGAACAAAGTTTTAAGATTTTTCACTGAGAGGACGGCAACATGAATGTGGTTTAGCATCAGAACAGCTACACAGGCTGAGGGTGAGATGGAAATCACAGAACTGACTACAGATAGATCTGCAGAGGGCTTGAGACTAAGGAACTGGAGCAATGAGCTCATGTCATTGCTTCCAGGAAGCCTGCACTGATGGTTTCATACATCTGTGCCTCCAAGCCATTGAGCTGTCGTCCTACCTGGAAAGGAGAGAAAACAATGAAAGGGAATGCAGGGCAGTTACTGAGATTAAATCAGAGCATTTGCAAACACTGTTTTGCTTTTAATGAAAATTTTCCATTTCCCCAATACCAGCATCTTAGAAATTAATTTCCTGCTTACCCCTTTGACCACTCCACTAAGTGGAGATACACGTGGGATTTGGCTCCCTTGTCTAATATTTAGCTTTTTATAAAATACATTAAACTTGCAATACTTTACAAGTGCTATGGAACTAAGCTTCATTCATCTGTTGGCTCTTGTTTTCTCATCAATGAAATCATGTATCTTTCCAATAAAAATTTCCATAGCTACTTTATGAGTATTTTATGGTTTTTATTATGGCAAGGCTGTCTCAGTTAAAGGCTTCCCAGATTTACAAAATAACTTTTAATGGCCTATTATTTCTTGCAATATTTTTTCTTTTAATATTTCATTCTTTTTTTATATCTCTGAAATAGATTTGTTTCCATCTGCTGTGAGCACCCACGCTGCTTTAAGACTATAGTGAAGTGAACACTTATTTCTATGAACCATTAAACTGTCAAGATGAGAATGTGATTGTAGGATTGCATTGCTTTCCCTGCTGGATCAAAGCAGTCCTAGGAGCTCTGATTCATGATCCCCTCAGGTGCAGGTAGGATGCTGACATGATTTCTACCTCCAGGCTGCAGCTGCTGGAGGAATGGCTGAATGGGGGAAAAAAAAGAATGGAGTATATAAACCATGGACTCTGGCCATGTGTAGAATTGGCATTAATGCACAACTCCAAAGTAAGGAGCCAGAGAGGAAGATGTCCATACTGTTTCTGACCCTCTCTGCTAAAGGAACTCTCCACAACTAACAGGAAGGAGGTTGTCAAGAAGTAGGGATTAGTCTCTTCTCCCATGTAACAAGTGGTAGGATGAGAGGAAACATTCCCAAGTTGGAAGGTTTAGATTGGATATGAGGAAATTTTTTTTCACCAAAGGGATCATCAAACATTAGAACAGGCTGCCAGGAGAAGTGGTTGAATCACCATCTCTGGAGATATTTAATAGTTGTGTAGACATGGTGCTGAGGGACATGGTGGATTTGTCAGTGCTAGATTAATGGTTGGACTCCATGATCTTAAAGGTTCTTTCAACATGAAAAATTCTATGACTTTAACTTATGGGAGAAGGATGGGACCTGTTGTCCCTTTCACCACCCCAAATCTATCTACCTATGGTCATAAGCAAGAACCTTTAAAGTTTTCATCCTGTGCTTTTTAAAAATCATCTTTGTGCTCTCTATTCAGTGTTACTGTTGCCAAACACTTGCTACCTTTGCATCTTAGGATCTAAGGCTCCTGTTTTGTTATCTCTCATAATGTCTGGTTAAGCAAGTAGCAGATTCTTGCACTGAATTTGCATAAATGATGGAAGAGTGGGGCTGTGCAAGCATGATCAGTGTCATCTTAGGATGCCTATGTTGTCCATTTAACATATACATTTTTCCAGTGAGTTCTCTTGATCTTCTCTGGGTTTACATCATTGCCAAAAGCATGCATACCATTGCAGACTGTACTGACTATTAATGGAAAAGCATCTAAGAACTAAAATAAAGACCTATTTATATTGGACTGGAAGATTCTCAGCATTTCAATGGACACAATTAAATCTTCAAGTTGTCAGGACCTTAAAGGAGTAGTGTTTAAAAAGGATACTGAGTATAGCAAGAGATCCAAGCTCTGAGTTAAATTACACACATGAAAGTCCACAGTAACTTTAAATGAGGTCACTTGTACCTGATTTACGCTGCTAAATCAAGAGCAGGATCTGACCTAATCTGAGTAAGGGGTGATGTACATCAAAATTATGGACATAAAACAATTTAACAATTGACTGGAGAATGGGATGAAGTATTTTGAAAGAAGTTTCTGAGCTGCAAATGTCAAAGGAAAATCCAAATGTCAGAAATATTATGTCTCTAGTCCAGTTTTATATGATAACACAAAGCTCTAAATACTTGCCTTTTTTCCCTCCTTAACTTATAAGTGTATTCATTTTGGGAAATCCTGGACACCACACTAATGTATGAAAAATGAGGTGTAAATTAAGCTGTTTGGAAAACTATGGCAAAATGTTCTTATTTTTTTGTTTTTTTCTTAAAAAAGCGAAGCTTCAGTTTTCAACATTGACTTAAATGCATACGCACCCTAAGTAGGTATTAGCAATTTACTAATACCTAATTAGTACAGCTGCTGTTGAAGTGAATTTTGTCATAGCTTTTTTTGACATGAGTTTTATATAAAAAAAGGATACAAATTCAGATTGAAGCATATGTTCATATAGATGGTTTAGAACTGTGTGGATCAAGATTTAATAGCCATCTTTAATGTTTTTGAATGCGCTGTGTTAATGCAAAGTGTAGCAGCACTACAGAATCAGGCATGCTTTTTTATTTTTTTTTAGACTAACTGATATAGTCACATTAAGGGATTTGCTTTCTTAACGTAATTACTGAACATCTTGTTGTGTCTTAATCTGCTTCTGAAGCATACAAAGCAGCTGTGCTTCATTAGCTACAAGTTATTATGAACACAGAATATCATCTCATTTTGCGAGTGGGAATATTGAATGTTCAACAAAATGTGATGCCTGTAATTTGTTTTTTATTTTTTTAATTTCCATGTAAAAGGATTTTGCCATCCTCATTCTGCCTCTACACCACGCAGTGAGAAACTAATACACAAGACTTACAAAGGTCGCTGTGCTCTTGACTGGGTATCTTCTAAGATCTGCTAACTGACTGCACTTCCTTTACACCTCAGCATTATAAAAATTGAGCTTCTCTATTAACAGAGCCCTCATGCCCTAAAAAATGGGTTGTATTTTAAATAGACTCAATTTTTAGGCACATTTACAATGTAGCATATGGCAGCTATCACACAACTGGCAGTGAGAGAAGACAGTTCTGTTCAGAATGGGAATCAGTTAATGGATGTCACTGGGAGGAGCCTATGTTAATATCCTTTATATCTTCTCCATGAAGAAATTAAAAACCCCCCATTCAGGGGGCGTTCTTGTGTTGTGTCTTGCAAACTAGTATGGAAATGTATTGTTTAAGTGTTGAGTTGGTGCTCCTCCGGGCTCAGTGCTGAGACCAGTCTTTAATAAATTTAATGACCTGGATGAGAGGATTGAGTGCACCCTCAGTAAATTAGAAGATGACACTAAGTTAGGTGAAAGTGTCAACCTGCTTGAGGATAGAAAGGCTTTACAGAGGGATCTGGACATGCTGGATTGATGGGTGGAAGCCAATGGGATGAAATTCAACAATGTCAAATGTGAGGTCCTGCACTGGATTCATAACAGCCCCTTGCAGCATTACAAGCTTGGGGCAGAGTGGCTGGAGAGCTGCCTGTCAAAAAAGGACCTGGAGGTGTTGGTGGACTGCTGTTTCAATATGATCCAGCATGTTCCCAGCTGGCCAAGAGGGCCAAGAGCATCCTAGACTGTTTCAGGAGCAATGTGGCAAGTCAGACACAGCACTGGTGAGGCCTCACCCTGAGTACTTGTCCAGTTTTGGGCCTCTCATTACAATAAAGACATTGAGGTGTTGCTCACAAAGCTGGTGAGGGACCTGGAGAATAAGTCTCAAGGCAATTCTGTAATTCTATGGTTCTGTGTACTAATTCACTCTTGTAAAAGGAGCTGAAAGACAGCCAGGACTAGAGTGACCTCTCTGTAAGGTAATGTTGTTACCACTGCAAATACCAAGTGTTAGCAAATACCAAGTGTTGCCAACTATTGTAACCATATTTGGATTCTTAAGGACTATATCTTGGAGCTGTGGGATCCAGAATTTTTGAGTTTTAAGTTAAAACAAAAAACTTTCATCTGTGGACAAAAGATCAAAATTATGAGTTGTAGCAGTCACAGCAAGCACTTGAATAAACAGGATCTATTTATTTTAGAAATGTCATGCCTTTAGTGCGTTGAGACTTAGTTGGAAAAGCTGTGGTTTATCTTCACAAATCCCAGAACATTTCTGGCTGTAAGAGACGTCTGAAGCTGATCAAGTCCCACCTCCTACTGGAAGCAGAATCAGCTGTATCAGGTTGCCCAGGGACTTGTCCAGAGAGTTTTGAGTATCTTGAGTTTGAGTACTACAATTGAGTCTTTTGAAGCGGATTTTGCAACCAGGCTTGTCCCCTGTTGTATTTTGACAGAGTTTGTTGTGCTTTTTCTTTCCTTCCTTATACCAAGCTGAAATCTCCCTTGCTGAAACTGTTGCCTCTGATTGTAATGCTTTACACCTCTGAGATAAGTTTGGCTCTGTCTCTTTAACACTCTCAACTACATCAAGTAGCTGTAGATATGAGTAAGTTTTCTTTCTCCCTTCTACCTTTTCTTCCTAAAAACAAGTAAACACATTTTCCCTGGCCTCTTCTTGAATCCCATGTCCTTCAGCTCCCTATCTTCATGCTTTCCCCGTATTTCCTCCAGAATGTCAATGTCTTCTCTGCGGGGGACCATGAACTGGATACACAAATCCAGCTGAAAGTCTAGAGTTGGGATTCTTCTTTTCAAACCTCAGGACTCTTATCCACACTTGATTACGTTAATTCATTCTTTTTAGAGCCAGTAGGGAGAAACAGATATTTCCCAATGTTTTTTTGCTTTTCCCTTTCAGCTGTCTACTACAGGATGGGATGGTTTGTGTCCCACAGGGACCATTCTCTACACTGATTATGAAAGCAACAGATTAAATTTTTTATATCTACAGTGTGTTTCTCCAAAGTTAGGTGAGAGTATGTGGGCAAGAGATGGGGACTAGTGTAAGCTGCAATAGTGCAGCTGGTGGTCATATTCTTTCACCTGAGCACAATGCATGAGCTTTGACTGTGCAAATGTTGTCTTTGAGGTTTATTGATTTCTCTCACTTTGTAGGCATGGTAAGGATAGTGAAGGATTAAGATGGGCTTCCAGTGAACAGCTGCAGCACTCGTAACCTGAACAGGGTTATGTCTTTTGTTACAAAGAGGGCACTCTCAATTAGTCAGGAATTCTGCCAAGTTTGATTTAGTTATGCTTTGAACACTGAAGCACTGTCCTTCATGTGAGTGTTTGAGAGTGAAGCCATGGGATAGCAGAGGACAGGTAACTGTGTCTCAGGTGAAAATGAGATCTGTGGATGAGCTGGGGGGAGGTGACTGTAGAAAGAGCCTGTTAATCCTGACATCCCTGCCTTAAGGCATGTTGAAGTCCACAAAAATGTCACCATGCATCACTGCTGCTTGCATAAAACTGCAATACTAATGAAGTGTATGGAATTAAATTGTAATTAATCTAAGGAGGCATCATGAACTGAATCATGAGCCATGCCCTGGATTCCCGAAAACTCTTATCTCAACATTTCTACTGGCAACTGAATATTTATTTGCACTAAGATGCCAATTTAATAAAATATTGGTCCTGTAAACAGCAACTTTTATCAGTCTTCACCAGTCAGGAGAATTCCCCTCCCTTCAACAGATAATTCAAAGAGATGTTCTACCGCAGGCTGTAGGATACTGGAAATGACTTCGTACCTTTTCAGAAAGACATAACTCATTCATTCAGGCTGGCAAGTATACAGGGAATAACAGCTTATTGTGCCTGATACATATTTGTTGGACTGAGTGCAAGGATAAGATGGTGAAATATAATGGCCTGTGATATACATGAGGTCGGGCTAAATGATCTAATGGTCTCTTCTGAGTACATGGATTGCTGGGCTGGGTGCCAGAAGCCAGTCAGACTCCTGATGTTCCCCCAGATCACTATATTCATCTCCCCTCACCCTCCTGAACTCTGCAGTGAAACTCCCATTCGCATACTTTGGAGCAGGATATTGATGCAGGTAGTTGATGCTAGGATAAAAAGTACAACAGTTTTTTGGAGACTTCTGAAATGCTGGATAATAGAAACATGGCTAAAGCTAGGCAGGAGCTAAATCCTGCTCAACTAGAAAGTTTCCTCTAGAGGATATAGGCTCCATGGAATCGGTGCCCTTGGTGTTTACTTTGCAGCTGCCAATTCCTGGCATCTCTCTGGCATGGGACTGCCAGCTGTGTCTTGTGCTCTGCAAGGTCTGAGGCTCACTGCTGAGCAGGGACCTCTGCACTGCCTTGGGGGGCTTTCTTGACATTGCTGTTTGGCACCAACCAGGGTTGGCATCACAAACTGGAGTTTCTAATTGTAGCTCAGCTGATCGCTGTGTCCTTGGATGTACAGTTGTGTTCTCCTAGCTCCCTGCTCTTGCACCAGCACTGCTTCTCATCTGCATCCATGGTGACACAATTTAGTTAGAGACTTATAGGCAGAAAATTATTCACTTTTGGTACAACAAACATCCTGTGTCAGCTCACCTTAGGATTAGGCCCGTGCCAAGGACGGCACAAACAAAACAACAGGAATTTATGACTGTGGCTAAGAAATAGGAATAGGATTATCCCTCTTGCAAAATAGGTGTTGATTAGGTTAATGTGTCATGAAACTGTGTTTTCAGAGGGACAAGCTAGACTCATAGTAAAAGCATCACCCCAGGCTACATTCAACTAGAGTCCCCTAGTTTCCTAACTTTGAATGAGCTTTTCAGAGTTGGACTTGACTTTATTTATTAATGGTTAGGGAATGAGGTAGGATCTTTATTTACTTGAGTATTTTTCTCCATCATAAACTGTGAAGCTAATGGTGCCAGTCCTTTCAGATGTACTGTGAATACAGAATTTCAGCTTTTTCTGATTCACCTCAGACTACTACAGTAGAATCTCCCTTCTTTTCTGAAGAAGGTGCTGTAACAAACTAGGAAAAATTTTTCAGTATATATCTTCTTTTGCCTCAGCATTGGAAGGACACGGGCCTGTTGGAATGGGTCCAGAGAAGGCCCGTGGTGATAATCAGATGTCTGGAGCACCTCTACTATGAGGACAAGCTGAAAGAATTGGGGCTGTTAAGCCTGCAGAAGACTCTGGGAAGACCTTATGGTTGTCTTTCAGAACCTAAAGGGGGCCTACAGAAAAGATGGGAAGGCACTGGAACAGGTTGTCTAGAGAAGATGTGAATGCCCCATCCCTGGAAGTTTTCTGGCCCAGGCCAGCCTGGTCTAGTGAGAGAGGTGTTTGAACTAAGTTATCTTTAAGGTCCCTTTAAATGCAAAGTGTTCTATGATTCTGTGATTGTTAGAAAGGTGCTGTAAAACACAAGTGGTTTCCAAACACGCATACTGCCCTGGAAACTGTCAGAACGAAAAGGACTTGGTTTTCTCTGTCCTCTTTGATGAGACAGAAACATGCAACAGTTTGAGTTAGAAGAGAACCTTTGAAGGGCTCTGTCCCAAACTTTTTCTTGAAGCAGGACCAAACTAGACCTGGTTGATCAGGACCTTACTAGCTGTGCATTTTCTATGGTCCTCTTTTTTTAATATTTTACCATAATCATGTTGGTTTTTTTTGTTTTGTTTCAATGATTTTGTTTATTTTTTGATAAGTTTGAAAAGAAGCACCGTTTTATTCTGCATAGAGTAGCAGGTATGGTAGTCTAGACAGATAAGCATCTTTCCTTTATGCTGTTCCAAAGACTTCAATTGGAAAAGAAATTAATCTTGGTTTCTGTTATTTTTTTAATTTCCAACAGAGGATGAGACAATGATAATCAGAGATGAGAAACATGTTTGGTCTTTGCCAGTTGTTTCTTGTGCAGCTGCTGTCAGGGCTGGGCTCTGCTCTGACTCAAGTCATGATATGAAATAATTCAAATTTTGCTGTTGTTTTCTGGCTTGACAAATGTTAAAAGGCTTGACCTTATGTGACACAGCAGAAATATGTGAATCACTACAATGATTCACTTTCAGATATTCCTTTATTTTTCCCTCCTGAAAACATTTGATAAACCACTGTCTACAGATATGTTCAGATTGGCTTGAATCCCATCAGCTCAGAGTTTAGGATTTTTACCTGCTTCTAGAGCTTGCACACACAAATATTTATTCTCATGATTCTCTTCCCACTCCCTTCCTCTCCCTCATCCCCTTCTTTCCCTTCCCTCCCTCCCTCAGTTGTTTATTGTATCTTATATTTCTTGGGAGCCATATATAGTGCTGCAGTTTAACTGAGATCTTTTGACATTACTTTTCCCTGTTGTTCCATGAAACAAACATTGTGGATGTTAATTCTATTCAAACTGAGCACAAGGAACTATAAAAAGAGTCACTGTTTGCGATGCCTTGGGTTTTCAGCCTTTTAAATGAGGGAATATATTTCTCTGTATGTACACAAAGGTGGCATTTTGTTTAAATAAATGAATAATCATGTGGTCTGTGCTACCCATGAAGGTCTTATAAAAAAGTGAAAAAATCTGCCATAATGCAGGAAAAATAACAAGGCCAAGCAACACATTGGTAGAAATAATACATATTAATTTTGCGTCTTCCTAAACTGAAATATGCTTCCCACAGCACCTAAGGGATTTAGGAGTATAAGACATATTGAATGTCATGCTCGCTCCATTTAATCAAGTTAATTCCAGACCTAAATCAATGACTAAAGGTAGTCACAATGGAGAAAAACCTTCTCATGTGTTAAAATTACTTGAAAAAAGTTTCTCCAGTGCTGGGCAGAGCAACAGCTTTTGATTTTCAATCTCTTTGCATACTGCAGAAGTTGGCTTTGAAGGTCTTTTTAGGCAAAAACTGAGGCTAAATGTTGCCTTGTGTAACAGAGTGCTTTAATGAGTTGTGGTGCATTTCAGAGTTGTGGCTCTTTGTTGTTGGGGCTGTCACTCCTTTCTGGGTATGGATGTTGGCTTAGTCACTTGTTGGTTCCTTGCTAAGGTAATTCAACTTGCTGACCTACAACAAAAGTAACTCCCCCACTGATGTATGTGATATTCTGAGCTGAATATCCTCAGAAAAAATTCCTGAGAAGCATGAAAACTGGTGCAAGGAATACAGCTGGAAGAGGATGCTACAGAAAAGTGGGGTGGAGGATTGTGTCCACTCTTTTGGGTAGTAGAAAGCTGTTAGATAGCTTGCATTCAAACTTTGGCCAAGCAGATCTTCTATCTCATTTTCTGTTTTGCCAGGTTTTTGCTTTGAACAGCCAAAAAAATTGATATGGGATTGAGGTTTGCAGTTTCATGTAGGTACAAATGACTGAGTTTTATTAGCAGTTTTGTAGCAATATTCATATAACTTTCCTTTCCTTGCAAAATCTCTGAAGACACTTTCACCTTTCCCCTGAAATCAGATCTACAGGCAAGACTCCTGCTGTGCATTACTGATTTATTAGATGTGGCCTTTCTGTAGCAAGCATCAGGATTAATATTTGAATAGCAATCCTTCACATCTCTTCAACAAATCAAGCATGAACCATCTCATTCTGATCTCGCTTACCCTGGGATGAAGCAGGAGTAATGTCACTGAATGGAAGAATTGCACTGATGTAAAATTATATGGAAGCAGGAAATGGTGGACAGTAATTGTGTAATAAAAATAAATTGGGTCATTCTTTGAATTTTAAAATATTAAATGGGTCTATTGTTGACATGAAATCTTTAGACGATGAGTGTGTGGGCTTGGAGGCTTCCCCTGCCCCCCACCAGTGTGACAAATATTTGAGAAAATCTTGCTTGGTCTGTTCACTGGATTAGAAATCAGCTGTCATTAAGGAGTGCTTTGCAGTGTGAAAGGTTCCTGGGTGTGATGGTGCACACAAGAGGCAGTCGTGAGGATTAAGCCGGCCAGTTATACAAGCATTTGTATTTACCAGTCTGGTTAACTTCTGATCAGCCTTCTAAACATTTCCATGGAAACAAGGGAAGTTTTGGTACACTGTAAGTGGCTTAATTTACTTTCTAACTGCATTAAGAATAGAATACTAAACAGAGTCAAAACTAAATCTGAAATGTATTTTTGATAATATGATTTTAATCAGCCATGGTGTTCAGTGATTTCTTTTTCATACCTCCTGCCTGCAGTAAGGGAGAAAGCATTCACTGAGCAGTTGTTCATTGAATCTGCAATATCATGTACAAATGAAGTCACAAAAAGAACTGTGGGATTGTTGAGGGTCTTAAATCTTTACTCGGGTAGAAAACGATGTCTTTGTTTGTGAACTTTTTTGGGTTTTTTTCTTTACAAGGCATGAAACTTGAGAATTTGGAATGTGCTGTAAACTTCTTATGTATCTGCTATTATACTGAAATGTCACATACAAATTTAGGTATGATGTAATAGTCACTTGTCCAGTCAGAGAGAAAAGACATGTTGATGTACCGATCAAGTATTTTCAGAGAAAAGTACAAAAAATGTGTTTTCATTTCACATTGGTGTCTTTCAAGTCACCTTATAGAAAACTAGTTTTAAGTAGATTTTGGCTTTGTATTGTATATTGATGCTTCCTTATCAATATATCCAGGTTCCTTCATTGGTCTTGAACATTTCACTGCATCATTTAATGGAAGAGGAGAGTCTGAGAGACTGAAGCTCATTTTTATCCTAGAAGTGGGGAGGGTTTCACCTGCATTTCTAGGAAGTTCCTCCTTCTAAACAAATTTGAATGCATCTTATAAAGCAGAAAAGTGAAGGGAACTGTAAACTGAGTCACACACATGACTTCTTCAAAGTGCCTGTCTAATTCTTATGATGTGTGCATCCAAACATTAATTTTTTGTGTAACTCAGAGGGTTTTCCAATAGAGGTGACCCTTATCCTGTAGTGCTGTTGATCAGTAAATGTATGACCTGCTTGATCAAAACCAAAAATTCACACAAATGCCAATCTGTCAAAATCAATTTGGCTTACTCATACTCAAAATTTAGCATTATTCTTTGAATTTTAGTAACTCTGAATTTTTATCTTAAGGTGCATTCTAAGACCAATCAGAGGCAGCAGGGAAATTTGCCTTGATGTATTATCTGAACACTGGAAATGAGTATAGGCTTGTAGTTGCAGGTTGGGGAAGTAGACTTTCCTTTCCCATGTGATGTGGAGCTCACCATGCTTTCCATATTGAGTCTTAAGTCTCCACAGTGCACTTGAACAGTTGCACTTGGAGAGAAAGAAATATTCCATGGCTCCTTCAACCTCACAAGGAGTTTTTGCAGTGGAGGGAATGAAGTTCCTGTCACTGGAAAGCCTCATCTCAAGCTTCACTTTTCCCACTTTCCCCATTTCTCATCATATTCATTCACAATAGGTGACATCCATCTGTTTGGTCTATCTAGAAAAGTGACAAAGTGTCATCTACAAAACTGTGGGGTGTTCTGATAAACCATAGCTAAGGCTTTCTGTAGAAAATACAATCAACCTTAGTTATTAAAACATGTTGTAGCAGGTGGCTTGGGCATCTGGCTCTGTTTTGTACCTCCCTGGGCAGGAATGTGTGCAGCTGACTGCAGGCAGCTGTGTGTGTGCTTGGAGAACCTTCTCTGACATGCTTGCAGCTCTGCAAGGGACTTTCAGAAGCAGTCAGACAAATGCAAAGACAATGTGACCAAAATACCTGGGCTGTGATCCCACTGGCATGTGCTTAAAAGCAAGCATGGAGTGTAATGCTCTAAAATATTTTGAGTTTTTGTGTAGACACTGCTCCAGCTGCTGGAGTCAGACAAAATAGTGAAAGGTCTGTGCAAAAGAAAAAGTGGTCTGCTTGTTCTCATCAGCACAAAGAGAAGGTTTTCAAAAATGCAGGAAAAAGCTCAGAAACCAGAAAACTGTAGTGTGCAATGACACTGAGTATTCCCAGATGGGACCATCCTTGCCTTTAAAATACACCAATTTACAGGCTGAAACAGAGATTTTTTTTGAATAGCACCCCCTGCTTCACTTCTCACCACTAAGAGTAAACTCTCTTTTTGAACATGTGTTGCTATAGTGACTTGTTTCTTTGTTAACTCTTCTTTCTCTCCTTATGGATGGAGGTTCTAAGCCTCCCCTGAGAAGTGCGTGGGTTTGGGCTGGGGACAGAATGAGAATGGTTTTCTGTGCACTGCAGTCTTCTGAGTAGCACTGCCGAGGTAAAGAAAAGACTCAAACCATAAGCTTTCATCATTAAGCCATACCAGAGTAAAGCAAGCTAAGGAAATACTCTGAGGGAAACAACAAAGCAGTAAAATTTACAATGGTTCTCAAGCAGTTTAAAAATAGAGAGTACAAGCAGGGAAGGTTTAGAAAGTGGGTTTTTTTCAGTGTTCTTTTCAATGTCAATAACAGGTGTGAGCAAAATGCAAGTCAGTCAGAAGGCAGCTTTGTTCTTGGCAGTGGATTTTGGAGGCTCTTGTAGATTTGATAATATCCACATACATCAGAGTGAGATTGACTGTGAAACTGTTCTATAGAAATCTGAAGTATATCAAGCTCCAAGGAAAATAATACTGTCACAGAAGTTGCTACTAAAAGGGTTTTCTTACTCTTAGCACTGGCTCTAAGGTGACAACAGCAGCATTAGACTTGAATATTTTTTTCCATAGAAGTAGCAGGTGAGTTTGCAGTCCATTCAGTGAAAAGATGGGGCTCATGGTAGTTTTAAGTTGGACTAAGGTGAAAATACAAAATATACAAAAGTTCTGGGAGAAATGACAAAAAAGGCTGCAATGAAGGTGCACAAAGAGCAGTTGGGTACTGGTTTGTCACCCCCATCTATCATCTGCAGTCTTCAGAGGGCTTTGTTGGGTCCAATTTGAAGTGCCACCGGGAGAAGATGAATGGGGAGATGTTAATGACTGCAAAGTCTGCATCTTTGCTTTGTCTTCTTATGGCTCTGGGCAACATACCATGGACCATCATCCACTAGCTCCTTGAAGACAGAATCACATAATCACACAGA
>VZTY01011218.1:2151-14614 GCA_013400935.1 Turnix velox
GAGAGGTTGTGGATGCCCCCTCAATCCCTGGAGGTGTTTAAGGCCAGGCTGGATGAGGCATTGAGCAACCTGGTGTAGTGGGAGGTGTCCATGGCAGGGGGGTTTGAGCTAGATGATCTTTAATGTCCCTTCTAACCCAAACCATTCTATGAACAGCCAAGACTATTTCTACACTGGCTTAGGAGCCTGGAAATATTTCCATAGACCTGATTATGCTCATCCTGTTCTGCTTTCCATACATTATTTCACAACCTCCCTTACATCCAAGGCTTGGAATTGCACAGATGTGAATTAAAGGTGCACACATATCGAGATGAGTCTTTCCCCACTTTCTTCTTGTGTAGATCTCAGAGCTCCTTGGTCCTCCCTACCCCCTTTTTGGGTCTCTAAGGTAGGTAAAGGTTCTGCATCATGCTGCTGATGCTCCCAGCATGGTTGCCTGCTGTGGAGGGTACAGAAACTGCATTTTACCATTTTTTTCTCATGGAACAGCTGTGTGAAAAGCTACTAATTGACTCTTTAGCTTCAAGGTACCCTGTCTTTGATGGCTTTTCTTCTCTCCTTCCCTCTTGCTGCCTCTCACTCCTGCTGTCAGGCAACTGCATGCCAACCCTTCTCCCCTGCCAGCACAGCTGCTCTGTTGAGAGCTGGTTTGGGGAACTCATCCAGCTTAAAAGCAGCTGAGCCAAAATAGCCTATTTTTTGGGGGGTGGGGTGTAATCAGCTGCTTCCCTGATTCTTTTTATCCTGCCTTGCTCTGCCACAGCCTTGCAGTGTTACACCATTCATTGCTTGGGAGGGAGGTGAAGGACAAGGACCAGGAGGTGACATTTTTAAGCTGGTGTAGCTGCAAAAGAAAACATATCAAGAAACCACAGCCTGAGGTGCAAGGCCTCTGAGTGAAATAGCAGAGGGATAGTGTCAAGTTCCTTTAAATCCCCCAAGGAATTTGACTTACTGGACAGAGATCCTTTCTGCAAGAGGAAAAAAAACCCCACCAAACAACAAACAGCCCTTTATAAATCAGGAAATGCTTATCTTCTTCATCCTCTGCTCCTCACTACCTCTTCTTTTCAAAGTTAGAGTTATGGGGATAAACAGAGATAAGGAATAATGAAATAAATATATAAATAAGTGCCCAGGAGCTCAGTTTTGATTGCAAATGTTTAAGATCTGCATGGTTTTGGGAGACACTGTAAGCTGTGTGGTAGAATGAAAGCCTATTGGCATCTGTAGCTGCAGACCCCTGCTGAGAGCTGTTCAAATACAGCTTTAAAGAGAAAGAAAAATCATGACAAAGCCTGAAAACATCGAGGTTTTCCCTCCCCTCTCGCTCCTCCTTTCTTAGTTCAGCAAGTCCCAATGACTTTTCCTCAGGTGTTAGTTTGGCTGCTTTGAAAACCTGCCAGAATCCCATCATTTGTTCTTGGTGTTAGAACCACCAATTCCACCACATGAAAGAAGTCCTTATCACTGAGGAAAAATTAGTCTTGCACCCTGTGGCATGTGAGGAAGAAAGGCACAGAGGTGTTTTTTTTCTAAGAGAGAGAGAGAGAGGAGTCTGCTGTTCACATTAGTTTCTGAGGCAGCTGAAAAATTTAGCACGGAGACTTTTTGGAAAACATCTTCCCTTCTCATTCACTGGCATGGTCCTCCCTGGGCTATTTCTTCTGCCACTAAAAGCAGCTCGAATTCCTGAGGCATGTGGGCTGGGACCTCAGATGTGCTTGATTCCTTCTGAAGGTGTTTAAGAGATGTGTAGACGTGGCACTGGGGAACATGGTTTGGTGGTGGATGTCATAGGGTTAGGCTAATGGTGGTACTCAGTGATCTTAAGGTTCTTTTCCAACCCAAATGATTCCATGGTTCTGTACTTAATGAAGAGAAATAGGTACCTCTAGAAGTTGATTTGACCCTGCTAAGATCCAAGTTGCCTTTCAGGAGTGTATATCTGAGCTGCCCTAGGCTGTAGAATGACATTGAGCAACTCAGTTCCTCACAAAGACTTTGGTCTGGTGTCAAATGATGGGATGGGCTCCCCAGACTCAATGTTGCTGTCTCTTTGGAGGCTGGGAAAGATAAAGAAGAGCATTTGAGATAGAATCATAGAATGATTTGGGTTGGAAGGAACCTTAAAGATCATCTAGTTCCAACCCTAATGTCATAGGCAGGGACACCTCCCATTAGACCAGGTTACTCAGTGCCTCATCCAGTCTGGCCTTAAACACCTCCAGGGATCATGGGGCATCCACAGCCTCTATGGGAAACCTCTTCCAGTGTCTCAACACCCTCACAGTGAAGAATTTCCTTCTTGTGTTCAGCCTTAATCTCCCCTCTGGCAATTTGCATCCATGACTCCTAGTCCTGCCATCCTGGACCCTATTCAAAAGTCCTACCCCAGCCTTTCTGTAGACCCCCTTTAGGTATTGAGAAGCTACTCTTAGGTCCCCCATGAGACTTCTCAGCAATCAGCTCTCCAGGGTCTGTGTTTATGTCTGTCACTTTTCTTTCTGCATCTCCAGCATCTCTGCTGTCCCTTGTACTCACCCTGATCTCCAGTTCCTATTACCTCCTGCAGCACCTTCTGTCTCCTGTTGGGTGCTGACATGAGAAGTTCTTGGGGATGTTGGACCATCCAGTTGATGTGGCTACAGAGCTGCTGGTGCCAGAGCCAGGTAGCCTCATGATGGTTCTGGTGGCAATCGCAGCTGCACCTTCAGACCATCATACAAACTCTTTGTCCTCAGGCAAGACCTGGGATTTAAAATGCATTAGACAGCATTAAACATTGCAAGACTTTGGAAAATCTATCCAGGGGTAGCACAAAGTAGGTTAGAGAGTGTCAAAAATACATCCTTCCCAAATGTGAAATGAAGGGTCAATGTGATGGGGAAGTGTCAAAGCTTCCTGAAGGAGTTGGGGTTGTTCAGCCTGGAGAAGAGAAGGCTCAGTGGGGACCTTATAGTAACTCATCAGTACCTGAGGGGGTCCTACAGAAAGGCAGGGGAAGGACTTTTTCATAAGATATGTGATGGGAGGACCAGAAGCAATGGATGTAAATTGGAAGGGGGTAGATTTTGGCTTGACATAAAAAAGAAATTCTTTACAGTGAGGGAGGTGAAACACTGGAAGAGGTTGCCCAGAGAGGTTGTGGACCCCCCCTCTCTGGAGGTGTTCAAGACCAGGCTGGACAAGGCACTGAGCAGCCTGATCTAGTGGGAGGTGTCCCTGCCTATGGCAGGGGGGTTGGAACATGATGATCTTAAAGGTCCCTTCCAACCTGAATTATTCTTTGATTCTATAAGCTGTAAGCAAAGAGACAAGATTCCTGTTGCCTTAAAGCTGGTCTCATGGTCTGGCCATGAGTGTGGTGCAAGAATGAGGAGCCACTGAAAGACCAAACCCTTTTCCTGCTCACTACTATGAGGCTGCAGCAACACAAATGTGGCAAACAAATGTCTCCAATTTCATCTTCTGGTTCCAGGGCAGGCTTAATCCAGCATCAGCCTAATTGTGTTGCCCTGTGGTTTACTGAACCAGTCTCATCTTGTTCCCTGTGGTTAATACTAACTACTGAGACTTTTTGCCTTTAATTCTTCTTTTGACATCTCATTTTTTGTCCCATCTCAGGCTAAAGGGCTTAGCTTCTGAAGCATGCAGCTTTGTTATCTCTAAAGCACCCTAAATCCTACAAAAACAGAATTTAAGACTATTAATTTTAATGCCCATCTTTATACTTCTTAATACCCTTAGGGTATAGGCAGGTTTTTTAGTCTGGATTTATGCAATATCTCACCTAGAAAGGGTGGGAATCCTTGTTCATTGCTAAAGGGATCCAGAGGTTGCCTAACTGTTCTGTTAGAGAATCATAGAATGGTTTGGGTTCGAAGGGACCTTAAAGATCATCTAGTTCCACCCCCCTGCCGTGGGCAGGGACACCTCCCACTAGATCAGATTGCTCAGTGCCTTCTCCAGCCTGGCCTTAAACACCTCCAGGGAGGAGGGGGCATCCACAGCCTATCTGGGCAACCTCTTCTAGTGTCTCATCACCCTCACACTAAAGAATTTCTTTCTTATATTTAGCCTGAATCTCCCCTCTTCCAATTTACATCCATTATTCCTAGACTTAATCTGTCTTTAACCAGCTTGGTTCTGCTGTAGACCCTTCATAGGATGGGCAGGAGCTCACTCAGATTCATTTACCTTGGTGGAAAGGGTGCCTAAGCCAAGGGGGGACCTCAGAGTAGCTTATCAATACCTGAAGGGGGCTACAGAAAGGCTGGAGTAATAGGATATGTGATGGAAAGAGTAGGAATAAACAATGTAAATTGGAAGAGGGGAGATTCAGGCTAGACATAAGAAGGAAATTCTTTGCAGTGAGGGTAGAGAGACACTGGAAGAGGTTGCCCAGAGAGTTTGTGGATGCCCCCTCCCTGGAGGTGTTTAAAACTAGGCTGGATGAGGCACTGAGCAACCTGGGTGATGTCCCTGCCCATGGCAGGAGGGTTGAAACTAGATGATCTTTAAGGTCCCTTCCAACCCAAACCATTCTATGATTCTATGTGTGAGCCCACTGCAGCAGATTGCTTTGGACAAGCTTTCTTTGTGTAAAGAGAAATGTGTGCCAGTGCTCTGCTGGAATACCTTGCAAATCCTTTGCCTTTTAAATTTTCCCCACCACAATTTTCAGGGGAACAGGTCCAGAGAGGTAGTTTTTGGTGCAACTCAACATTCCCAGGAACATTCCATGCTACCAGTGTGGCAGCAAAACCTTTTTCCGTGGCATCTTCTAACAATCTGCTGCACTAAGCTTAAAATTGGCCCCATGAGGACAGGCTGTGGGGGCTGGGAGGTTCCTCCACCCCTTTTCCCCAAGTCCTTGCACTTAATTTGTGTCATTTTGTTCAGATGCATCTGGAAAGAATTAAAATGTCAGCTGGGCACAATTGCATCCATTGAGATGAAAAGCTGCTGGAAGAAAAAAAAACAAAACCCAACAATGCTAACAAGCAAGGCAAAGGGGAAAAGGGAAAGCCTGGTGCTCTTTAGCTGGTAGTAATTAGCCCCAGAAATGGAATAAGGCAAGATCCTCTGTGGCTCCCATTTGGTTCAGGGAAGGTCCAGTTAGGACCAGATCAATGAGGGCAGCTTAATTGCTGCTAATCTGTTACTGGATGGTGTCTGGTCTCCAGGAGGTGGCTGTCATGGCAAGGTGGAACAGAAAACAAGGACAGGCAGAGATGATTCTAAATCTTAGACCTGCTTAGATAGTGTTATTTGAGGACTGGTGGCTGTTTGGGTGGAAGGGTTAGGGTTCTCCAGGTTCTTGAGCCTGGAGAAGGCTCAAGGGGGACCTCATAGTAGCTGAAGGGGGCTACAGAAAGGCTGGGGTAGGACTTTTGAATAGGATCCAGAATGGCAGGACTAGGAATAATGGATGTAAATTGGAAGAGGGGAGATTCAGGCTGGAGATAAGAAAAAAAGTTCTTTCCTGTGAGGGTGGTGAGACACTGGAAGAGGTTGTGGATGCCCCCTCGATCCCTGGAGGTGTGTAAGGCCAGGCTGGATGAGGCATTGAGCAACCTGGTGTGGTGGGAGGTGTCCCTGCCCATAGCAGGGGAGATTGGAACTAGATGATCTTTAAGGTCCTTTCTATGATTCTATATCCTTTGCATATTCATATTGTCCAACATGGAGTGATGGAAGAAGTTTAAGCCAATCACTAAGTGAAATCAGGAGAGATCCCAAGGCACTACAGGTAAAAAATAATGGATTCAAGGAAATCACTGAAGCCTTTATTAGGAGAATAGATCAGGTGTGGGACTTTTGGATGAGGAACAGCCTCAGAAGCTCAGTATTTTAGCCCACTAGTCAGCTTTGCAGATACATTAAAAAATGGGACTCAGGAGGTCCTCTAGGGTTATAACTCTTCTTGTGCCTGTGTCTTCAGACAGAGCTTCTCGCCAGGACTGAGTTCCTGGAAACAATGTGGAGGATGGTCTGAGTTCACCAGCCCTCCTTCCTTATTTTTCTTCTTTCTAAATCATGTCCAGATAATGGACATACTAGGACAACCTGGAATTAGTTTTAAAATTGGGATGGATGGCAGGGAGAGGAAAACAGGAAGGAAGGAAGGGAGGGAGGGAGGAAGGAAGGAAGGAAGAAAGGAAGGAAGGAAGGAAGGAAGGAAGGAAGGAAGGAAGGAAGGAAGGAAGAAAGGAAGGAACAAAGGAAGGAAGGAAGGAAGGAAGGAAATAAGGAAGGAAATAAGGAAGGAAGGAGAGAGGGAGGGTAGGAAGCATCAGATGCACCCTGGAATAGGAGGTGTAGTTCTTTTTTTGTTGTTTTTTAATTAGAAACCTCCCCACAGCATGGCAGACCTAGCTCATATTTACCTGCCAACAGATGGGTGCCCTCCATTGCTTTTTGAGATGGGAGATTGTCTTTCTACCTCTCATCTACTCCAGTTTCAAGCAGCAACACCCCTCCCAATTTGATGGGACAGAGAGCTATGATCTAACTTGGTGTGTGTTTACAAGGTGGAGCAAGGGAGGAGAATGGGTGCCCAAACAAAGCAAATTCTTATAGTCCAATAGCCCAGTCAGATCATTGTTCCAGTTAATCCCTTCTTCTCAGATATCAGCAGTTTATTGGGGAGATGTGACTCTTCTGGGATGCAGTTGGTGAGCTGTTCAATATCCTCACCCATGTGAAAAATAGCTTTCTCACCCTCTCATGTAAACATCTTATGCTCTCTGAAGCATAACAACAGATAATCTGCATAATATTGTCTTCCTGCTTCTTATGGTTAAACCTTTTATTTGAACTGGGATTCTTCCAGGAAGGTATTGACGTAACAATCACTGCGTGATGGACCTTGCTGTAGTGAATTTCACAATAAAGACCTTCTCTCCCTCCTGTTTTATCTCTTCATTCAGAGATAAGGGGTAAAAATGGCATTAAATAGTGATGACTTGTTTTGCAAGTGTGAGATATAGAATCATAGAATGGTTTGGGTTGGAAGGGACCTTAAAGATCATCTAGTTCCAAGCCTCCTGCCATGGACAGGGACACCTCCCACTTCATCAGGTTGCTCAATGCCTCATCCAGCCTGGCCTTAAACACCTCCAGGAGTTGAGGGGGCCTCCACAACTTCTCTGGGCAACCTTTTCCAGTGTCTCATCACCCTCACTGCAAAGAATTTCTTTCTTCTCTCCAGCCTAAATCTCCCCTCTTCCAATATGCATCCATGATTCGTAGTCCTACAATCCTGGACCCTGCTAAAAAGTCCTACCCCTGCCTTTCTGTAGCTCCCTCCAGGTATTGAGAAGCTCTCTGAGATCCCACCTGAGCCTTCTCTTCTCCAGGCTCAACAACCCCAACTCCTTCAGCCTGTCCTCAGAAGGGAGGTGCTCCAACCTTCTCATCATCTTCATGGTCCTCCTCTGGACCAGCTCCAACAGCTCAGTGTCCTTCTAAAGGGGACATTTCTCCTGACAACAAGATCCCTTGCACAAATTTAGGAAGTTTTTGAAACAGGGAAGAGATCTAGTAAGATCTGGAAATAGATCAAGTAAGATCAAGAAGGATGCTGTCTACATCTTGAATTGCTCTACAGTTTGGACACAGAAAAGATCTGGAGATCCCCTGGGTTCTCCAACTTTCAAGGATGTAGTTGGAGCCTTCAGTGAACTTCATGATGTTGCAGCACTCAAAAACCTGAGTGATTTAAGACAACAAAAGCTCCATGACCTGTGCTACCTATCCAGTTAGGGAATCAGTATTTGTTGCTGCAGTGGCACCATTTCTTCTGGTGAAGCATCTGGAGAACCATTGTATCAGGAAGAAGCTGGGCTTGTCAATTTCTAAGCAACCATCTCATCCTGAATAGCAGCCTCAGGGATTCAGTAGTGCCATTGCAACTGACTTTATGAACAATAGTTCTTTATGACAGAATCACAGAATGATAGATGTTGGAAGGGACCTCTGGAGGTCATCTTGAGTTAGAAAGGACCTTTAAAGACCATCTAAAGGCCATCCAGTTCAACCAACCTGCCAGAGCAAGTTCACCTAGAACAGATAATGATTCTAGATGTGATAAACCCTCTGATGGAGAAATTGGAATTGAATTTAAATGCCTGATTTCCAGTCTATTTCTCACCTCTGTCTTCAAAAATCTCAGTCTCAGTCTTTTCTCCATGGGTCAAGGTTCTACACCAAGAGATGGTGTGTCTCCATGTCTTGCTTTGAGTTCATTCAAAGGCAGCTGTGCCATGTCCACCTTATAGGAGATAGGACAACCTGCTAAGTGATTTAATGATAGTTTTGTGAAGAGAAGGCTCAGAGGGGACCTCATAGTAACTTATCAGTACCTGAGGGGGTCCTACAGAAAGGCAGGGGAAGGAATTTTTAACATAATATCGGATNGATTCTATGATTCTATGATTCTATGATTCTATGATTCTATGATTCTATGATTCTATGATTCTATGATTCTATGATTCTATGATTCTATGATTCTATGATTCTATTTCAGGCACAGTTTGTTTGTGATTTGGTCCATGGCTTTTACCACATCCAGATGGCTTCAGAGAAAGGCCTCCAAATAGAGCTGTAGCTATCCCAAGCTCAGCAGAAGAAACAGAGATGACAGCTTTCAGGTTGAGAGAGTTCAAGTTGTTCAACCTTGAAAGAAGAAGGCTGTGGTCAGACCTTGCAGCAG
Organism: Turnix velox; assembly: GCA_013400935.1. NCBI lineage: Eukaryota > Metazoa > Chordata > Aves > Charadriiformes > Turnicidae > Turnix > Turnix velox. The sequence goes on from VZTY01011218.1 coordinate 10,874, forward strand.
CAGCTTATCAGTATCTGAAGGGAACCTACAAGAAAGATGGAGAAAGAATCTTTGCAGAGGTGTGTAGCAGTTGGACAGGGGAGTTGGAATGGTTTTAAACTAAAAGAGGGGAGATTTAGATTAGATAGTAGAAATAAATTCTTTACTTTGAAGGTGGTGAGATACTGACTCAGGTTGCCTGGAGAAGCTGTGGCTTCCCCATCCCTAGAGGGAATCATGGTCAGGTGAGATGGGGCTTTCAGCAACCTGGTATAGTGGGAGGTGACACTGCCCACGGCAGGGGAGTTGGAACCAGATGATCTTTGAGGTCCCTTACAACCCAAATCACTTTATGATTCTATGATTATAGAGGCTTTGCCTCCCCAAAAGACCATGACACCTCATTCTCTTGCAGCTCGAAGCCTTGAGGTGCTAGGAAGCAACTTTTTCAACACAGTGCTCTGACAATTTTGCTCCATCAGAGGACTATTTCCTCTCCTTCTTGACTCTGCTGTATGTTTCCAGCCTTCATACATCCCTTCAGGGGGCCCCAGGAGCAGGAATTACCCCTCCTTTAGCACCAGTCTGCATCCCAGCCTCCCATCAGGAGGTGGGGTGAGGAGGGCTTTGCCATCAAGGGAGGTCTCTTTCCCTGGCTCTGCCAATTTGCCCCAGGGTGCCTCATTAAGCCCTCTCCTCCTCACTGCCACGGAGTTCATTTCTTTCCTTTTTTTTTTTTTTTTAATGTATGGGCTGACAGGCCTGGAAATATCAAACTCAACAGCTTTGCACCCTGCTCAGATCACAAGCGCCATGTGTCAGAGCTAATTAGCTGGATTTCAAATCAAGAAGGGCAACTGGTTGCCTACTCTGACAGCCCTGTTTCATCAGGACCTCCCAGGAAGGTTGTTTTAAAGGTTTCCCCTTCCCAGGCTTGAATTGAAATCATGGGAAACTTCTCCTTTTGGTTTTTTTTTTTGGGAGAACTAATCAGGCATTATTTATGTAATTCATTAATTTTTATTTCAGGCTAGATATAAGAAAGAAATTCCTTATGTTGAGGGTAGTGAGACACAGGTTGCCCTGAGAAGTTGTGGATGCCCCCTCTCTGGAAGTTTTTAAGGCCAGGCTGGATGAGGCATTGAGCAATTTGGTCTAGTGTGAGGTGTCCCTGCCCATGGCATGGAACTGGGTGATCTTTAAGGTCCCTTCCAAACCAAACCATTCCATGATTCTATGATTATTTTCCTTTGTTTCATCCAATATACTTTATACTTTCTTTTAGTCAAGTAAAGATCATTTCACACCTATCAAGCTCCTCTGTTTCAAGAAGAAGTGTGGAGAGAGAAGTGTGGATGGTCAAAGGGCTGGAGCAACTGCAATATGAAGACAGGCTAAAGGAGTTGGGGTTGTTCAGCCTGGAGAAGAGAAGGCTCAGGGGGAACCTCAGAGTAACTTATCAGTACCTGAGGGGATCCTACAGAAAGGCAGGGGAAGGACTTTTTAATAGGATATCAGATGGGAGGACCAGAAACAACAGATATAAATTGGAAGGGGGTAGATTTAGACTTGACATAAGAAAGAAATTCTTTACAGTGAGGGTGGTGAAACACTGGAACAGGTTGCCCAGAGAGGTTGTGGATGCCCCCTCTCTCCCTGGAGGTGTTCAAGACCAGGCTGGACATGGCACTGAACAGCTTGATCTAGTGGGAGGTGTCCCTGCCTATGGCAGGGGAGTTGGAACTTGATGATCTTCAAGGTCCCTTCCAGCCCAAACTATTCTATGATTCTATGAGACATACTTACTTTCCTGAGAATCTTCCTACATCACCTCCTATACCATGAAAAACACCACTGGCCAAAAAACTGCCTTGGAAAAAAGTTATGCCTTTTTAACATGTCATAAGACACCTCTGGGAGTTCATCACAATGCTCAGTCACCTGTAGGACAATGGGATTTAGGGCTGAAAGAAGGAAATTTTGAGCATCCAACTACTGGGTTTTCCAAATTATATCCAGTGGTCCCTGTCTTGACCCTTAAACTTCCACTACAGCCAGGACAAGGCTGAAACCAAGAGCTGAAGGCACACCTTTTGGGTCCTCGTGTGTTGGCCAACAAAAGATCAATGCTGATTTTTCACTGCTCAGCTTTATGCAGATGAAAGAGACCTACTTTCCAGAGGCAGGTGCTTAATGTTTTGTGCAAACCAAGCATTTGTGGAGGGAAGCATCAAAATTGCTACCCCTCTGTACCCTGTGGTCTGATGTGCTACAGAAATCCTCTAAAAGCTTCTTTTGTGGACTCAAGCCCACCTGGAGTTGCTATTCCCCCCTCAACTCATTCAGCCACCCTCCTGCCTTCATCTCTGGACCTTTAATCACCTCTGCAGTGGATGGTGGGTTCCTACACAATATGTTGCTAAGGGCAATTGGCAGACTCAGGAGCTGCTCCAATAAATTCCCACCTGAGTCCTGTGGCACCAATTCAGCCAGGCACTTTCTCCTTTATATTTCCCTTCCACCTTCACACCCCTCAATTAAAAGCAGCGTGTCATTAAATTGCCTTTTTATTTGTGTTGGTGAGCATGTCAAATGCTTTCACATCACAAAACCTTACAAAACCTGGGACAAAGGGTCCCACACGAGCTGCCTGCCCTCCTTCACTTCCAAACAAAGTCCCTCATTGTATTTCAAGACTTAATAAAGGGAACCTAATGAGACACCAGAGGGGCCTCCAACAATGCAGGATCTGAGACCTGAGGAGGGGGAAGTGCAGGGAGGGGATTTCAAATCTCTGCAGCATCAGGAGCTGCTGTTTTCCTCAGGGAAAAAAATTCTCTGGGTCCTCAGGAGAAGAATTTTGAATGCTTGTGATGTCTCCATTTCTGTGGTGTGATACACCTCTCCATCATGTGTCTGCAGAGCAGGGAGTCCAGCTCTGCAGGAGGTGTGGGAGAGGATTTTCAGCTTAAAGCTTTGATGTGTCCTGCAGAAGCTGCCTTATTAGTCCCTCACAGTCCTCCAGGAAGAGGGAATGATGATTCATTCCTGGTTTGACTGAAAGGAGACCAAAAAGTATATGAAGAGATGAAAGAGTACACCAGAGAAAAATCTTCAACCCTGCTCTCCTGAATTAGACTTTAATTAGTGAATCTGGGTGTATCTTCATGGTGTGTGGGGACAGGGATGAAATCATTCTGCCCATGCTGAGCTCCCTGGACACAAGAAGGACCAGATCAGAGGCAGGGATGAGACACTACAGCTGGGAAGCAATGATTAAATTCAAGACATTCACTTACCAGAAGTGAAGAAAACTTCTGGTCTTGCTAAATGGTGGAAATATGAGGAACAAGGAATTGCCTTTACCACTTCACATTACTGGTGTGACAGCAATGAGCTGTTTGCACCCTCAGACACTGACTTGCCCATGTTTCTCTCTACTGAGTGGAACTAAATGCAGTTAGGCATCTGTCAGCTCTCATGGACCTTATGTGGAAAGACTGGATTTTTGGAAAAACTTTTACACTGAAAGGGTTGTCCATCATTAGAACAGGCTGCCCAGGGAAGGGGTTGAGCCACCATCCCTGGAGGTATTTAAAAGGAGGGGAAACATTGTGCTGAGAGATATGGCTTAGTGATGGTTCTTTTCAGAGTTGGGTTAATGGTTGCACTTAATGATCTGAAAAGTCATAGAGTCATAGTTTGTGTTGGAAGGAACCTTAAAGATCATCAAGTTCCAACCCCCCTACCATAGGCAGGGAC
>VZTY01011219.1:0-10781 GCA_013400935.1 Turnix velox
TTCTATGATTCTATGATGTGCTGAAATTGAAGTGCCAGGCTTTGCTGGATCATATTAAAAAGTAAATTAATATGAATTTAATAACTATAATTAATATGAGTATTATTATTGTTTATCTTATGGATCCTATTAGAGAAGATAGCCAAGATTAAATTTTGATAACTGTCCAAAACACAATGATCTTTAAGGTCCCTTCCAACCCAAACTATTCTATGATTCTATGGTGTGAAAGTAGTCCTTGCCCTCAATATATTTATTTAACCGATATTACCAATTTAACCATTTTACCAATTTGCCAATTTAACCAATTTAACCAATGCAGACACAAAACAGAGTGGAGAAAGTTGGGTGAGACACTTGGACAGTGTGGGAACCAGAAACCAGCTCAATTAGTCCCTCCTCTTCTGCTGCTCTCTGCATAATTTTAATTCATTCTCCTGCTGAGCATCAGCAAGGATGTTCCAAATTCCTCTTCTTAATTCAAGAAGCAAACCCAGAATTGCCACTACATCCCCAGCAACCTACTGGGATGGCAGTGAGGTTTTTGACCATAATGTGTTGTCTACTACAAGGGCCATGGGAGATCTTGAGTGAGATGAAGATTTCTGCCCCAAGACTATTTAGTGCAGGGTATAATGTTCTGCTCCAAGCAAGGAATGCACTCACTAGACCCAGGTGACTTCAAAAGAGCTCATTCAGGATCATCTCCCAACCTGTAGGAGGTGTGAAAAGAGCTGGAGCTACCAACCCTGGCAGAACAAGTTAAGGTAGGGCAGCACCTGGGAAAAAGGTGACCACAGCAGGATAGCTCAGCATGGCTAAGTCATTCTGGTGTCCACTGAGGGCTGAGCATTCCTTATATCATATCTGCAATCATGTGATATTAAATAACGCAAAAATTATGACTGATGAAGGGTATCCCTCTTGGTTATGTCATGGACACCAGATATTCAGATGCATTTCACTCTACATCCATGAGCCAGCAATGTGCTCTTGTGGCCAAGAAGGATGATGGCATCCTGGGGTGTATTAGAAAGGGTGTAGGAGGTGGAGAGAGCTTCTCCTCCCTCTCTACTCTGCCCCAGTGAGGCCACATCTGGAGTGTTGTGTCCAGTTCTGGGACCCTCAGTTCAAGAAAGATGGGGAACTGCTTGAGAAGGTACAGTGCAGAGCCATCAAGATGATGAAGGAGATTGGAACATCTCACTTATGAGGAAAGGCTGAGGGAACTGGATCTCTTTAGCTTGGAGGAAACTGAGGGGTGACCTCATTATGTCTAAAGATATGGAAAGGGTGAGTGCCAGGAGGATGGAGCCAGGCTCTTCTCAGGGAGGGACTTCTTCTCTTCTGAGGGACTTCCAATGATAGGACTTGGGGAAATGGGTACAAGCTGGAACATAGAAGGTTCCAGAGAAATGTAAGAAAAAACATTTTATATTGAGGGTGACAGAACACCGGAACAGGCCGCCCAGAGAGCTTGTGGAGTCTCCTTCTCTGGAGACATTCAAAACCCATCTGGACGAGTTCCTGTGTGACCTGGTCTAGGTGTTCCTGCTCTGGCAGGGGGATTGGACTAGATGACCTCTTGAGGTCCCCTCCAATCCCTGATATTCTGTGTTTCTGTGTAACAGCACACATAGGAGGAAAACATGAAAACTGTGAAATATGAAATTATTTGTAGGGTTAGGGCTGGATTTGGTTCCAATAAGCTCAGGGTCTAAGTTCCTCCAAGATGTTTAGGCACCTCACTCCCATGGTGTTCAAGACCAGGCTGGACAAGGCACTGAGCAGCCTGATCTAGTGGGACATCTCCCTGCCTATGGCAGGGGGGTTGGAACTCGATGATCTTGAAGGTCCCTTCCAACCCAAACTATTCTATGATTCTATGATTTGCTTGAGAAACACAATTTTTTCCTCTAGCTTTTTTTCAACTCCACTTTCTCAGTCGATTCACTGTCTGCATTTTGGAAATGACTCTTAATACTTGTTTTATTTTTTTTTTCTTGATATAATTGTTTAGATTTCTCCAGTGTCACAATTAGCATTCAGGAGAAACTCTGTGGTGTGTAATTGTGTCTGTAATTATCTTCCCATTGTTAGTTGAGATACTCTGTGCCAAGGCAGTTATGACACCTGACAGGGACAACACATTTACAATGGGTATTTATACAGACTAATTCCTTATAAAAATACTTTGACAGAAAGTGCTCCACCTGCCTTCATGTTACCTATCACAGCTGCTAATTAATATTATTGTGCTGAAAATGATCCTGTCAATTAAAGCCTCCCCTGTCATAACCACTGCTCCCTGCCTAGCTATGCCTAATTAACCTGCTGCTGACTCACATGCTCCACACAGATACAACCTAGGTGGAGAGTGGCTTCACTGCAGTCCTGAAGAGAAAGATTTGGGGGTGTCAGTGGATGAAAAACTCAACATGAACCACCAGTGTGAGCTTGAAGCCCAGAAAACCAACCAAATCATGGGTTGCATCAAGAGGAGTGTGACCAGCAGGTCAAGAGAGAGGATTTTGCCCCTCTACTGGGCTCTGGTGAGACCCCACCTGGAGTTACTGTGTCCAGTTCTGGAGTCCTCAACGTAAGAAGGATATTGAGCTGTTGGAGCAGGTCCAGAGGAGGGCCATGAAGATGATCAAAGGGCTGGAGCAACTCATTTATGAGGACAGGCTGAAGGAGTTGGGGTTGTTGAGCCTGGAGAGCTCAGGGGGGATCTCAGAGTAGCTTCTCAATACCTGAAGGGGGCTACAGAAAGGCTGGGGTAGGACTTTTTAATAAGATATGTGATGGAAGGACTAGGAATAATGGATGTAAGTGGGAATAAAGAAGATTCAGGTTGGAAAAAAGAAAGAAATTCTTTAGGGTGAGGGTGGTGAGACACTGGAAGAAGTCTCCCAGAGAGGTTGTGGATGACCCCTCAATCCCTGGAGGTGTTTAAGGCCAGGCTGGACGAGGCTTTGTGCAACCTGGTGTGGTGGGAGGTGTCATTGCCCATGGCAGGGGGTTAGAACTAGATGATCTTTAAGGTCCCTTCCAACTCAAACCATTCTATGATTCTATGCTGGGAAAGACATTCATCAGCCAGAATTCCTTTTGCTGGTCTGATTTCCATTGCTTCACTTGGTTTTACATAGAGCCCTCCATTTAGCTGAGCAGCCTTGAAAGCACACTCAGGAACCCCTATAACTCAACTACTCCTGCTGACTCAGGTTCATGGTAAAGTTCTCATTGATTTAACTAGTTAAGAGGGTTGATCATAAGCAAATACTTGCAGCCAGGTGTCATTTAATTCACTTTACCAGCCACACTGGTTGAAATAAGGTGGTGGGTGCACTCCATTGGACGCCTTTGGACAAAACTATTCTGCAGGACACTGCACACATCAGTAGCAGATGTTCTGATTTTTTTGTATATTTTTCAAGCTAAAGTGATGTTTATATCACTTGTATAAATAAGAGCTGATCCTTCAAGCTGAAACAGAAGGATCTTCTCTGTAGAGCTGGTCTCAGGAAATTTTGATGGGGTCTGGGAAGGACAGCAATGGAAGACAAGCCACTTGTCCTAGAGATGTCAAGGTTCAAAGAGTGACTTTTACTCTGTGCAAGACATTTTTGAGCTTAATTTTAGACTTGTAAGAATGCAAACAGAAGTCTAATGGGATTTTCAAAAGGACATTACTCACCTTTCACAGGAGAATGTCTCTTCTTCCAAACTGCTCCTGCATGGTTCAGCTCAAATTGCAAAACTTCCATGTTCTTCTGCTTCTCATCTGTTTCAAGAGAGATAATTACAGAGGTGCTAAGAGGATAAACATAGCATAGCCTGGGAGGTGTTCAAAAAAAGAGCATGGGCATGACTAGTTACTCTTGTTTCAAGGCATAGACAGGGCTTCTAGACAATTAAAAAATCATCCATGAGGTCTCAGTGGCCAAGGGGACTGGGTAAAGGCTCTGAGGATATGGGGTTTTCCTCTCCAAGGCTCTTTGAAATAATCTGCTGGAAGATATTGGGCTTTGAAACCTTCTTTGGCCTTTTTGGTGGTCAGGAAATCATTAGGACAGCCCTGGTGACCACTTTTCCAATGGGATTCCTGGTGTCCCTCTGGGCAACTATGAATATCAGTGAGGAGAAAAACAATAAATACCCAAATCTCCTCTTTCCCAGCTCTCCAAGAAAGATTAGGTTAAAATAAGGTGGGGCATTCCTCCTGGAACCTGCTGTTCACTTATCCCAGCTCATTGCTTGTCTTTTGGCTATTAATCTCTTTGCCACAAGTTGCCCAGAGATTTGTGGCACCATAATTATGCCCACCATAATTTGTGATGCAGCAGAAGGACCCATCCTGCCATCCCAGCAAGGAGATGACATCTAAAGAGTGAAGGTGTCACATGAAGAGCCTTGGGGTCAGCTCTGCATTGGGTGTTACCCAATGCAATGAAATCTTGTGGAGGGGTGGAAAAAGCAGGAAGCCCGGCAAAAAACATTCTCAAAACTGTTCCCATACCTGTGAGGAGCACCTTCCTCCTTAGAAGCCTCCTTCTGTGGCAATCCCATCCTTCCTCCTGTCTTTGGAAGGTTGTTAGGATTCACCATATGGTCTGTACACTATAAATACTATTTTTGGGAGTATTGTTCTTCTCAGAGACTCTCGTGGGAGCTGAATTTATGCAGCTCTTCACTAGAGCAGCACTTTCTATTGTCACTGCTAATAGAAATAACAATACAAGGGGCAGAGAAGGAATAATAAATGCTGCAACTTCCTTCAAATTTTGAGATCTATGTGTTTGGAAAAGCAGAGGGCACAGGATTCTGCTTTATTTGAAGGAGGAGTAAATATAAATTTGGTGAAACTTCAGAAGAACCATATATGTTTGTGGTTTCAGAGGCTAAATATAAGGAATACACATGTATTTCTTATGAAATAACACTGTGCTGCCAAAAGAGAATCACTCAGCAGAAGCTGGTTTGTGTGGAAAGGAAAAACATCCAGAGGAAAACCCAAAAATCTCAAGGGGCACTCCAGTTGTGCCATTCCAAAATTTAGACAAAGAAATATTTGGCTTTTTCACCTTCAAGTTCGCATGAGACAAGACTGTGAAAAGCACGAATGGAAACAACAGATTTGGGATCACCTTTTGAGAGGGAAGATGGAAGAGAAATTTTTCTTCAGGGATAATTATTAAGTTTTTAACATCAAGTTTCAACATTCCTTTTTGTCAGGGTATTGCTTATAGTTCTCTAATAATATGGGAATTATATTTCTTTAATAATATGGGAATAATATGGGAATGTTACCACCATCACTTTGGGAGCTTCACATCCCATCTGGGGGGCTAATCCTCAGAGTCAATGGGCTACAATTAAGGAAACTGAGGCAAGAAGCAAGTAGGGAATTTTAATAACTTATCAAATAGGATCACTAACACCACTAGGTGACAAGTTTTGGTCATTGAGAGTGACATCTGTGGCAATGGGGTCAATAAACTAAAGGTTTGGTGCAACATATTGCAACAAGATCATAATGGAGAAAACTAGGACTGGCAAAAACCCCAAACTAAATCAACCAAGGGTATGATTTGGTTGGATTTCTCCTAAATTCATCTTTTTCAAGGTCATCACAAATGGAATTCCCTAAATCTTGGGGCTTAATCCATGTCTGGTGCAAACTGGAGTGAAACATACTAATTCAAGGGAATTTTACATCATATTGAGGTTATTTTTAAGGGTAGATTATTTAAGAAATATATTTTTAGCTATACTTTTTTGACTAAAACAAATAAATCCAAAGCCAACTGGGGCACAGAACATCCATTTAGTATTTCTTCTCCCAAGCCACAGGTCAAAATCCCATGTGTTGAATCATTTATGGTGTATAATGGAGGAAACCCAAGGATGTGAATGGCATTGAGGTCTCCATGGAGTATTTCCAGCTCCATCTTTTGCCCAAATATCAAGAATATCAAGAAGGATGGGAGGCTGGTCACTGTGCTTGACCTCTAACTACACCACCAGAAAAGAAACAGGAGGAGAGTGAAGGGGATAGATTTAGACTAGACATAAGGAAGAAATTCTTTACAGTGAGGGTGGTGAAGCACTGGAACAGGTTGCCCGGGGAGGTTGTGGATGTCCCCTCTCTGGAGGTGTTCAAGACTAGGCTAGACAGGGCACTGGGCAGCCTGGTCTAGTGGGAGGTGTCCCTGCCTATGGCAGGGGGGTTGGAACTCGATGATCTTTAAGGTCCCTTCCAACCCAAACTATTCTATGATTCTATGATTCTAACATCTTACCTACAGATTCCAGAACCTTCTACGTGCCAGCTCTGTCTCTTCTCCTTCAGATTATATCAGAGGAAGATCTGGCTGTGGGATTTAGACAAATCCAGGTTTGACAACTTGGACAAAAGAAGCAAAGACTTGAACAAATCCTGGGCCCCATCTTGAGTTGGGTCAAAACTTGGGTAGCCTCAGCTTCTAGAACCCCAAAAGTTGTTCTATTTTTCTCTGTGTCTTGGGTTTATTTTTTTAACACCCTTGAATAATTGTCTCCCTTAGCAAAAATGGATGCATGTAATATAGACAGAGGCAAAAAGAGCATTTAAAAGCTATAATTACAGCTGTTTAGCAATTAGTAGCTCCATTTGAAGATGTTTTGAGTAAGATTTATGGTATGTTTTTATAATTTTTAATTCACAATTGCGAGTTAGCCTTGAGTATTTCTCCCCTGAAAAGTTAAAAATAATATATAGTGCACTTCTGGTCTGCAGAGAGGGTACAAAACCAGGAAAAAACATGTAGGAAGAAAAGGATTTTTTTTTCCTCTTTTTTTTTGTGTGTGTGTAAGTATGGTTTAAGTGGAATAATTAAATTTACCATAATCAATAAAACGTGTGAGTGGAGTTTATTGAAGTGGCTATTTCCCATTGCATAATTTCCCTGGGGAACTTTCATTTTTAATTCAAAAATCAAATTTAAAATAAAGAACCAGAAGAAAAAATAATAAAGCAAGCAAAACCCCTGAGCACTTACTGTAAATATGCCAGCATATGTGTGAGGTTAAGAAAAGCACGAGCCTACACCCAGGAATCAAAGAGGGGCTTACCACTGCTTTGACACTAATTGTAAAAGCTGAACATTTTCCCCTACCATAATCAAATCCTAAATGCCATGGGGGACTCGTTCAGCAGCTCACAGTCATTCTAATAAGATGCAGAGCCTTTCACCTTTAGGTTACTAGTTCAACCAGGTTTTGGGCTGGTTGGCAAACAGGAGGTAAAACCCAAGTCCAGTGGAGGACCAGAGCATCTCCAGTACATGCCAGAGTTGCTGTTGGGGACAGAAGTAGGAAAAGGTTCTCCCTTTCATCCCAGGTCATCCAGGCTTCCATTGGGAAGGGCTATGAAGATGATCAAAGGGCTGGAGAAACTCCCTTATGAGGACAGGCTGAAGGAGTTGGGGTTGTTCAGCCTAGAGAAGACTCAAGGGGAAACCTCATAGCATCTTCTAAACACCTGAAGGGGGCTACAGAAAGGCTGGAGTAGGACTTTTTAGTAGGATATGGGATGGAAGGACTAGGAATAACAGATATCAATACCTGAAGGGGCTACAGAAAGGCAGTGGTAGGACTTTTTAATAGGATACAAGATGGAAGGACTAGGAATAATGGATGTAAATTGGAAGAGGGGAGATTCAGGCTGAAGATAAGGAAGAAAATCTTTAGGGTGAGGGTGAGGAAACACTGGAAGAGGTTGCCCAGAGAGGTTGTGAATGCTCCCTCTCTGGAGGTGTTTAAGGTCAGGGTGGACAAGGCACTGAGCCACCTGATCTAGTGGGAGATGTCCCTACCCATGGCAGGGGGGTTGGAACTAGATGACCTTTAAGGTCCATCCCAAACTATGCTATGATTCTTTGCCACCTCCTCCAGGGACTCACCTCCCATGGCCTCAGATCCTTCTCCTTTTGGAAAGTGGATGGGAAATCTTTTTTGCTGTCCTTTTCCATTTCAGGAAGGTCCCCAGATGGTCCACACCAATAGAGACCCCAGTCTTGCCTTGGGGTTTTTCAATGCTTCTGCAACTCCCCTGGCAAGAAAACATAAATAGTGATATCATCTCTGTCCCACTTCCATGTATACAATTCCTCTTAATTAATTAGTTCATTTGCCTGAGTGCTACATGGAAAACAGACTGATCAAACATACAATTGAGAAAAACAGGCCCACAGCCCACTGCCCTAGGCTGCACAACAAACAGCTCTGCCAATAACCTTGGCTTTTGAACAATCAGGTTGAGTCTTTCTTTGCCTCAGCTCTTCACCTGGCTTCAGGTAGAACTTTCTGTACTGCTCTTAGCTGGCTGGAAGTGAAATCATAACTCCAGCTGAGCCCCTTGGACCTGCCAAAAACCCCAAAGTTATTTCTGTTTTGGGGTAAGTATCTCATGCTGCCCTAGGTACACCAATGCCTGGATGGGTCATGGCTCTACCATGTCTTCTTTGAGGAACATATGTTAGAGAGCAGTGTAGGAGAAAGGGCCCTGGGGGTCCTGGTGGGCAGCGGGATGACCATGGACCAGCAATATGGTCTTGTGGCCAAGAAGGATGATGGCATCCTGGGGTCTATTAGAAAGGGTGTAGTCAGTAGGTGGAGAGAGGTTCTCCTCCACCTTTTCTCTGCCCTGGTGAGACCACATCTGAAGTGTTGTGTCCAGTTCTGGGGCCCTCAGTTGAAGAAGAACAGGGAACTGCTGGAGAGAGTACAGCTCAGAGACATGAAGATNAGTGACCTCTAGTGATAGAACAAGGGGACATGGGTGCAAGATGGAACACGGGAGGTTCCACAGAAATATAAGACAAAACCTTTTCACAGTGAGGGTAACAGAACACTGGAATGGGCTGCCCACTGAGGTTGTGGAGTCTCCTTCTCTGGAGACATTCAAAACCCTTCTGGATGTGCTCCTGTGTGACCTGATCTAAGTCTTCCTACTCTGTCAGGGCATTGGACTAGATGATCTCTTGATCCAATCCCTGATATTCTGATTCTGTGCTTTGTGTTTCAAGCTGTCTGAACATCAAAAGATGACTACATGATACAACCAGTCCAAATATGGGTTACCACCAACACAGACAGTCTTCTCTCTCCCTCAAACCTGTGTCCCCATGAGTGGGGATGATGCAGAAGTTGCTTCGTATTGCACAGTTATATTGTACACCCCTTGCTTTCTGGCTCTGATGATATACACACTTTCGGGTATGTGTGTGTGTGTGAATGTAATAGTCTGTGGCCTTAACTGTGTCTCATAAATACAGCTGAGAAGTCAAGGAGCTGTGAGGAACAATCCATTCATTGTCCTCCACACATCTGGGTTAATGTTTCCTCCTTGGATTAGTGTGTACCAGCATGTTCCCTCTCTGCTCACCACAAGCCAGCAGTGCCAATTTCCCTCTGTGGCAGCCCCACTGACAGCTGTTTACTTGGAAGCTCAGGGGTTTGATATATGGGTGCTAGCCACAAATTAATGGAATACTTTCCAGATGTAACCTCTTTGAATATTCAAACAATAAACCAAAAGCTCTTTTGGCCATTTTTTCTTCATCCTCCCTCCCCTCCTTCACTCCAAATGTCTCTCAGAGATGATGTAAGCATGATTTCTTGGGGCAAGGAATGGTTTCAAAGACCTGAAATGGCCAAGAAAGGAGAGAAGGAAAAAAAAGAAAGAAGTATTAAGGGGTCTAAACATTAGCTGGTTGTCTTCCCATGTGCTGGCCTGGAGCCCTGAGCTCAGGTGGGCTGTGCTTGGCATGGATTCCAAAGAATAGCTCCTGAAAACATGTCCAGGAACTCATGTGGAGCATTTCAAAACAAAACTAAGAGTCTGCTGAAGATGGTTATAGTAGACAAGTACCACTGAAATCTCTCAAACCTCTCCTTGTTGGCACGAGGAGTCAGTACCTAGCTCAGAAGGGGCAACCAAGATCTGTACCAGGTGTCCTTTTATCCCTTAAAACTCCTAATGAAGGTAAATTAAATATGAAAAAGAGAAACAAGAAAGGCAGACTATGATGAGCAGTATCTGCAATCCTGTGGAAAACCCTGAGCTCAGGTGGGCTGTGCTTGGCATGGATTCCAAAGAATAGCTCCTGAAAACATGTCCAGGAACTCATGTGGAGCATTTCAAAACAAAACTAAGAGTCTGCTGAGGATGGTTACAGCAGACAAGAACCACTAGAATCCCTCAAACCTCTCCTTGCTAAGGGAGAAAATCCTTGTTGGCACGAGGAGTCAGTACCTAGCTCAGAAGGGGCAACCAAGATCTGTACCAGGTGCCCTTTTATCCCTTAAAACTGCTAATGAAGGTAAATTAAATAAGAAAAAAAAGAAAAAAAGAAAGGCAGACTATGTTGAGCAGTATCTGCAATCCTGTGGAAAACAGGAGAGCTGGTGATTGTATCAAGAAGGCAGGTTTTCCACAGACTTCAGAAAAGGCTGGGAAAAACTAATGAGAGGGGGAATCACTGCCTGGAATTCTTTACTTTTGAAAAATAATTCTCTTCCAGACACAAAACTGCACCTTTGCTGCAGGGCTGTTGGACTAGATGACCTTTAAAGGTCCCCTCCAATTCAGCTCATTCTTTTCTCTCAAGCCATATCTTCACATTGCTCTTTTAATCTCATTGTATTCACCATAATAGTGGAGAATGAGACAGAAATAGCATCTTTGGGTGAAGGTAAACATATAAAAGGGGATAAAACTGCTTTGGGGATGGTAC
>VZTY01011224.1:8290-40932 GCA_013400935.1 Turnix velox
AGGTGTCCCTGCCTATGGCAGGGGGGTTGGAACTTGATGATCATTAAGGGCCCTTTCAACCTGAACTATTCTATGATTCAATGAGATATTTCATGGGCTCATCTTCACATACAGATCCATTGCTGGATGAGGGCCACTGATTGTTAACATAATGTAACTATGAGCCTTTTGCTGATCTGGTGATGTTGATACCACGATATTCTCCTAATCACAGAGTAATATATTTGTTCTGTAACTTCAAAACCCTTTTGTCTTTGTTAAAACTATTTATCTTCTAAATGAATTTTCCTTTGAGATTAAATAAATCTCCATTAACATCCTGCTACTTATTTTGCAGGAAGATCCACTTTAATACTCCCTAAAAGACTTTCAAGAAAGTAGCTAAAAATTACAACTAACTATTTCCTCCTTACACCTCATTTCCTTCTCTTCTTACCAGAAATCTTGTACAAAATGAAATTTGAGTGGTCTTTTTAAGGAAAGAAATGAATAATGCTGAAAATGGTGGAAAATAAGATGAATTTAGTTGGATTTCTCCATATCTTTTTAACCAATATTTATTCATACTTGGAAAGCCACTTCCCTTTTGAATGCTTCCCTAACTTTAAGACCAGAAACTTTCATCAACATTTGTCAAGGATGTCTGAAGACAAGCAGCATAGTTTTACTGCATGGGATCAACCCAGATATGACTTCATTTATTGCAACTGAATGAAAAATTGTGATGAAAGGGAAAATAATCTGTATATTTGGCTCAGAGGTGAATCAAAAAGGTGAGCTGGCTGGTGCCTGGATTGAGAGATGGATTTTAGAAAAAATTCTAGGAAATCTTTTGTATTCTGAATCCCTGCTGCACTGAAGTTCATGGAAGTTTTATCATTAGTTTGGAGAAGATAATTTTGAGTAAGGTTATTCTTCTGTGATCTCTAGGTAATTTTGGTTGTGATTTTTATAGAACAAAGAACTAGCAGGTCAGCTTGAAAATCCATTTAACCCAGTCTCTTGTCTCTGACATGTCAGGGACATACAGTATTTAAAAGGCAAGGATGCAGTGACACTTTCCAGTTACAGTCCTCTAGCTTTCAGGGATATGGCCCAGCTTCCAGGACTTTCTGTGCCAGAAATTATATCCTTGTGGTTTTGGGAACATTACAGGAACAAGTCCAAAATGTAAAATGATTGAATCCAGCTTTTTCTTTTTTTCTATTTTTCTGTAAATACTCTTTATGACCCCCCAAAATATTGGAAATATGCATGAAATTTTTTACTTGATCATGAAAAGCACAGATATTTCTCTCTTGTGACTTATCATATGTCACAGGAATGCACTTCCTCGCAAGTCTCTATATTTTCAGGTTTCTAGCAGAAGCAGAAATATATACAAAAAACCCCAAATGTGTTGATTGGAGCAGTGCCTGCCTTACTACAAGAAGAAATTATCAGAATTCTCACTGGAAAACATGAGATTTTTCCCTCCATTTGTATTTAGATTTAGGTGCTTTGTACTTACTTTACATATTTCATCTCAAAGAACAAAGATTCTCCTTGCTCTGATAAGAATTTCAGATTAGAATGAACTAAGATAAAAATTAAAAAAAATATGAAAGCTAACACATTTTATACAAAGATAATATTCTGCTTTTATTCATGAAGAGTAATAAATTATGTATATACATCTATTTATGTATACGCTTTATGAACATAATCCTTTCTGATGCAAAGAGGTAGATACTATAGACGTGTATATCAGAGAAAACACTTTGTTGTGCAAATGAGTATCAAACCTGGCTTTGCATTCAGATGAGAGTAAGAATTCCCACTAGGTCCCTGATCCAAACTGTCTAGAAGTGCAATTTCCAGAATCCTCAGATCTCTCTCCAGATGAAGGTTATACCTGTCAGCCAATTTAACCTGCATGACTTGAAGGTTTTTCTTTTTTCTGTCGAAGTATAGTTTTACATTTTAGGTGTAATTGAGCTATGAAAGAGAAACAGAGGAAAGACCACAGTCTTCATCTATGCAGTCTCCATTGGCTACATCAGTCCTGGGGAAAGAAATTGACCATGGCCATTTCTCTGGCCCTGAAGGCTGATGGCAGTACACAAGTCACATTCCTCAGAGAACTGGCCAAGAACTTGGCTCTGGTGAGACCTCACCTGGAGTATTGCGTCCAGTTCTGGAGTCCTCAACACGAGAAGGACATTAAGCTGTTGGAGCAGGTCCAGAGAAGGGCCACAAAGATGATCAAAGGGCTGGAGCAACTGCCCTATGAAGACAGGCTGAAGGAGTTGGGGTTGTTCAGCCTGGAGAAGAGAAGGCTCAGGGGGGACCTCAGAGGAACTTATCAATACCTGGAGGGTGTCCTACAGAAAGGCAGGGGCAGGACTTTTTAATAAGATATGTGATGGGAGGACCAGAAGCAATGGATGTAAATTGGAAGGAGGTAGATTCAGGCTTGTTATAAGAAAGAAATTCTTTCCAGTGAAGGTGGTGAAACAGTGGAAGAGGTTGTCCAGAGAGGTTGTGGATGCCCCCTCAATCCCTGGAGGTGTTTAAGGCCAGGCTGGACAAGGCACTTGAGGAGCCTGATGTAGTGGGAGGTGTCCCTGCCTATGGCAGGGGGGTTGGAACTCAATGATCTTTAAGGTCCCTTCCAACCCAAACTATTCTATGATTCTATGAGAGGGCCAGATCCTGGGATAAGAGACTGCAGGGATGAGCATGTTTAAGTGCCTGAGCCCTAATCTTGTCCCACTGTGATACTTACAGGCTCTTCCAACAGGCAGTAGCAAGTCAGAGTCTTGTGGTTCCTGATGATGTTATTAAAACAAAGCTGTGGGTGAAGATCAGAAATAAATCATCTAGTTATGCTACAACCACTCCTACTGGAAGACTTGGGTGTGCAAGGCCAGCAAGGTCATTCTCTTATTCTGTGTGGTTTAAGAAAGTCACTTCACAGCTAACCTTAGAAAACAGTGTAGACATTGTTGTCACTTCATTTTCTTTTAGTATAGGAGTGGGTGGCTATGTTTGTTGTGGAAAGCTTGTAAAATTAAACAGTGCAATTATTTTAATCTCTTAATATGTTTGGAATTACAACTCATGGCTGCTCGAAACTGCAATTGCTGGAGTTTGCATAGCACACATGTCATAGAGTCAGCAAATGTCTACCAGATGAGCAACAAATGTAGAATGATAAAATAAATCCAAAAGAAGACCTTTCCAACCCTGGATACCCAGGAGACAAGGGGAGCAAAAGTGACAGCTGTCTTCAGCAAGAAAAAAATCTGTTCAAATATTGGTTTTCAAAGGGTTCCTCTAAGTAATGAAGATTTATTTTATCATGGGCATGCCAGAAATGCCATGATGTTAGGAAAAATATTAGAAGAGTTATCTGAGACACAAAATTTCACCATGCCATGAGTCTGTTACTATAAAACAAATAAATGGATACTTCAGTCACCAGGCACACAAAGCAAAATAGGAGCAATTTGTTCATCATTTTCTGCTTTCTAATCAGATTAATTAATTTTTATATTCACTATCTTCACACTTCATTATATTATTTTTTCATTCCCATGTACATTACTAGGAGTACTCTTGGATTAAAATTTGCCATTCAGAGGGACTTAGGTACTGTAATTTTACTAGCTGTCATTAGAAAAGAGTAATACTAGTGGGATAAACAACAATAATTTTTTTATAAAATTGCATCTATCATAAACTGTAACATTTCACTTGTTTATTACATGGAATATAGTAAAGATACTGAAATGTGAGATCCTTTATCCTCAATTTTCCTGCTTAAAACCAGAATTTCTACTGATTCTTTGAGTTTACCGAGCAGGATTCAGTAAAACATTAGTTATGAGAAGGGCATAGGTTAAGACTAACAAGATAAGTAGGACATTCACTTATTCAGAGTGAGATTAATGAGTTTAACATTTTCTGAAGTCAGTGGCTTTCCCAAAACACAATTAGACACAGGATTTCACTGCATCTTCAAACCACTGGTATGAGATTATACCTTATCAAATGATCCTATTGCTGGACTCTTAGGATGTTATAAAAAAATTCTCATATCACTCCCTCATCTAGTTTTCATCCCTTCATCATCTACCTTGCACAGGTACAAGCTCTCTTGTACTATTTCTCAGTATGAATCCATTTGTTTATTCTTTCATATTGAAACTTTCTCTTTAATCTTTTCTAGAAAGCAGCTTAGTGGTTCAATAGAACATTCATTAAAAAAAAATTTTTCCTGGATAGTTTTCTGAGATTCACAGATAAAGTAAATCCTCCAAAAAATTTACATTGACAAAAATGAAATAAAAATAAACACAAGGAAAAGCAGCAGTCATCACTTTTGTGAAAATTAATACATAGTTTCCCATAAAGTGTCACAAGAATTTCAAAAGCTGGTAGGATCATTCTTCTCATGATCATGATTATTGTGTTTAGAAGGCAATGAAGAATGAAGTGAACATCATATCATGCACTAAGTTAGTAGCCTTCAAGGGAGTCTAAAGATAGATCAATTTCTATAAATCTACAACATAACAAAAGAGTGCAAATTCCAGAAAAGAGCTGCTGAAATACAGAAATAAACTTCTTTATAAATCATTTTTAGTAGGGCTCTTACAGGTAATTAAACAGAGGGGAAAGCCACAACAATTTGAATTTGATTTGTGGCTTTATTTTACAATCTATTGTATGATTTTTTACTCTAAAAGAAGAGTTTATTTTCCAAATGAGAATAACATAGTAAGTGAAAGTTAGCAGGAGTAACTTGCTGAGTGGAAGCAAAGAAAAAATTATTCTCCCTGAAGTTTAGGATAAAATTTAAAGGAGCAAATAAGTTCAAAAAGTCTATTTCTTTTTATTCAACACACCAAGAAACGTAAATAAAAAATTGTTGAAAAGTTTATATTGTATGAGATACCTGTTTAAAATATTGTTT
The DNA here is from genome assembly GCA_013400935.1 of Turnix velox. Classification (NCBI taxonomy): domain Eukaryota; kingdom Metazoa; phylum Chordata; class Aves; order Charadriiformes; family Turnicidae; genus Turnix; species Turnix velox. The sequence goes on from VZTY01011224.1 coordinate 13,251, forward strand.
GTTTAATTCAGCAGTAGACAGCCTTAGTCTCCTTAGGTAGCAAAGAATTAGCAAATCAATCCCAAGGAGAGAGAAGATGAGACCTAAAGAAAGGAATGACAAAGTAACTGCAAGAAAGTTTTTTCAAAATAAGAGTTCCTTCGGTTTACATTTGAATGATGAAACTATTATCAAAGAACAGTGGTGTTATAGAATCATAGAATCATAGAATAGTTTGGGTTGGAAGGGACCTTAAAGATCATCTAGTTCCAGCCCCCCTACCATAGGCAGGGACACCTCCCACTACATCAGGCTGCGCAGTGCCTTGTCCAGCCTGCCCTTAAACACCTCCAGGGATTGAGGGGGCATCCACAACCTCTCGGGGCAGCCTCTTCCAGTGTTTCACCACCCTCACTAGGCATAATTTCTTTCTTATAACAAGTCTGAATCTACCCCCTTCCAATTNTTCTCTTTGAGATTCACTATGAGATCCACCCTGAGCCTTTTCTTCACTACACTGAAGAACCCCACCTCCTTCAGCCTGTCTTCATAAGGCAGTTGCTCCAGCCCTTTGACCATCTTTGTGGCCTTCTTCTGGTCCTGCTCCAACAGTTCAATGTCCTTCTTATGTTGAGGACTCCAGAACTGGACACAGTAACTCCAGATGGGGTCTCACCTGAGCCCAGGAGAGGGGCAAAATCCCCTCTCTTGACCTGCTGGTCACACTCCTCTTGATGCAACCCAGGATTTGGTTGGCCTTCTTGGCTGCAAGTGCACACTGCTGGCTCATGTTGAGTTTGTCATCAGCTGACACCCCCAAGTCTTTCTCTTCAGAGCTGCACTTCTGCACTACTCCTGCTTATCCTCATAGTAACTGAACGTGTGTTGGAAAGCCAGCTAGTCAACTCTGTGGTCTTGTTTGGGAAGAGAAACTACAAATGCTAGAGAGAAAGACCTGTGTAAGAATTGATTAGGAAACCTCTGTTGTCCGTTCTGAAGTATTCAAATACCATATGACATGATCAAATTGCAAAGGAAGAATTCATAACTATCAGACAATAGAGAGTGTAAACTTATGTAATTTACCAATTAATTTAGAAGTTGAAAATGGTGGAACTGAGGAGAAACTAAGAAAGCTATTCAGAGATTAAGAGAGTTGTTCCTGAAGATGTGTTACATATGTCCTGAATTTCATCTAACAAGGTTATTCTATTTTTAACTCACTTCAGCCTAATGTTTTTAAATTTAATTTGGAATAATGTTTTGCATCAATGGCCTTTATGGGAAACTGGAAAAATACAATGGCTTTCCCATCTGGAATGTCATGTGTGAGCAAGTCATGCAGTGCTGGAGATCCAGTTGCACTCTGTCTAGGCTAAAGTTTGTCTGTGCAGGGACTGTCTCAGCAGAGACTTTTGCATATGAAGGACTTCACGAAGCAGAAATGGTGATGGAAACACATTTCCAGCCAAAGCAGATGGATATGGTGTAGGACTTCAGAAATTCATTCACTACAAAAGTAAGAAGCAAAGTTTAACAGGGTTTGTGATGGTGTCTTTCCAAAGACAGAGGTTATTTGGGGCCAAAAGGGAAAAGAAGAACTTTGGGAGTTTGATGATAATTCTAAGTCAAACTCCTAAAGACACCTGGCCAACAGCAAGCCTTCCTGTGGTTTTAGTTGCCCCTAAATGTATATTTCAACATTTGCAGGCCTACTAGGACTAAACCAAAGCTCTTGAGATTAATTTATCATTTGTCTGGTGGCAAAAGCCATTGTTAAATCCGTTCAGCATGAGACATTGCTAAAATTCCATGTCAAGTAAATGAGCGTATCATAAGCAGTCGTTGTTTATAAAGATCACTTGTTAATTATATTCGCTGGGAGATGAAAAGGAAAAAATATGACTTGGATGGAATAGTTGAGAAGAAAATTTTAGTCTTGAAGAAGAAAGGAATTAATTTTGAAATGTTAATGATTTCTAAACTGTATAAAAATGAATATACAAGCTTTGTGTGCATGTACACATTCACATTGACATCTTCATCTGCATATCTAAGATTCTAAAACCATTTTCTCAAATTGTAGCAAGTTGGGGTTTTTTTTCCTCTGAAAACAAGCCATTAAGCACTCTGCAAGAGTGCCAATTGCTGCTTTAAATAAAAAGAGAACCACTGACATTGTTTCCAGGCTGCCAAAATAAACCCTCCCTGCCTGCTGAAATGTAGACCAATGGGACATGTGCGTGTGATAACCCCAATCCAGAGTAAATCTAGCCACAATATTAAGGAGTAATTTGAGTAATAAAAAAGTTTCATTAACTGTAAATCAAAACACATTTTATGCCTGGAAGGCAATTTTGAGCTTTCTTCTTCTTCTTCCTACCCCCTTCCTGTACCCTTCATTACAATATAATCAATTAGGAATGAGCTTTAACCAAAGCTAGGATGCCAAGCAGAACTAAGTACCAAAGAAAGTGTAAAACTATGTATATCCACACTCACTACATATTTTTATCTGAATGTTAATAAACCAAATTCAATCATATTTCCACCCAAAGGTAGGTTTCATGTGAATGTAATTATTTTTGTCACTTGACTTCATAAGCATTAGCTTCCTCTGTGCTCTCCTACCCTTTCTAACTAGAAAAGAAAGGTACTGTGTGTTTAGCCTTTTGCGTAATGGTTTCTGATACAACATTTAATTCACATTTGCAGTTAGCCAGAATGCTATGGTCAGCAATCACAATTCATCTGGAAAGCAGCAATGCATTAAGCTGTGATAAATAAATCACTTGGAAACTTGTGAACATGTCCTAAAAAACTTATGGCTGCCCCTTAGCATAGTATTTTTCCCACTCTATCATTTTAATATCTTTAGCCTCTCAACACTACTAGGACAAACGCTAAGTGTCTTTTCTGTCTTTTTTTATTTATTTAGATAAAGGAAAGTTGAGGCAAAGAGAATGGTTATTTAGGATGTCTACATCTGAAGAGGAAATAAAGGCTGAATCCTCTCAATTTTACGTGGATTCAGTAAATACAGGATAATCCTTCCTCTCAGGTTCTTCTCAGCCACCAGTTTTTAGGCATTTGGGAGGAGGGGGAGAGAGAAGAATTCTATTACCATTAGAAATTTAGAAGACCAGATTCAGACTAAGAATTGGCTGAGGTCCTTGCTTAAACCTCAAAGCCCTTCTGACATTTGAAACAGTTTAGTACACTCCTTTTATTTTCTTCATCTGCCTCAGTGGCACTTCTTGACATTGGCAGGGACTGAACAGTGAAAACACCATGTGAAGATCTGTGGTTTGAATAAATTTTGCTAAGTGTACAGACCTCTGCTGGTTTCGTTGTTGGGGGTTTTTATATTCTTTTTATTAGGTTTCTATAAACAAAAAAAGGCAATACCAACAAAGTATGCTAAGATATAATTGATATCTGAGCATCAGGCTTAAAAAATTCTGTGGTATGTGGGCCAGACACATAGTTCCCTGGGCTCCTGATTTGCAATCAAGTCCTTTGAATGGACCCTGGCATTGCACAATCACAGAATCACTTCAATAAAGCTTTGAGAAGCCCATTCTTTTAAATTACATAATATACTTAAAATCTTGCGTGATAGTGTAAAACATATGGGAAAAAATGATGGAAAGGAATTGGAAATTCACTAAGAACAAAAAAACTTGGAGTTTTGCTGATGTTCTTTCAAACATGAACCTTGATGTTTGTGGAAACAGCAAAAAACACTCCTGAGATGTCTAGATCAGTCATATGTTGGTTATACATATGTCAGATTATTGGCACATTTGTGTTGTCAACATTAATCTCCTGCAAGTTTGGAAGTCAGAGAAGCATCTCCTTGCAATGTCTGAGTGAAGTCATGCTTTATAAGCACAACATCTGACACCCAAGAAACCCCCTGAACTGTCATGACAATTAAGTTCAGGTTTTTCAATGAATTGCACTCTCTTTATTACTTTGAGGGTTTCAAAAAAGTCATACATGTCTTCAAGATCTTTCTGAGTCACAGCAAGTTTTATGGTGTATTTCATAGCTGCTTTTTTTAGCCTCTTAAGTCCACCTTTTAGTATCTATATATGGTATTACAAGTGAGAGTTTTCAATTGGAAGAGTTTTGTTCTAGAAGAAATGAATTACTGCTATCAGCCCTCCATCTAGAAACCTCAGCAATTCAATTAGTACTAATTGAAATGGTAATTGATAATGTCAGCTCAAAGGCCACGAAATAAATGAGCCTTTAATCTGAACTGCTCCCTTATCTCCAGAATTTAGATTTATATCCTGGAAATGCTTATTGACACAGAAATGCATTTGTTGGCAACGTCCTTGGAAAAATTACTGGAAGTGTACTGGGTAAAACTGGAAGTATAAAACCAAAATACACTTCAGAAGATGTAGTGAATGTGCTACAAGGTATAACTCTGCCCTGGTAGGAAGGAAAGCAAAATATCCAGATGCTCTCTGTTACTTTAAGGCAGGATTCATGTCACCTAGCTTTAGGTGTTTATAACATGAACTACTAAGATAAATTTTCAATTCAGGTATCTAGTAATTGCCACCTAGTGCCTTGTTTAATGACCCATGAAATCCTTCCTGGTGTCCAGCTGCTGCTCCAGAAGGTCACAGATATTCTGTGAATCTTCTGTCATTTCTACACATGCATGTTTAGGCTACACATGCATGTTTAGGATGCCATGGAGCATCTCAAATGGCAATAAATACCGAGGTTGAGGCAAATGAGTCATGTCTATAATGTCTAGACTCCTTTTAGGGAAAAGGAGATTTTTATTCCAGCTTCTAGCTATAAAGATGAGGTGTGCCCCACATGGAGATGATCAGTGGCATTTGAGATGCCTCAGGATACCTATCATGACCTCCAGCTTAGATGACACAGATGACCTGTAAATTGATATTCCTTGGCAAATATCACACACAACCCAGGAACAGGACATCTGTATATTGACAGCTGATATGAGCCCATATATCTTTGAATTTGGAGCTGTGTCTCACCTTTAATGTTAGGTGTAGTGAGTAGTAAGTTAGGTGTAGTGAGTCTTGTCCTTCATGTCCTTTCATAGGAATGTCTTCTGGATGGATTCTATGGTTCAACACCATGAATCCATGCAAAAGAGGATACTGTGGATGGAAATGGAGGATGCAGAAATGAGAATGGTAATAGTACCTGTGGGTCTCATCAGTTCAAGGTTGTAGCCTTAACCTCTAATGTTGTCTAAGAAGGTTATTTAAGCATCCAACTTGATTGGACTATTAACATAAATGTCTCATTGAAATATCAATCCTGAGATATCATTGTAAACTTGAGCATTCAGAGAAAACTAATAAATACAGATACTGAGAAATCAGAGTGGTCAAATCTTCAGATAAAAGAAATTCAGCAGCCTTGCTCATGGCTATGAATTAGTTAGTTTCCATGGAAAGAACTAATCAGAAAATCCACTAGTTGTGGAGATCTGTGTATACATGGCAGCTGGTGTGTTTCAGAAGGAAGCCATGGGACAAATCAGTTTCCTAAACCTGCAATTTATTAAGACTAGGTTCAGAGAAACTCTTAGTATTTTAGTGTCTTTGATGATTGGTGTTAAAAAAGAATAGTCCCACAATCCTCCAAAAGCTTAAATGTCTTATTCTAGTTGGTCAGAAAGTTACTTTGGCTGATCTATTAAGCTGCTCTACTCAGCTGGAAAACACTCTGCACTTTCATGTCCTCTGTCATTTCACCATTCTGTTTATTTTGCTCATTAATGAGAATGCAATCAGAGTGGCTTAGATGTAATAAAAATATTATGATCTCCCCACCTTCAAGGTCTGGCAGGACATAAAGCATAGTACAGCTGAGTAGCAAAAAGGATAGATTATCTGTGATAGATAGATAGTGTCATGTTGCTCTTGCAAAACAATTCCCTCCATGTGTGAGTAGCAGGAGGGAATGTGCTGGAGAAATAAACTTGCAGAGAATATAAGTTATATTTGTAAACACAAAATGTTCATCTAGAAGTTGCACAACCTAAGCACTTCCTATGAATGCCACTTGAAAACCTACAAACATTCAGAAAACAAACTTTCAAAGGAGAGTTTTGTGATAAGATGACAACACCAAAGGAGAATTTTGTGATGACAACACGCATTTCCTAAGTGTATTCTCCTTCAGAGAATATCAAAGTTCCTCAAAATTGCCAGTCTATGAATGAACAAAAACTGTGTGTTCAAATTTCTCATAATGGCAGAAGCTTCAGACATACAATTTATCTTGACTCATTTCTCACATAAGCAGTGAACAGTTTGATATTTTCCATATAACAATAGATGACATTTTTCTGATGGGTATTTATTACAAGTGTTACACTGGTATTACAGATCATCATTATTCACACTCAAGGAGCCCAAATACCAACAGTGCCATATAAAAATAAATGAGAGCATGGTATATATATATTTATAAAACTCTTTCTCTGGAGGCAAGGAAGAGATTAAGTAACTTAATGAATGACAATGGAAAAACAAGGCCCTATAATAAACCCAGTCCTGTTGTAAATACACACAACCCCATTTACAACCGAGTTTTTTCTTTTCCAGGGCCATATTTAGTTTGTGAGGTCTCCATTTTCACACTGCATTCATTATTTCTGTTTCACACTAAAGCAGCTCTATTGCTTGCCCTAAATGGAGCATGTTGTTTTCTTAAATAAGTGGCTGACTGTAAAAATCCAAGCACATACAGAACATAGCGTGAGGAAACCAGCTTCCTATTCTGATTCGTGCCTTTGATTTCACAGCCTCTATTTCTGTCAATAATCACATTTAGAGCACATCTATTTTAATTCCCCAGTGAAGGGCTTTGGGGAGTATGAATGAATGAACTCCTGTTATCTAAACAGAGTCTTGGCTCTACACTTAAGCTGATGCAACACACTTGACCGTGGATCTTGAGAAAGTACAGCAGGTAAAGTGTTTTGGGGCTGAGAAACAAGAATCCCTGAACCCACAGGTCAGACTCAGACAGCAAAGATGGAAAAGTGAATTTTTTACTGATAATCCAAGTTCATTATGGAAACCAGTGAGGAGTGGTGTTCCTCAAAGATTAGTACTGAGACCAGTGCTGTTTAACATCTTTGTAGGAGATATGGAAAGCGGGATTGAGTGCACCCTCAGCAAGTTTGCAGATGACACCAAGCTGTGTGGTGTATCTGATACACCTGAAGGAAGGGATGGCATTCAGAGGGACCTTGACAGGCTGGAGAGGTGGGCCCAAGCCAACCTCAGCAAGTTCTACAAGGCCAAGTGCAAGGTCCTGCATCTGTGTCGAAGCAATCCCAAGCACAGACACAGGCTGGGTGGAGAGTGGCTTGAGTGCAGCTCTGAAGAGAAAGACTTGGGAATGTCAGTTGATGACAAACTCAACATGAGCTACCAGTGTGCTCTTGCAGCCAAGAAGACCAACCAAATCCTGGGTTGCATCAAGAGGAGTGTGACCAGCAGGTCGAGAGAGGGGATTTTTGCCCCTCTNAGCCTGGAGAAGAGAAGGCTCAAGGGGGACCTCAGAGTAGCTTATCAATACCTGAGGGTGTCCTACGGAAAGGGAGGGGAAGGACTTTTTAATATGATATGTGATGGGAGGACCAGAAATAATGGATGTAATTAGGAAGAATGAAATTCAGGCTTGACATAAGAAGGAAGTTCTTTCCAGTGAGGGTGACAAAACACTGGAAGAGGTTGCCCAGAGAGGTTGTGGATGCCCCCTCAAATCCCTGGAGGTGTTTAAGGCCAGACTGGACAAGGCACTGAGCAGCCTGTTGTAGTGGGAGGAGTCCCTGCCTATTGCAGGGGGGTTGGAACTCGATGATTTTTAAGGTCTCTTCCCGCCCAAACTATTCTATGATTCTATGATTCTATGATTCTTTGGAATTTTCTGTACCTGAAATTTCTCTTTTGGAGCTGAGACACAGAATGCAGCCTCTCTCCAAGTTCCAAAAATGCCAGAACATGGATTGCCTGGCATTACAGTCCTCCTACAATGGTTGAGGGATACAAGAAGTAACCAGATACTTCATTGACACCTTCCTGGATTCTCATTCCCAAATTATCAATGTTCTTTTTCTCTTAGGGAATTTCCTACCTTGGCCATTTGCCTGGGCACAAAGAAGTAGCTGAATACCTAAGTTTCTGGGAGTCTGGCATATTTGCTGTGTTCAGTATAAACTGCAAATCTAGAGTTTCTGATGTGTCAAAATAGCTTAATCTGCTTAATAATCTATATTACATTTTTTTAAATACAAAAAGTTCTAGTTGTATAGCTATTTTGCCACAACTACATATTTTTCATTATAGATCATGACTCTATCAGCACATTATTTTATCACTAATTGGCAGATCATGCTATAGCTGTTATTTCCTGCTAGCAACTAGGAATTTTGAAAGCATGCCTATCTCTTTCTTTGTGTCCAAAGAAGTTTCATCAACTTTAGAAAAGTTTTTATTAGATATGAGTAGGAAATCCATCCATTCTCAGTGTCAGGAGGAGAGAGTGGTGAACAGATTCCTTAAATTGATTGAATGTTTGCAGCAAACTTCACACCCCACAGTGGGCTCCTCCAAATGATGTACCTTTTTTCATTCTTAAGCAACATTTTTACTACTCCTGGATGAATGTGAATTAAATTTATTTGAAAGTTATTTAATTTGGTCCATTTATTATAGAAAGAGATTGATTAAAAGTATGAACCATCTCTGCTTTCACAGCATCTCACAGCATCTATAACAACCAATATGAGCAGTAATGGCTCCAAAAGTTTACACTGACTAAAATTCAACCTTACTCATTTCTCTTTGGGGATGGAATTGCTGTGTTTGCACTATGGATGCCTAAGAAGGACACTCAGATAAATGGTTGTACAAAGAATATGAAAAAATAAAAATAAAACCACTGTTATTGTTGAACCTGCATTTAACTGAAGGAACTGATGCATGGAATTGGGGTTAAGACAGGGGTGTACAGCAGAGAATAAAATATGTCAATATATCTGCATTTAAACGTAGCAAAAGGTGGAAACATATGGTTAACAAAGGCAGTGTAACATTCCTCTCTCTCCAGTTCAGAGTAAATAAAATAACCCCCTACTCTTTACAGCAAATCAATCAAACTGCACCACTAGTACAATGACACCCTATTGTTTCTTATGGCTTTCAAAATGAATGTGAAGCTATGTGTGTTTTGTTTGGCACAACTGAATCTTCTCCTTAAATCCCACCAGCCAGGTCCCAAGCCTTATCATTCTCTGTCAGAATCTCCTGCAAATCATTATTTTTAACTTGAAGGATCTTTCCAAAACCTTGCCTGCACTCTCATTCCAGGCATTTGCAAGGATGTTGTATGTTTTTGGAACATGAAGAAGTGCTGGCTATTTTCAGCCCCCTGACTGTCTATGCCCTGCAGTTACCTTCTGAGTTTAAAATGCACATAAAGGTATGTGAGAGTGTATCACCTATGATATAAAATTCTTAATATTAACTGATTATATGCCAGAAATATGGTAGCCTGTATTTTTTATTTTTTATTTTCCCTCGGTTGCAGCATCCTGTCAGGAAGCAGCAGGATTGGCTGTTCCACAGAAGTTGATTCAGAAGTTCCACTTGCTGATCAGTTGTGACTATGTTGGACATCTATATCATAGTAAATTCTTGCTTCTATTTTAAAAGATGATTCAGACACATCCTTGTCAGTGGAATTCAGTGCTGTAAACAATAATGTATCATTATCACATGAATAGAAAACAAAGCCCAGTCTGGATCCATAAAATGTCTTCTAGTTTCAACATTTGTGTGTTTTAATCAACAATTAAGCAAATTAAATGAGATCTACACAGTGATCTTTCCTTTTTAAAAATTTTCCTTTTGTCTAGTTCAATAGCAAATCTATGTTTCAACCATTGCATTAATGCACTCTGGTCATGCTCATGATTTCTCTGCTCATGAGTAAAAAAAACAATACAGAAATGACTTTTCTCTGTAATTTCAATGCAATTGATCTATGTTAGAATAAAATAATGCTAATTACTTAGGAAAAATAGGGTTTAGAGTGATGATGGCTAAGTTGAACTCCTGCAATAGAGTTTGCGAGATAGTGAGTTCTGGCAGAGAAACTCTTGGGATTTTGTGGATTTTCTCTAAAATTCACTACAGCAGCAGTAGATGTATTTGCTTTGCTTGAATGAGTTTCCTAGTTTCTTAGGATGATATTTGGTGTCACAATATGTTTATTTCAAGAGCATTAATTGCATGAAAAAATTTCTCTTTGGTCACATTGGGAAAATAATATTGCTGGGAGTCTTCTGCATACTCATTTCTTCTTCCAGTTTCTTATTTACTTGAGGCAGATGATTTTCCAAGAAGCTATGATTAAAAATGCAACAGTTCTTCCCAGAAAAAGAAATAATACCATTGAACAGTATCACATTCCCACTTCTTAATTAAGGATCTGTACTTTTGTTCTTCATTGACAGTAACCAACATGCACATTCTTCTACATAATTATACTGCAGATTCATTAGGGTTTGTGCATATATGTGTGTGTTTGCCATTTGAAACTCACATTCATCCAAGTTGGACAAATTACTTTAATGAAATGAAATTAGTTTTAAAAAATGAAACACAGTAACCTATGGATAAAGGCACTTGAATATTTTAGGGAAATTTGACTTTATGGAGAGCATCATCTTTCCACATGAATTGCAGAGCACAAATGTTCATAATGTAAATTTGGGGAATCTACTGCAACAACTGAAATTGCAATTATTATATAGAAAATAATGAAATTCTGCTTCTAATATTACTCAATGTGAATAGCAGTTAGTTGGAAAAGTGTACCCTTAGGATGTCACATTGGGATTTGCATGATATTTTGTCAGAAAAGTTTCCACAATCAGCAGCTTAAAGCAAAAGCCTGAAGTTTAATGACTATGGCCAAGAGTTCATGAGAGAATTCGCAGTGATGCCTAATTTAAAATGTCCTGTGTCTGTCAGGATACATCTTTAACAGCTCTAGAGGCATTCGGGACCAGATGGAGTTTGCCTCAATTTAAACATTTAATTGGGACAATTAAGGAAGGAGTGTGGTCACTTCTGACTTTTCATAAGAGTTAATGAGGACAATTAGAGATCTGCAGAGGGAGAATCAGTTGTTAAGTAGATTGAAAAAAAAAACCTGGCTGAAATATCCTCTGAAGTGCATCTTTCTGTTGCCCATTGTCTGATACCTGAAGTAGAGAGGAAGGAATAAAATCTCCAGAGTATTACTGCTGACTAATCAGATGTATTCCCCAGCTTAAATATTTCAGCAACAGTGCCAGTTCAGAATTGTATCCATGCTCTCTGGCAAGCAAACATTTTGGAACCTACTCCCTCTTCAATCTGGACAACTACAACTAATTTCTCAGCAAAGTGACCTTGTCACCTAGAGCTGAGATAGAAACACTCACATACTATTCCCTCTGCTGAGAAAATATAACTATGTAGACATTAATGAAGAAAAAGAAATATTAAAAAAGCTCAAACAGCATCAATGTGGATTGTGCTGGAGACAATGCCTTGAAGTGAAAATCAAAAGTTTCAAGAATCTCACTGCTACCCAAATGCTGATCTTAGACTTCTGTGGGCACTGAAGTAACCAGTGGGACTGAATGTTCCCAGGGCACAGAAACTACTGGTAAAAATATATTGATGTCTAAGTGGAGACCAGTGACAAGGGCCTTTTTTTTTTGAGCATTACCTTGAGAGTATTTCATTCAGAGCAGGACCTGAGATGTAACTAGCCATAATCTTTTTGTGAAAACAGCAACAAAACAGGTTTCACTTTAGAAACTTCTCTGAATGGGCCAGATGCTACTGGTTATCCCACAAAATGGCTAAGGGCTGCTAGATCAAAGCTTTAAGTATGATCATAATAATAAGTTTGATTTTCTGAGTTTTATGAATTGTTGCTCTGTTACTGAAATTGGAGTTTTTAATTTAAGTATCTTTGTTAATTTCAAAGCATTTGTGATAATATTGATTATGGATAAAGTTTCAGCTCCTAAGACCTCTGTGTCCTTTAGGGCAGTGATTCTTAAGGTCAAGAAATTGAAACACTTTTAAAATAGCCAGAGTACTTGCACAGATACCTAAGAAATACCTTCACTGAGTTAAATTAATTACTTTGAGTGCTGGCAGTTTGCAGATTTAAAATAAAACTACAAGATAGTAGCTAATATTAACCAAGAAAGCTCTGTGCCATCCTTACATTTGAACTATGAGTGTCCCAAGGAAGTTCATGACATCTGCCTAGAACTCTAACAAGATAAACTGTTAAATGCTCAGTCTGATTTATAAAATGAAAGATGTCATGGTGGTGAACTAAGTATTCCACTTGTACAGATTTATGTGCAAAGCACACAGTTGGGCTGTAAATCCTTAACATTTACTTAACATTTCTTTTTTTCCCCATAATCAAGAATTACAATAATAATAAAGAAAGCTCTTATTACTCTGCTGTTGTTCCATGGCATAGAATGACATTCTATGCTGTGAAACACAAGAAAGCAGACAAGGATATGATATGAAATGTCCAACATCCCTTTAAGCATCTTGATGTACATGTATTTCTTTTCAGCTATATAAAGCCATCTAGTAAAACTGCTTCTGTAATGAGACTGAAGTGTTAAACTCAACAGAAAATACACTTTAGTCAGAGAAAAATGAAAGTCAGAAAAATATGACATTAATTCCAGATGCTATTGCTAGACTATGCTCTGGGGAATCTCTCTAAGACCTTTCAGTCCATGTGAATATAAGCTATTGAAGTTAGAATAATAAACAGTTAATTTACTGATCCTTCTGCATGGTAGCTAGTGGATATTGAAATAATATGAAATTTACTCATGTCATATTATCAACTTTACAGAATTTTTCAAGGGGGGTTATGTATTTGGGATTTTTTTTGGTTGGGGTTTTATTTTTTTAAAATTTTTTTTCTCTTCAATGAGACTGTTGTGAATATTTTGAAAAAAAATCATTAAGAAAGAAGGACAGAAGACTTATGGACAGTTTTTCATCCATTATATTAAATTCAGACCTGGGTAATGGAACCACCCAGTAACTCTAAGCAAGAAATCACTAAATGGAATTCAAAAGACTGTTGATAACATTTTTTTTCAAGCCTTCATTCATATGAAATTTTAAATAGAACAGTTTTTGAAGACAAAAGGCTTTTTTTTAAATGGACAGTTTTCAATTTCTTATAAACACTAATAATAGTGTTTATACACTAATAAAATGTTTAAACACTAATAAATACTCAGATGTACTTTATTTTTAATCTATATTGAGGCTCAGGCTGAGGTTGTCATGTATCAACAGTAAAATTTTATATGCAGGCTCAGTCAGCAGAGTAGATGCATTCTATATCTCAAGAAAACAAACAGATCTTTGCCAGGACATTCATCATGTGTATTCTCAAAACATATTTTCTGTTAGGTCAAATGATCTTCTAGAAGTAAACTGATGAAAAAGGAAGCTTTTTGTGATTTATTTAGTTCAGACATCTACTTGAAGTCATGAAAATTATGTCAAAACAAATCCAGCCTGGATGAAGAAAGGAATATTTCCTAACAATTTAATGAGTTTGTGAAGGGAAGTTTGAACATTGTATGGATCAATTAGATTTCCTTGTAGACTTTGTGGCTGCAAAACAGACATTTAAGTAGTAAGATCTATGCATAACATAGAATGCTTGTTCACATTTTTGGTACACAACTCTGAAAATTACAGAGATGAGGTTCATTTATGACACTAAGCACTGCCAAAGTCCTAGAAATATTTCCTTACTAATGGAACTCAGGTGCCAGTCAAAATACAGTAAGTATTATATGGGGTATTGTGCTCTGAGAGCTCTGAGAGCTAAATCCTGCATGTGGTGTTTTTATATAGGTATATTCTTTAAGAAAATAACACCACATTAGTCAATGCACTGAGCATCCTAAATGAAAGATGTTAGATCAAATCTGTCAATACTTGGTTTGCACATTCATGCTCTCTAATAAACTGTAATCTCTTCTTCAAGCATGAATACCCTCCCATGTGTAAGACAGCAAATATCCAGCTATTCCAAATCTGATGTACTTTTCAGAGAGCTCCCTATAGAGCACTTAGTTGATTGCTGTCAATTGACCATATTGCAGTCCCCTGAGTTTTCCCAGGCAGAAGCAGCAAGGCAGTTGCTTTCTATATATGATCATGCATAGAGAAGACAAGCTGTCCTAAAAAAGAAGAGCAAAAATGTTAATCAGTGGAGAGAACTGGGCATTTCTAAAGTTTATTTCAATCTTAAAAAGTACCTGGGACAGATTAGATAAATTATGTTACAAAAGGGCTCCCTGTGGGCTGTAAATGGAGCCCAAGGTGACTGGCTCTGCTATTGACGCCTATTAATCTAAATGTTTAGGGTTAGGTGAAACAAATCCCACTCTAACAGTCTGTGAGAGAATGTAATTTCCAATCATCTTTTTCTGTCTTTCTCTATCTCTTTGGGGTAAGACAGAATTTGAGGGAAATCTGGTTTGTTGGATTTGTGGGGTTTTTTCTTCCTTTTGCACTGGATGCATTGTCATAGGAAGGAAGGTTGTTCCTACATATTGTCAATGTGTAGGAAGGTACAATTACACCAAAAACCCATGAGTATATAAGGAGACTAGTAATATTCAGGCTTTAAAACACCCTTACCATCATCAGCATCAAAGTTTTGCTTTTGATTCCCAGGTTTAAATGAAGAATTACTTATATTTTGTTAACAGACTTGGAACTAGATTGTTGGTTTAGCTATTTGTTAACTCTGCTCACCTTTACATAGTGAATTAACTGGAAACCATACTGTACTGTGGATTATATTCTCTACTATCATTAGTTCCCATTTCTTGAACAGAGGGAAACTATAAAAAACATGCTTTGCTACCACTGTGCAGAGACAACATGAGCAAAGGAAATGCCTGAAAGATCCTGTATCCCAGCATCACTGCACAGAAGTAAAATCAGGGCAATGAGCTCAGTGTTAACCTCAGCAATGTGAGATAACAAAATCTCAGTGTGGTTCAATGATTATAGACTTCCTTGATCCCTGAGTGAGAAAAAGGCTTCTCTAAAGAACAGAAGAAAGTCAATTTTAAGTAACCTTTTGAAGGATTCGGTTTTTTCCCTGTTAAGTCATCCTGGGACCAAGTTTTTTCAGTAAATTTAGCCTTTGTGAAGATAGGTTGGAGCCAAATTTGAGGAATTATAGAATAGTTTGGGTTAGAAGTGACCTTAAAGATCATCTAGTTCCAGCCCCCCTACCATAGGCAGGACCTTTCTCTGTGTTAATTAAGTGCTATAAAGCAAGCAAGAATGGAAAGCTGCATGAAGAAAACGATTCATTTATGTTGCTGTTACTGTTGGGCAAAGGGGTAAGTGAGTAACAAAGCTGTAATCCTGTCACAGTGCTGAGACATGGTGACCAGTGGGCAGTTCTCCCTCAACAAGGTTATTTCATAAGTTACATTGACTTTATTAGGAATAGCAAAAAACTTTTAATTTTTCTCTTTTGCTTTGTAAGAGCTCAGGTTAAAGTCTTTCCAAATCTGTCCTTCCAAATCTGCTTGCTGAGAACTACTCAATCCCATATATACTGTGTTAACAAGCCATCCAATCTCTTTAAAACATGTGCCATGTAGTTTAATATTAAAGAAAGGGATTCAAATACAAGTGATAGACTGTTTTATACCCACGCAGAGGGAGAATCCAGTCATGTGGTATGTAGGGAAAGACACAAGACTGTGTCAGATTAGAAAATAATTTCCAATTGCTTCTGTGTTTGGTGCTGTGGCATTTATTAGCTTTGTTCTTGTAAAGTTGTAGGAGAGCTGGTAGGGAAGAAATATAAAACTGTTTGAACCCACAGCAATACCAGGTGCACAGGGTTAAAATGAAGCCTTTAAAAAGTTCCTATCAAGCACATTCTGTGAAACATATAACTCTGATCTATCCTTCCCTGGGTAAAAATTCGGTGAAAGAAAGAAAAATATATTATGCAGTGTTTAAGCACAGAAGGTTTACAATTTTGCCTTCTGTATTTGACATTTAAATTTGGATGGACATGATCCAGGGACTGGAAGAGCAGAAGTAGCAGGGAACAAGTTAATAAGCATTGGCACAGAGCTTTGTGTTCATGCTTGCTTGCATAGCTCCTGCTGTTGTTATAGAGAGCTCTGGATAACCTGTTATAAGACTTGTGTCCGTTAGCAATTCAGACTATTGAGAGGTTTGTAAAATAATAACTTTCTTCTGGTGCTGGCTTTTCTAAATGCTGTTTTCTTGCCATAGAAAAGTTACTTGAAATATCTCATTTGCATTGCAACTTCAAAGAAATACAAGGATGTACATACCTACATAATGTTTTCTTTCCTTTCTGTACAACTGTAGTATTTAAATTCCTTGAAACCATTACTCCAGCTGACTCCTTACTGTGACATTTCCATATTCTATATCAATTAAGGAAAGACAAATATTCTGTGGTTCTTTTGCTGACCACAAACTGAATCCTAGTTTGCCATCATAAAGGCCTGTTAATACTTCTCTATTATGAAACTGAAAATATCCTTCTTTTTATGAACTGGAAAACCTATGGCTAGATTAATTTTCCATTTTCGTTCTCTGTCTTCCTAGAAACACATCTTCCTGCTCCAGTATCATCAAAAGCAGTTACATGTTCTACCTGACTTTCAGATAATTAACCAAAGGAGTCTATCAGTACCACCAAGATCTACATCATACATCAGACTTGACATAAGAAAGAAATTCTTTCCTGTGAGGGTGGTGAAACACTAGAAGAGGTTGCCCAGAGAGGTTGTGGATGCCCCCTCTATCCCTGGAGGTGTTTAAGGCCAGGCTGGACAAGGCACTGAGCAGCCTGATGTAGTGGGAGGTGTCCCTGCCTATGGCAGGTGAGTTGGAACTTGATGGTCTTTAAGGTCCCTTCCAACCTGAACTATTCTATGATTCTATACCAATCAAACTCACAACTGAATCTATTTACTTAGACAACTGAGTTATTGAATCTTGCAAGACCATAAAAATGTGCTTTGAAGATTAACAGCAAAGGTTGAATGTATTGCAGGAGTCTGTTATCTGTGTTGTTGGGAAGGATGCACTTGGACATCAGGTCCTATTAGCTTGTCATTGAAGAAGGTTTCTTGACAAATGTTCTATATTTTAGCTATATTTAGCAATAGTTTCATAGTTTAGCTATGAAAAAGAATCTGTGAATGTAGTTAAAGTAGCATAGACAAATACAGACATAGAGAAGACCAGATGCACCACAATTTACATGTTCATTTTCACTCCCTGCATTTCCCTCTCTCCATAGATTTCAGCTGGAGAAGAAACAGAACTGCTTTGTCTTAGAGAACTCCTGAGGCTATGCATCTTAGAAAAGAGGTCACATAATTGAGAAATGGATGGAAAAGAAGTAATACATTAGATACCACACCTCTCCACTAGTACTGGATCTCCCTGCTAAGACATATAACACATTCTTACCACATCCATATCTTTATTCTCAGGCTGACTTCAGCAATATTTTTCATGCATCTTTGCTTCCTTTCTCTGCTATCTCTGGCCCTCAACCTCTTGTCAGCAGTGAAGCACAGCAGAGATACACTGTAGTAAATTTGGTGTACTGACACCATCTTAGCTATGACTGACACTTTTCCACTTTTGCTGCTGACTTATGACTGAAACTATTTGGTCAGTGATATTTGCTGATTTAATTTCTCCTAAATTCCATACATGGAAATTACTTTTTTGGTCTGAAAAAGCCAATGGAAACAGTTTTAATAGTTCAAGGTTACCACTGAATTGTCTTTTGGGAAATTATTTTCTTGAGTTCTCATGGCTGTCTGTGGTAATGTCTGGTACCTGTGGGAATTTATGGATGTAAATTGGAGGGGGGTAGATTTAGACTTGACATAAGAAAGAAATTCTTTACAGTGAGGGTGGTGTAACACTGGAAGAGGTTGCCCAGAGAGGTTGTGGATGCCCCCTCTCTGGAGGTGTTCAAGACCAGGCTGGACAAGGCACTGAGCAGCCTGATGTAGTGGGAGATGTCCCTGCCTATGGCAGGGGGGTTAGAACTCGATGATCTTTAAGGTCCCTTCCAACCCGAACTATTCTATGATTCTATGAATCCAGGTATTAAGACTCTAAGTGGGTTAAAATTCCAGAGAAATTTCAACAGCATTTCATGCTCAAAATTATGATTTCCAGTGATTATTCTAAATTTTCAAGTATTAATTTTGTGTACAAAGTACATTCTTCAAACATGCATAGCAGCTTCTATTGTTGGTGATATTATTGTGAAATATAAGTTCTCCCCCATCTACCTCTTCAAAAGCTTCTGCAAATCCTACTCCCTGAGAGAATTTTTTCTGGGAATTGTGGGTTGGTGGATGTTAGTTTAGGTTCTTGTTAGTACTTTATGGGGCCAAATCACTGTCACTTCTGATAAGTTTCCCTGTTATTTGCAGTGGAAATGTGCACAATCTTGTTTCATTCAAGGTAGAGCATTATTTATTGCTGTCTCTAAAGCACTCTGGGTGCTTAGAGTTAAGTGATAAAAAAACAATACATGAGAATTAATATCTTGAAATCTTGCCAATCATAGAGAGGAGACAAAAAAAANCCAACAGCCTTTCATGTATATTCCTTACCTAGTAGCAAAAAGGAGTGTGACAAAATTTTATTTGTGCAAAAAAAAGAAACGTTAAAGGTGACTTTTTCTTAGCCTATGCCACAAGTAATGGCCATAACACAGATCTTCCTTGGCCAACTGCTGTGCTGTGGCTTGTGCACATCTTTGGGGAAATAAAATTGCAGTTGTACTGCTTATCAGAAGCCATGCAATGAACAACAAATTGTAATGATAGTGCAAGACACATCTGCTTCTCTTTTTTCAAAACATAATGATTTTATATCACATTTCACAGTCCTGACTGATGTGGGAAACTACAAGACCAGAAAATGCTGAAAGTTATATCTGGTACAGGTGGGACGTGTGGAGTACAGACCCTGGCTTAAAATGATCACCATTTATACCTTTTTTAGGTTTACTTACTGAGAGAACTAGATTCTCTCCAACACAGTGACCATTTGCATGCCCAAAGAAGGACTCTAGGGACTTTAGTGACTGGAACAGATGTGCATGGTAAGACAAGGAATCAGAGTGAAAAAGCCACTCCACACTATCCACAGTGTCTTTAGTCTCCTCTTTTACAGCTCTAGAATAATGAAAAGATCTAATGCATTAAAACTATCCCCACAGAATCATGGGATCAGAAATGTATGAGGTTGGAAAGGACCTCTGGTGGCCATCTTCTGCTACACCCAGCTGAATGCAGGGCTACCTGGAGCCAATTGCTCAGAAGAATGTCCAGACTTCTTTAGTGTGTTCAAGAACAGCAGTTTCACAACCACCCGTGGCAAAATATCCCACAACTGATTCACTCTTAAAATAAAAAGTAAAAAGTTCAGATACCACCTCCTGTGTTTCAGTTTTTGCCCACAGGGTCTGTTTCTGTCATTGGCGCCACTAAAAAGATCCTAGCACCAGCCTTTCACATCTTCCCTTCACTTATTTATGCACATTGGTAAGAGTAAATCTTTTCTGCAGGTTAAATAGCCCCACCTCTCTCAGCCTTTCTTCATATGCAAGGTGCTCTTTGCTTTTATGTAATTGAAATAAAACCCACAAGGAACTGGAAGTCATTCAGCATGTGTCATGGGATTTATTTAGCTTAAAAACATTGCTACATCTTCAGACAGCCAAACTACAAAGAATAGTAGCTTTTAATTAATCCAATTCATTTGTTCAGTAGTTTGAGTGTCTGAAGCAGAAAATCTCTTTTTAAAAGGTTTGTACAAGTACTGTGCATTGTGTAATGTCTGTCTGGTTTCAACAGAAGCCTCTCCTAGAACTTCTCTCTAGCTATGTCTTGTTTCTCTAGTCATTATTTTTAAATCATCTAATCTTTCAATACAAGAGGATATTTATCCTTCACATTAAAAAACACATGGGATCTGTAGTAGGTCCCTTTGCCCCATGGGCTTTTTTGTTCATTCTAATTTGAGCCATTAGCCAAAACACTTCACTGGTTGATGCTTCACTGTTTATTGGTTTTAGTGTTGTTTATTTTTGCATTCTTAAAGTAATGAATACTAAATATTTAACCAGAAACACACAAACCTACCTTATAAAAGGACATCAGAAGTGGGACAAACCCACTGTACAAAAACCAGATTTCCTATCCTGCTTCAATAAACATGGTTCATGTCAGGGTTTTCTTGCCAGAATATTGATAATGCATTTTTGCAAAGAGTTCTAGAAGGCTATAGAAAAGATGGAGGTGATCTAAGTGCTTCTTGATGCTCATCAGATAACTAGGTATTTATGTGGGAAGAAAAACAAATTGCACATTCATTGGCAAGAGGCTGATACAAATCAAGATGCAGGTGTGTGTGTGGGAGTAGCTTGTTGCCAATGCTTGTGTAAGCTGCAGGAGGAAGAAGAGATCAATAAATCAATCTCACTTTAGTCTTTGGTCTTTTGTAAAGCCAAGAAATCTAGCCAGAAGCAGCAATAATGCATCTCAGGTACCTCCTAGTTTGTGTGTTGGAATTCAAGTGAGACTGTGGTTAAAAGGCAAAATAAAGCATTCCTCCACATAATGATTTTGTCCCAGAGGCCAGCTTGGCAAAGTGCTATTAATAAAAGCAAAGTGGAGAGCTTCCTGGCACAGCTTCTGAATCCTGGCCAGGGTTCCACAGTTGTAACTTGAGCAGTTCGGAAATGCTGTGGTATGACTCTGTTCCTTTAGAAAGCTAAATCTGAAGTCTTCTGGTCACAACATTTGGTGAACATCTTCCACCAAATTCAATGTCTTGGCTCCTGGCCATCTACCTCATCCAGTGGCTGACAGAATTCCAGATGTGGAAACCAGAGGATTGGTCTGGGAGCTGGAATCGATGGAATCATAGAATCATTGAATAGTTTGGGTTGGAAGAGACCTTAAAGATCATCAAGTTCCATCCCCCCTGCCATAGGCAGGGACACCTCCCACTACATCAGGCTGCTCAGTGCCTTGTCTAGCCTGGCCTTAAACACCTCCAGGGATTGAGGGGGCATCCACAACCTCTCTGGGCAAGATCCAGTGTTTCACCACCCTCACCATAAAGAATTTCTTTCTTATATCTAGTCTGAATCTCCCCTCTTCCAATTTACATCCATTATTTCTAGTCCTTCCATGGATGGAAGTATTGTATCTCTGTGTCTGCATCCATTTTTTGTGGAAAACACAAGAGGGACTGTAGGAACTTTAGTGACTGGGACACATGAGTTGGTTTTGGTTTCTTTTAGGTGTGGGCAACTATAGTAAGCTGTCAAA
Organism: Turnix velox; assembly: GCA_013400935.1. Lineage (NCBI taxonomy): Eukaryota > Metazoa > Chordata > Aves > Charadriiformes > Turnicidae > Turnix > Turnix velox. Next base: position 34,765 of record VZTY01011224.1, read on the forward strand.
GGCATCAAAATAAGGATATAACATTATTAGCTCCAAGAAACCCCACTGTATGGCAGGTGATTTTGTCCCTCTGGACTAATGGAGGATGGGAGTAGGTAAAATTGCAGCTAAATAGAACTTTACGTATCTTTTTCTGTCTGTAGAGGAACTTGAAATTTTTGTATATGTAAGTCTTTGTATTTTTAGCAGAATTCTGTCATTCATTCACCACTGCAAAGCTTACATCCCATCTTTCAACTGCCTTTGGTTCAAGACTGTCAAGAAGCACTTGTATGTGTTACACTAGAGCAATCCTCCTGATCCTACAATATGATCAGATCTCTTGGGATTTTGTAAATAGGGGAGAAAGCAAAAAAATAACTGGCTCCTCTCTGCCTGTATCCTAAGTGAGCTTTTCTGTCACAAGAATGCATTTTTTTTAGAAATGAGGGCAAAAATGTGAAAGAAAGGGCAACAAAATAAAAAGTGCTATGAATGCACAACTTGGTGGACACGTGGGTTCAGTGAGGACCACTGTTTTTTCAAATGTATTTCTCTGTAGAGTATATTTTCAAACATAATTCTCTGTATAGTACAGTACAGTGAACCAGCCCCAGTAGCTCCTGCATTGCAGTTTCTGTGCTGGCTCCACTGTACATATCTCTTAGACACTCTTCACATGTTGAAGATTTCCATGCCAACCTCATGAAATTCAACAAGGCCAAGTGCAAGGACCTGCACAAGGGCTGGAGCAATCCCAAGCACAGACACAGGCTGGGTGGAGAGTGGCTTGAGTGCAGCTCTGAAGAGAAAGACTTGGGGATGTCAGTTGATGACAAACTCAGCATGAGGCACCAGTGTGCACTCGCAGCCAAGAAGGCCAACCAAATCCTGGGTTGCATCAAGAGGAGTGTGACCAGCAGGTCAAGAGAGGGGATTTTTGCCCCTCTACTGGGCTCTGGTGAGACCCCACCTGGAGTTACTGTGTCCAGTTCTGGAGTCCTCAACACAAGAAGGACATTGAGCTGTTGGAGCAGGTCCAGAGGTGGGCCTTGAAGATGGTCAAAGGGCTGGAGCCTTATGAAGACAGGTTGAAGGAGTTGGGGTTGTTCATCCTGGAGAAGAGAAGGCTCAGGGGGGACCTCAGAGTAACTTATCAATACCTGAGGGGGTCCTACAGAAAGGCAGGGGAAGGACTTTTTAATAGGAAGTGTGATTGGAGGACCAGAAACAACGGATGTAAACTGGAAGGGGGTAGATTCAGGCTTGACATAAGAAAGAAATTTTTTCCAGTGAGGGTGGTGAAGCACTGGAAGAGGTTACCCAGAGAGGTTGTGGATGCCCCACAATCCCTGGAGGTGTTTAAGGCCAGGCTGGACAAGGCACTTAAGGAGCCTAATGTAGTGGGAGGTGTCCCTGCCTATGGCAGGGGGGTTGGAACTCAATGATCTTTAAGGTCCCTTCCAACCCAAACTATTCTATGATTCTATGTTTCTATGATTTCACTTCATTAGATAAATTGCCTCATCTTTCAGCAAGCTGTGGCAATATTTACCTGCACTGCTAAAAATGCATGCCTGTGTCAATGTCTTGTCTGAATTTGTTTGGGATTTGCTTCTGGCTATTAGATCTCACATGTGATATTTCTGATCTATTAAGTACATATGGTCAGAAATCTCTACCTCCACAGGTCCATGGATCTCAGGACAGAAACATATCAGAGGTAAAGGGCTTTTTAATTATTTGTGGTGCATCTGCTTTGCATTCAGAGTCTGTCTTCCCCCTACTTTTGTTCAACATTCTCAAAACTATCCAGCCCAAGCTGTCCATGAACACTTACCATGAGCTTTGTGCCTTCCCTGACTTCCACTGCAAGACAGGGGTGAAAAAATAGATCTCCATATTAATCCTCTGGACATTCTTGTCTTTACATCTTTTCTGCAGAGGGAGCCTGGTGAGCTAGGGACACCAGACAGCTTTTAGAAAGTTGAGTATGGATCCCTTTTTACGTGACACAGACTGTTCAAAAGGACAGCTAGTACTTAGATACCACAGTGATTGGCACTCTCAACTGAAAATACAGGGATCAGGTCCAGCATGCCTAAAAACATTGCTTTCTGGCTGTCAGTTGTGACATTTGAAAGTGCCAGGACTGTACGTGCACTGGGGAGGCCTGTGGGAACTCAGAAATTTCTGACTCCAGCAAAACTGAGCAATCCATTAATGTCTTGCCTTTGCTAAGATTCATTTAACTTCCCAGCCTAGATTATTTTCAGCCCCATACAGTGGTCAGAGGCTCTGGATTCCACCAAAGAGTAGCATCATTGGGTGAACCCATGGCATTGTGAGGGCTGACCACAATCACTAAGGGATGTGTGCCCACATGTGGCTGGCTAAATGAAAGGGAGACATTGGCACTGGCAGGCTGAGTGTCCAGATGTGCTCCTACAGCCCTGAGGGATCTAAGATAGGAACGGAAGGAAGGAGACCCAATGTGAGCCACAAAACCAGGCAGTGACCTCATCATGTTTATAGTGGAAAGTAGAGGATTGAGGAGAAAAACAAGGCAGCAGACTTATTATGAGCACAGTTTTCAGTGTTGTGTGTGGTGAAAACTAGATGTGGTGAGAGGCTCTCTGCTGGCATTTTGTGGGAGAGTTTGGCAGTCTCAGTGTTTCTTTCTGTATCTCTTAGAACAAAAAACCTTGACCAAGACTTTCTTCTAAAGGACCTCTCCAGGGTCAGCACTGTATTCTTAAGAATGACCAGGGATATCTAGAGCAGGGTGGAGTTCAGAGGTAGCTGAGAGGAAGTGCCTGGTTCCAAAGACTTGGAGAAACAAGCCAAAAGCTCAATGGAGCCAGGCTACAGATAGTGATTCTGCCCATTGTCACCACTTGCTACTGATTTAAATGCTGGGACCTCAAGGCATCCCATCAGCCATAACTTGACCATTTAAGTCACAAAAAAATTGTCTTTCATTGTAGGTTCTTTGCAAATGTTAGAGGGAAAACTTCATTGAGGGACAGCATCCACCGAGGCAGGAGTCTGAAACAATGAGCTGGACCAAAAGCCTTGCAGAAGTCTACTGATGCAGCTGAATTCTTAGTTGAGGATTTCTTCCTCACTGGAACAGAGCCTGGAGATACCTATAAACCGATGATTAAGTATCTATAGAGAAGCCAAACATCTGGATTTTATTCTCATCCAAGATAAAATGTCCAGCACTTTGAGAGCCCTGATAATGCACTGTGTGTTCAACTAGAAGGGGATAAAAATCTCTTCCCCTGCCTTGACTTTCTTAAATGCCCTTTTGTGACTAGCAGTAAACAGGGTATTTTCTTTCAGCATCTACAAATTTATTGCTATATCTTTACTGAAAAAAGTCCAATTTACAAAGTGCATTAGTTCCCCAATCCCACATGCTGAGTGAGTAAATAATTTTCAAAGGGAGGGAGAGAAGAGTTGCTCTGCTTCCAAATGAATTGTGGTGACACTGTCAGGCAATTCCCTTCGGAGAAAGAGTAGAATTGTGGGTATTCCACTGGTCAGGTAAACTTTTTCTACAGTAACTCAGGATTTAGGTTGTGGTTTTGTTGCTTTACTCTTTCCATGCTCCTATTTTCTTAATTCATTATCTTTTTTTCATTCACCAATTACCTGTTACTGCTTTGAGAATATCAGTGCTCCTGATTTTGCAGTGTCTTAATCATACTCAGAGAGTTCTTGGCACAATGGGCTCTTTTTTCCACTATATACATATTCCTTAGTATTATGAGACCCACTGCATAGGTGCTGAATGCTATTTTCATGCAAGTAGCAATCAAAAAGCTTTAAATTGTAATAAAAATAAACCAGCCAAGACTTTTCCAAGTTTGATCCTGTGCTTAGAGACTGAAAATGAGAAACTGGAATCATTGACAAAGCAGCAATGCCCTGCAAATCTAGTTTGCTGTGCAATACTTTAAGACTGTGGTCTTGGCTACTATAGGAAAAAGATTTTTAGCTAAGAGATGGATAATACAATCAGTGTAAGCTGCTTTTATTACTCACCACATACTCCCATACTCTGAAACACGGCACTATAATATTAGGAGGTCTGCTTGGGCCAATACTGGATTGCATTTTTTTGTTTAAAGTCTGCTCTTAGAGATTTACTGCATGCTCCAGGCTGGAGTGTGGCAGGCTGTAAACACGGGAGTTCAAGTGGGGAATGAATTTTTATCTCTGCCTGAGTCACTGGGACAGGATGGGTGACCACAAAGCTGAGTCAGGAGTTGCATCCAGCATCAGCCCGTGGCCTGGCACATCCCACAGCACAGGCTTACACCTCCCTGCAGTGCTGAGGCTCAGCAAAAAGCTAAAAGAAGGAGACCCAACTGAAACCACGCACCTCTGGCCAGTACAGATCCTCTAAGTGATACACATGCAAGGCTAGTATAGGAAGAGCAGAAATTACTGGGAATAATACAGATGAATTAGTTTACTTCATGCACTTACTGTGGGGAAAAGTACATGCCAAGGGAGTAGTGAGCATGAATACATGAAGTATGCTCAAATTCCCTTTGTAAAATTAATCTCCAAACACAAACACACAAGAGCTATTACAAATTATAAGCCCTGTAGCACACAGGGCTTTGCCAGCCTGTTTGCAGCCCTCTTGTTGGCAAGTGCAGAGAGACATGACAACCTGGAGTCTAAATCATTAAAAAAATCATAAAAAAAGCAGGGACAGTGGCCGATACAGTTATGGCTTTGGGGAGAACAGCTTGTGAGCAGGGCAGCAGTGGCTGCATGGGTGTTGAAACAATTCTTTAATCTTTCCTCCTTCCCAATCCATGACTATTCCCAGTGCTGTGCCAATCCTTTATTTGTCATTACAGAAAAATAAATAAAAAGTAAATACACACACATATCCTGCTTTTAACCTAAATATGCTTCTAGCTCCCCTTCACAATCCAAAAAGGGAGGGGGCAACAGGTACTGACATCATGAGGACTGCAAAGAAAAACTCCTATGGAACATCAATCCAGATGGTCTAGTCCTTTAATCACTCCAAAACACTGTGTATTGCTTTGGTAGGAGGTTCTGGGATCCCCAGTAAGAGGACAGTGTGTCATTATGCACAAATATACTGGTTCATGCCAAAACAGCTGGTTCATGCCCTGTCCTGCACAGAAGTGCAGACTATAATCAGCCTTGCTTTTTTGGATGTTGCAGCAGTAGTTTAAGATACCACTGCTTCTTGCTGCATTTTATAAACTCTCTCATCAAGTTGGCTATCTTTCCCACATCAAAAAATGCCACACAAGCATCTCTTACCCAGCTTATTACAACTCACAAAGCCACTCAGTCCATTTTGCTCCTACCTGATGTTTACCACATCTGTAGAGATGATGAACACTAGGTCATAGGCAGTTGCAGCTCTTGGTTGTGTCTTCTTCAGTGTCTTTTGCTAGATCTATGAGTTTGCATCAAAAACTGCACAAAAAGTCTGGACCTTCCTTGACCTGGCAAGAACTACATCAAGTGATTTAAACACCAGAGCTGAAATGCAGACACATTTACAATACAAACCCAAGATTTCATATAATACTTTGAAAGTTATACTATACACTTTGAAATTATGAAGAGAATTTATAATCAGTGTTATACTGCATCATTAACAGCATTCCATTAGGACATAACTTGTTTGTTTCATGCAGGTACAGATTATGAAATGGAAAAAAATCTTCAGGGAAGAGCTTCAGCTCACAGATCAAGACACTCAATGCAGTTGTCTGAAGCAGATGCCAGAACTTGCCCTCTTACCACTAGTGATCCACATTATCCAAAGAGCTGGTGAGACCCCGCCTGGAGTATTGTGTCCAGTTCTGGAGCCCTCAACATAAAAAGGCCATTGAGCTGTTGGAGCAGGTCCAGAGGAGGCCACCAAGATGGTCAGAAGGCTAGAGCAACTGCCTTATGAAGACAGGCTGAAGGAGTTGGGGTTGTTCATCCTGGAGAAGAGAAGGCTCAGGGTAACTCAGAGTAACTTCTCAATAGCTGAGGGGGGGTCCTACAGAAAGGCAGAGGTAGGAATTTTAATATGATATGTGATGGGAGGACTAGAAATAATGAATGTAAATTGGAAGGGGGTACATTCAGACTTGACATAAGAAAGAAATTCTTTCCAGTGAGAGTGGTGAA
>VZTY01011224.1:48287-60528 GCA_013400935.1 Turnix velox
TGCTGGTCACACTCCTCTTGATGCAACCCAGGATTTGGTTGGCCTTCTTGGCTGCAAGTGCACACTGCTGGGGGCTCATGTTGAGTTTGTCATCAGCTGGCACCTCAAGTCTTCAAGTTCTTCAGAGCTGCACTCAAGCCACTCTCCACCCAGCCTGTGTCTGTGCTTGGGATTGCTCTGACCCAGGTGCAGGACCTTGCACTTGGCCTTGGTGAACTTGCTGAGGTTGCCATGGGCCCACCTCTCAAGCCTGTCAAGGTCCCTCTGGATGCCATCCCTTCCTTCTGCTGTATGAACTGCACCACACAACTTAGGTTCACATAAAACAGTTTAGACTTGTCTGGGAGGATCTCTGCACTTGGGCTCAAATATACAATACCTGTTTCTCCTTTCTGAAGCCATTTTGCTTAGTTTGGGTGGAGTGAATTTTTTCATTCTTGAAAGAGTGATGGTGAGATACCCAGGGTTCCATGTGTATTGTAGATCTCTGTCAACTTAGTTTTACTGCTGCTTAAATAAAATGATAAAGTATTACTATGGTCCTTACATCCTAACTGGTGTATCTACAATGCCATACCATAGAATCACAGAGTAGTTTGGGTTGGAAGGGACCTTAAAGATCATCGAGTTCCAACCCCCCGCCATAGGCAGGGACACCTCCCACTAGATCAGGCTGTTCAGTGCCATGTCCAGCCTGCCCTTGATGCAGATAAACTTGTTTTCTTGGGAAACAGTCTAACATGCAGTCCTTAATTCTTGGAAGGAGATATTCTGTGTCTCTGAAGCTTTTACCAGCATCATCCAACCCCAAAACCCAAAGAATCCTTATTGGAAAACACAGAGAGCTCCTATGACTCGCCTGTTGCCCTCTTGCTTTGAACATAAAGTTGTGAGAGATTATTATCTAGCTGGTTGTAATAAAATTAATACTTGGGTTATGCTCCTGGATTTTTTCTGGGATGTTCAGGGAAATTATCTTTGTAACCATTTGCCTGTTAAGACAGTAGGATCTCTGTTTTCTCATTTGTATATAGCATAACACTGTTACCATAACATTGATTGTAAAAGTAAATCTAATAGAAGACAAAAACTATGAATCCTTGGGAATGCAGAGATACATTAAATGAAATAGAGGTTTGTAGATGAAAATATGCATTTTAGAAATGTGAATTCTCCTCCTTTTTACATTTTTCCTTTTGGAAAACAGTTCTTCTTATGAACACATTGCATCCTTCTCAAACATCTGGTGAATGTCTTTTAGGGACAGACTAAAATTGCAGAATGGAGAAATACAAATAGCATAATTATGGCTTTATTTTGGTCCACTCGTGAAATTGAAGGATTAGCTGGATGGGGCAGCTGTTAGTCAGGGAGGTGGCCAAGGTCAGAAGGTTATTCTTTTGACTACAAAGAAAATCCTTGGGCTAGAGAGAAAAAAACTTCAGCTAGTAACAAACTGATATTTTAGCTGAGTCTCAAGAAGAGTGAACTTACAGAACTCTATATATATATATATTTGTATATCTCCATATTTTTGTCTCATTTCCCTCCCCATAGTATTTTTTGGATCCATTTGTCAAATTCAGTGCACTGTGACAGATATTTGTAGCTCTCAAAAATACTTTGTTCCTTCATGTGTTGAGGTAATAGGCAGTTGACTGAAGGAAAGAACTATATTTGTTTTCCTTGAGTGAAAGATTTTACTGGGAGCTTGGATTCACCAGACAGGGTAAGACACTATTAAAATGCCCATTAAAGGGGAGACTTCTATGAAGGTAGACCCTAGAGACTCTGACTGTAAAGGATTCCTCAATAAGAAAATAGATTTCCTTAATTAATTGTAATGCAAAAGTAGAGATAAGTTTATGTGAAATAAGCAACAGTCACAGAGATGGGTGTAATTTTTACTGATCTGTCTCTACTTGTCTTTTGAACCCAGTTCCAATCCCAGATTGAAAGTTAGATAACCATATTAATGCAGATATTTGCTCAAGCTAATGCCTGTCTTCCAGAAAGTTTTTTATTATGTGAAATTTGTCCTAATGTTTGTACAAAATGGACACAGAAGGAAAAATGCTCAGAAAACCAACAGTCTCCATCTCAGTTCACTTTTGATGCTTTAAACAAAGGTTTTATCCTGCTGTATGAAAACGCTGATGCTTAAATAGGTAATGATGTGAACACTGGAACAATAATTGGGTATTTTTTTGCTTCTGAAATTTCTGATGTTTAACAAGCAGGGAATTTCGTCTGAAATACTGTTTTGTATGAGGCAAAAATCATTCTCTCCTTTCTGAAGATGACCCATAGCAATCCATCTCTGCCTTTTGTGTTACATTTTTTCTACATCTTTTCTACCCCCCTCCCCCACCACCTCAATCTCCCTGGAGATGACTTTTCTCAGAGTCAGTAGCCACCAGCAGCTGACTCAAGGTCTAACTCATATTTTCTGTTTCTCCTGAAGCCATTCTCAACTTCTTGTGTGTGAAGTGGCTTTGGGAATTGTGCTTATCAGGAAACAGCTATCATAGAATCATAGAAACATAGAATAGTTTGGGTTAGAAGGGACCTTAAAGATCATTGAGTTCCACCCCCCCTGCCATAGGCAAGGACAACTCCCACTACATCAGGCTGCTGAGTGCCTTGTCCAGCCGGGCCTTAAACACTTCCAGGGATTGAGGGGGCATCCACAATCTCTCTGGGCAACCTCTTCTAGTGTTTCACCACCACCCTCACTGGAAAGAATTTTCTTCTTATATCCAGCCTGAATCTACCCCCTTTCAATTTACATCCACTATTTCTACTCCTCCCATCCGATATTATATTAAAAAGTCCTTCCCCTGCCTTTCTGTAGTCCTGTTACTCGTGTCAGGTCTCAGGTCTTGTGTAGGTCTCAGAGCAGAGTCATCACTGCAAAAGAAAGATCTATGGGGGTATAGCTATACCTCTATAGATCTTTCTTTTGCAGTGATGACTCTGCTCTGAGACCTACACAAGACCTGAGACCTGACACGAGTAACAGGACTACAGAAAGGCAGGGGAAGGACTTTTTAATATGATATGTGATGGGAGGACCAGAAACACTGGATGTAAATTGTAAGGGGGTAGATTTTGACTCCACATAAGAAAGAAATTCTTTAGGGTGAGGGTTGTGAAACACTGGAACAGGTTTCCCAGAGAGGTTGTGGATGCCCCCTCTCTGGAGGTGTTCAAGACCAGGCTGGACAAGGCACTGAGCAGCCTGATGTAGTGGGAGGTGTCCCTGCCTATGGCAGGGCGTTTGGAACTTGATGATCTTTAAGGTCCCTTCCAACCCAAACTATTCTATGATTCTATGACAACACCATAACTGCATGACATCATATTCATAAACTCACATAACTGTGATGATGCTTGTGCTGAGAGAACAAAGTTAGATGAGGAAGAGCCAGGAAGCCCCTCTTCACTCTGGAGGTGGGTTGAAGGAGCAGCAGTAGCTACGAAATGGAGTTTAAATTTAAAGCTCAGATTCCCAAATGTTCTCCTGCCTCTCCAGCAGCCAGATTTTTATTCTGCTCAGTTTTCTTTATAAAAATATGCATTCATCTGTGCCACCAACATGGCTTTGATATATGGTGCATGCAACTCCTGTAATCACATAAAATCTCCAGTAAAAAAAAAGACCTGAGCTAGACCTGTCAAATTCAGTGTCTTTGATCCTTGAACAAGGCATTCAAAGCTGGATGCCAGAAGTTAAACATCTAAAATAAATAGTGGCTGGCTCATAAAAATTGCAGAGCACCTTTTAGTGCTGTTGAGATCTGAAAATCAAACACAAGGGCCAAGCAGCTCTATCACTTCTTGCTCTGCGAGAAAAAAAGGAAAAAAACCACTAAACCAATGAAACCAAATAACCTCCCTGATTTATAAAACCTTCAGACTATAACATAAAGAAAAATATGTTCATATTTTCCACTGAAATCTAAATTATAATAGGCCATTAAAGTAGTAAAGTAAACAGAGTAAATAATTTATAGGCTCACAGAAAAATATAAATTTTTTTACACATTGAGCATCCCATCCATGCTTTTTAAAAGAAATTATAGATTTTGAGATTTTTCTTGCTTACCATGCATGCAGGAAAGTGTTAATGGAAGAAAATGTGGAGGTTTCTGGATTCTTTCTTCTATTCTCCAGACCCTCAAGGCAGTTCTTACTGAAAAAAACAGCTCAAATCCCCCTTTAGCACAGGAAGGAGGGTTGCTTGAGCCTATACCTGAGGGGGGTATTGACAGGCATAATTGGATGACAGATTCCTGGACAACAGACTACGTGAACATCTCCACTCCTTTTAACAAAGAAATCCAAGGTATGACAACTGACAGAATACAGAAGAACCCTTTTCATGGGATTACCTCAAAGTTCTCTAACAATTCTCTTTCCTTTTAGGGGTTGATCAGGGGTTTCCTTGTTGCTGCTTTTGATTATTCAGAGTAAATAAGATTTTCTGTTGAAAATTTAATAGATTTACAGAGACTTTAAAACCTACCAAACCTGAAGTTGTCACAAATAATAGGAGGCTGGGTTTCCTGAGCTTGGGTTTGTGTGCTTGGATCAAAACTGTTCAACTGAAGTGAATAACATCCAAATAATAGAAATGTTTATACCTGTGCTTTCAATGGAGACTCAGAGGAGAATAAAAAATCTTGAAAGCGCTTAAAAAAGGTTAAAAAGACAGAAACAGAAGTAGAAAATTATGTTCTATGAGTGGAGCTGAGATACATCTCACCTCATTTCAGCTACCTCAATCAGTTATGTCAGTACTCTGTAGTTTATCGAAGGGCTGGCACCTACAAAGACCAATTCATCTTCCCCAAGAGCAGATGTATATGAGGGATGAAGGGGAAGTCTGTCTTTCATCACAGACTACTGGGGGAGCTCAGATGATGAGCTGAGGCCAGATGCCTAACCTTTAGACAGCTGATGCTGAAGGAGATGAATCTGTGACTTTATCAGAAGATGAGACATGATTGCATTGCTGGGTGACCTGACACAACAAACTAGTTTCTGAAGAATATGCACAATGGATTTTTTTTTTTCCAAATCAAGCAATGAGAAAAAACACATCAGTATTTGATGCTTGTTTCACTGCTCTTTGTGTGTGTTTCTTCATTAGTTTTGGACAATATGTTTTCCAAGAGTAGAACTGTAATATGTGTAGCAAAACTTTCTTAGAAAGAATGACAGGAGAGAGGACCATGAAAAGAGACCTAAATAACTGCTGCTTTAAGGATGAGAGCATTATGCTGTTGTTCTGAAGTACCAGCTTTTTAAAGTATTACTGGACACAAAAACACATCCAACAAAGTTTTACCACTGCTTCATACACTCATAGGTATGAATAATTGGTTTTGAAGCAGTTGTTGATCCCAAAGCTGTATTAATACCACAAAATAAAATACCAGGTTTTATAGTATAAGCCTCATACAGCTTCAAAGCTAGATCTAGAACTTCAGATACTTGGAGAATGAACTATCAAATAATCTATTTGCTTTCTCATACAGATTAAAGATGCTCATATGAGTTCATTCACACCCTAAGCCACCCAAACCACCTACAACTCGCACCTTGGTGCTTCTTCTCAAGATAAAGCACCATCTTGCAGCTATGCATATCCTTCCACCAGCCTCCTCTGAAAGGTTTACTTCTCAAAGTGCATTTCACACGCAGAGATAAAACTCTGTTCCATCATCCAGGACAGCTGTGTTAGCCCTGGTAACAGTAACACCTCCTGTTGACTTCTTACATAAACAGGTGGGTGGCCAATCTCTGGACCTGTTCACATGAGATCCCTATGAAGAATTTGCAACAGTCTACCAGCAACAGGAGCCTGACAGTAGTCCTGGATAACATAAAAATAGAGGAGGAAATGAACCAGATGCTACTCTTCACATTATTCTCATGACATCATCCTTGACATAGCACATGTATGGACTGTGGGACCTATATGTGGGACTTTTCTTCTCAGAAATCATTCTTTTCCCACCAACTTTTTAAAATCGGTCTTTAACTTTCAGATTCAAAAGTAAGTTGCAGCCAGGCTCAGATTTCTGAGCTAATAAGGTGGACACGTTCTCATGAGGTCCTGACCTTTGGGCCACCAAGAAATAGAAAGAGATCATTTGCCACCTTGAATCAAGGATCAGACTTCCCTGGACAGAACCCTGTGCTCCATTTTCTCCAAAGTAATTATAAATGACCCATCTTGTTTGAAGTACTCAATTCTCAAAAACGTTTGTGTTGCAAAACTTCACTTCTGCTGTAGTAGAACATAGATTTGATTTCCACTCCAGGGACTCGAGGTGGGTAACAACTAAGCATTTGCATTTAACCTGCAGACAATGAAGCCTTTAACTGAGCCAAACCCTTCCACTATAAATCTTGTTCATAAAGAGATGTCACTGTCTAACTATCTAAAGCCACTAACAGGTAAAATCAGGGCAGGTGGATCATGATTTTGGCCTGCAGCAATATGAGTATTTGCAGAAGACAGTCAGGAGATTTATGGCCATGCAATTATTGAATAAGCTGAAACGAGTCCTTAGGAAATGCCTATGTGAAGGAATCCCTGCAGAAGGAGACATTCCATCTAAATCTCATGCTAGTCTCCTGCATTGATAATTAAAGCAGATATATCTGCAGTAATTTCCTGCCTGTTCATTTACTTCAGAGCATTTTCCTTTTCCTGCCTTCTGAAAAGAGAGTCAAAGCTTCATTAAATCCATCGATTCTCATTCATCTTCCTGCAAGTAAATCCAATTTCTGCAGAATATTTCCTGCCAAAAATGTTTGGTCTAATTGTGTATAAATCAAGTAGCTACAAGGAGAGAGCATAAAAAACATAAAATTGTATGTTTTCTGTAGCTTGTACAGCCAAAGTTGTTTTGTTCTAAGACCATGGACTATGACTTTGTAAGACAATGAATCTATTTATAAGATTTTTAATACATGATCAAAAATGCTATAATCATATGAAGCAAAATACTCATATAGTTATGATTTTGGTTTACCCACTGTACCTCTCATTTTGATAGTTTAAGCTTGTTCCAAAAAATATCAATGTCTGATTTTGAGGCAGAAGGTCAGCTATCACCTCTGCTCCTACTGCATTGAAGTGGAATTAACTGCTTTTTTATTATTATCATTAGCTGCTGTAGGATTGCATGTTCCTACCTGGCCTTGTGTGACCTGGAGGTCACTGTGTCATCTATTTCCACCAGAGGAGTGGGACAGAGCCAGCACAGAGGGACAGTGAATCTGGTCAAAAACTTTCCTTGGTCAGTGTTGGATTTTGCTTCCAGATATATATCACATAAAGGGAAAATGTATTTTTTTAATGAATGTATATTTGGGGAAAAAGCTCACAGAAAATTTTGTTTTAATCTTCTGTAAATAAAAAAAAAAAGTATTTTAGAACACAAAACTTTTGGGATAGAAATTCAAACTTTCAGTAAAACTGAAGGTGAAAACTTAGTACTGTAACAAAAACAACACTTCTGATAGTTTCAGAACATTTTCATTGTCCTTTTGCTAAAAACGCTGGAGATTGTAATTTTTCATGCTGGCCTGTAGAAAGAGTCTCTTGGATTTATTTGTTTATCTTTTCTGGGAAGTCCAAACCTTACAGTTTTGGGAAAACATGCTCTATACCTCACCATAGTGCTTCCCATCGACTTTAAAAGCCTGTCAAGCCTCCTTCTGTACTTCTGATTTATTGAAGCCATGCCAAAGGTGGACAGCACAACCCTCTGCTTACTTGACCGATTCAAAGGGGGTGTTTATGGGCAGACACTGTGCCCTAGAGGATGTTATCTCTTTCCCACCCCCTGCCAGGATGGAATCTGACACCTCTCACTTTACTAATGTTTTCTTCTCCCTTTGCCCCTGGCTGTGGCTAAGTGATTGTTTATGGCAGATACTTTAAATCATTATCACCTCCTGAGCCTTTGAGTAGTGCTACACAATCTGCTTTCGCATCACGGAAACTCTTCTATCAGTACAAAACAAGGCCAAATGTTTATCTGGGGAGATGATAGCCGAAGTGTCTCCTCTAATATTTAAAAACAAACAGCAGCACCTCTGTTCTGTTGCAATGAACACCGGGTAGCTAAAGCTAAGCAGTATTTCTGACATTCCTTCATGCACAGGGAATGTGCTTATTTTCCCCTAAACACTGTCCCCTATTGTCCCCTTCTTTCTGCATTTATTTCTTTAGAAAAAAGGTTCCAAATAGCTCTGGTCAGCAGCAAAGCCCTGAGAAATTTAAGCAGAATTTAAGCTTATATATCAACTCCTAATGCCTTATCAAGAACTCCTTGGAAAGCCCTTTGCTATTTGTTTTTTAAATAGTAAAAATGTGGAGAAAAATTGGAGGATGACATCATGCATTAAAAACCTTCATGGCTATATTTATGGCATTGCCTCAGAACTTAAATCCTGTTTTGCAGTGTGGTGGTGTTATCCTAACAGTAAGAAGATCTCTACTCCATTGACTGCCCAGAAGAGCCTCCAGGCACACCAGCTGTTTGCTCTGCAGAGCAGAAGAAGTCTAAGTGTTCTGGGTGGAATTCATCTCACATCATTTAGGTCTACAGACAGCCTAGATGGTTAGCACAGACTAGATGTCTAACATTTAGACAGCTAAAATTGGCTGAGAGGACACTGCTAACTGGTGTCTGCTTCCCAGTAAAGCATGTTCTGGGCTGGAGGGCACTGGGCTGGGAGGCAGTTTCACCCTACAGCCCCATCTCCTGAATGACACAGGCAGAGAGAATAGTTAAAACAACTCGCTGCAGCTTCCTGAGGGCCTGCTTCAGCTCTGCTGTTTCAGGACTGAAGAGAGTGTTGAAGCTTCTTCTTTTTTTTTTTTTTTTTAAATAAATTAGAATTAAAAAAAGAAGCTTTGCAGGTGGCAGCACACAAGCACCAGGCTGGGAAAATCAGCTCAACCTCTGGCTTTCTAACACCTCAGAGCTTGCCATACCACCACTTTTAGGTGTTTCTTTGGGCTTTTCTAAATCTCAGGAAGACCATAGATGGGATGAAGCCCCACCAAACTACTAAGGCAACATACAAAATTGCAAATTAAGGGCTATTTGGGGGGGTAAGGTGGTTTGGAACTCAATGATCTTTAAGGTCCCTTCCAACCCGAACTATTCTATGATTCTATGATTCTTCTCTTCAGGCACCCAGAAGGCCATGACCTCCTTCCCCAACTTGGAAAAGCAAAGCTTGTTGTTGCTCCCAGGGGAAAGATAGGGGTAGAAGGACTGTGATTACTGATTAGCAAGAAAAACAACCTCTGCTTGAAAAACTACAGCTATAGCCCTTCCAATCAACTAACTGGGAAGAAGCACTCTTTAAGGAGTGTCTTCCACCAACCTCCTGGTTCTTTTCTCCTTGTCTGTGCCTCTGATCCTGGAGGTAGCAGCATTCAGCTTTTTTTTTCAAGGGGTTGAAAGACCTTCAGCAGACTCAGTCAGCTGCCATTGCAAACCTCACAGCTCACCAAGGGTTTCTAGCAGTTGTCGAGTAGTTTGTTGGCAGAAGAGAGTTCAAAGGAAGTAATTGAAGGACACCCCTCAGTAGACTGGTAATAATTACAGAGTTCCTTTTATACACACTGAGGCCAGGGATATATTCTGGAAGGCTTCTATTTGAAGAGGAGTTTGAAAAGAAAAGTCTCACCTACTGAAAACACTCAAGTGGGTGTTGAATAGGTGCTGAATGGAAATTGGCCCATGTTTCTAAGTCTTAGGAGTTTTAGATCACTTGTTACAGAGCAAATGAGAAAAACACGGTTAAATATTGCTGGATAAAACCCTAAAAATGAGGTTTGCTTTAGACTCCACATGGAATTTCTTATTTGAAATGAAAGTTTAATAACTTGCTTGATAAGGGGTTAGTGTAGGAGTTGATGTGTAAGCTTAAATTCTGCTTAAATTGCTCAGGGCTTTGCTGCTGACCAGAGCTATTTGGAACCTTTTTTCTAAAGAAATAAATGCAGAAAGAAGGGGACAATAGGGGACAGTGTTTAGGGGAAAATAAGCAAGTTTTGTGGATATTCACACTCTTCAAAGGGAAGCTTGATGTCCAAAACCATTAACATCAACAGAAATGTAGTGGTTTTACATTTCTGGTTAACCATACAACACAGCTGTTACCTCCCTTCACTCTTCAATATATTGCAGGTTTGGTGCATGAAATTACTTTGACATTCAAACTAATCGAAAACATGGTGGTAGAAGTAAACACAACTAAATAAAGAAATCCTAGTCGTGGCTTAGAAAAACTCCAACTGTTGTACTGTATTGAAAATGTCCAGAGTTGTCAGCACAGTCAGCTCAACGCTGACTCACAGCATGAGTGCTAGAGAGTGTTTTAGGCATCTAAAGGAGTGAAGTTACAGTTCAAACCAGAGACACAGTGGTGGTTTTGTCCTTTCTATTATATGACCCTTCTCACAGTAATTGCCTGACAAAGAAAATAGTGGGAACAGCACAGGAGCATTTTTGTTATGAGCATGGATTAAAGGGAAAACTTTCTGTGCATAGGAGCAGTGAAAAGGTAGCATTGTTTTCTGGCTTGAGCTATCAAGGACCAGACAGAGTCTATAATGAGATAATGAGCTTTACCTTTTGAACACTCCAAGAGAAACTCTGTCTAGCCTTCTCTTTATTCTCTCAGCTTTGCATTTAATAACCTATCCCTACTGAATATGTTATCTTTGCACTCATGTCTTTCACTCAAAGTATTTCTCTTTTCATACTACATGTCCAACATCTAACCTAGCATGCTTGAAAGGATCCAGCTGTAAAACTTTGTGCATCTGATAATAACAATCATATTTTTCTTCTCTTTCAGATGATTCTGATTTATTCCCAGATACATTTCATTCTGCATATTTATTTCTTATGGTTTATAAATGAAGTTTTATTTTTTAATATTTTTTCCACCTCTCTACAATATACTTCAATGTAGTTGTAGAGAGCAACTGAGTCTCTCCTCACTCTCCTTTTCTGCAGGCTAAACAACCCTATTTGGACAAGTTCTAGACCCTTCTGCACCTTAGCTGCTCTTCCTTGGACATACTCCTTCATAAATTTTGTCAGATTTGTCTCTGTTTTCAGAGTTTTGTTTTTCTCCTGTTAATCAGCCCTACCTGTGCTGTCTCATCTTAATAAATCAGGTCTTTAGCTTTTCAGCTTTTTCTGATATTGTATACCTGTCTATACCTTCCTTTCATTGTCTCCTTGAAGGTCAAATTAACTTCATTATTGGAGTTTAGAGTGTCTGTTACTATCAGGTTTTCTTCCAACTTGTTTAATTATTTCATTGTCTGAACAGAAAAGCTTAAATTATCTAATACTAATTTTTTTTAAACTTTCCCTCCATCTATGTTTTTTCCCCATATGCAGGAAAAGTTTATGCATTTTGCTGATTCCAGACTGAGGGGAGATGATGCTACAACATTTTCTTTAGATGACTAGCCCAGAGTTGTCTAGGATTTGAAAAATCCAGAGTAATCCTGAGTAATACTAAATACCTGAAAAAGATCAAGAGATTTAGAACATTATTTCTTACTACCAACTCTAGTAGGGGAATATTCTTCTGCAAGCTCTTCAAGCCATGACTCCTTAATGTTGATATCACCTGTGAAACCTGGTCTGGCTATCTAAAATTATGGACTACAGAATTATTTTTCTTCCTCACTTTAATCCCTGTCTATGTCAAACAAAGAGGATTTTTAGTCTAAACCATTTTTCAGATTACTCTAACCACAGAGTTACAGGGAATCTTAGGAGATGTCAAAATTAACAGTAATTACACAGAGATTATGCTGTTACAAAATTCTTGCTAATTTTTGCTGAGAATGTGCTGATTTAGACTAAACATCAGAAAGAAATTCTTTAGTGTCAGAATCTTACAAATCATGTCCAAATCTTACAATTCTGTGACTTCCTGATTCCATGAAATTTGGCCATACATTTGGAGTAACCAAAAGTAATTGTACACAGTGAATTGGTTTTTGCAACTCACCCACGTAATTCTGTCTAATGTGACCAGGATTTTATTGCTGAGATCCAATCTGATTTTGGTGACACACTGATATGTAATAACACATACAGGTCTATGCACTTGTGAAAGGGCCAGAGAAAGGTTATTGACATCTTTTTTCTGTTTGCTGGAGATTTTGAAGGAA
>VZTY01011225.1:0-42683 GCA_013400935.1 Turnix velox
ATTCTGTGATCTGTGTGATTCTGGGCTGCTCTTTCCCACGTGAGGACTGCCTCTTGCCTGGATTCCCCTAAAATGTGGTGCTAATCTTGCTGTGTGTCAGTGGTGATTTATATATAGCCTTGATATCTGAGTAGCTGGGGGTCTTTATGCTTCCATTTCTTTTTGTGAAATGTCAGTGAAGCTGTTTTCTCTCTGAGGTGTACGCAAAAGAAGTCAGTGGGTATGCGTGATGTGCTCAGTGTGTATGATAATAAAATGTATCTGTGATACCTGTAGGAAGAAAAGATAGTCATGGTTTTGTGTTGCTGCTGTATGTCACAATGCATAGCTGTAGTGAATGTACCAATTCTATTTTACACAAAGTCTCTCTTATTGCTTATTCATTGCAGTTAATAATAATTTGATCCTTTAACGAACAATTGATTTTTCATTGTGTGACAATGCAAACCAGGTATGTGTTTCTGTCCCTTTTCTAATATGCATATTGCTGATGAAAATCAGCTGTATTGTTCACTTTTTTACAGTTTACTCTTTGGTGTTTTGGACTTTTTTTTTCATTTTTTCCTTTAAGAAGGGAAAATTATTTTGCCATAGAATGGATTGGAAGGGAACTTAAAGATCATCTAGTTCCAGTGCCTCTGCCATGGACATTGACACCTCCTGCTAGACCAAGTTGCTCAAATCTCTATCCAGTTTGATCTTGAACAGTTTACAGGGATGAGACATCTACAGCTTCCCTGGGCGACATGTTCCAGTGCCTTACCACCCTCGGGGTAAATAATTTCATCCTAATACTTAACTTGGCCCTCTGTCAGTTCAAAAGTATTACCCCTTGCCTTGTCCTAATGCTACATTCCCTGATAAAGAGGCCCCCCAGTCTTCCCTGTAGGCTAATTTTAAGTGCTGGAAGCCTTCTCTTCTCCAGATTCAACTAAACTCTCTTAATCTGTCCTCAAAGGTAAGGTACTCCAGTCCTCTGAGCATCTCATTGGCTATCCTCTGGACTTATTCCAACAGATCCATGTCTGTTTTTTGCTGGGGGACTCAGAGGTTTATTAACACTGCCGTGAATTCAACAAGCTCTTTGGTTAAACACTGTTGCATAAAGCTATTGGCATCCAGCAACTGCCTTGTTCAAATGCTAAGGCTGCTTTTGTTCTTTCTGCAAGGGTTTTGCAAGCCCTCGTTTTTATTTTGCAGCCGAGTTCAGGAGACAGTTCGATGTGAGCTGGATCACTCACACCTGCAACCATGTATGGATGGGTCTTCTTGGGCAGCTGGAGTTTTGTAGGGCAAGTTTTGGAGGATGTTCAGACCTCACCCAAGTCTACTTGGAATGCCACCTTTGCATTTGAGACTTTGTGGCATGTTTCTGATTTGTGAAAGAAGTTCTGGGAAGCCTGCTTATAGAAGAAAAGGAGAATTTTGGAAATCTAAAATAAGAAATGTTTTGTTTGTCTTTTGTCCCATCTGAACACATCTTCAACCATTCTGCTGTTATTTGTTTGACCAAAATCCTTCACTAGTGCAAGTTAAATGTCCTATGGTGATTTTCCTTTTTCATTTTAAAACAAATTGAGCCATGTCTTTTTTGAAGGAGATATTGATGGAAACAGTGAGCCAATTGTAATACAATTTCATAGGGAAATACAGCATTTCGTATCCATCAGATTTTCAGCAGGGGCCCACTTACAGCAGTTGGTTGTGGGCTTGACATGTAGAGCCATCAAGGCCTGCTGTCAAAAGAAATAATTGTAAGAAGTCCTTTCCCCTCTTGTCCCAAGTGAAAGGCTCATTTGGCTTTCAAGAGGCTGGGCCCTGGCCTTATAAGACCTATCAGGGACCTCAGGCTAAAATTACAGTGGGTATTGTGTCTTGTTGTGGGCTGGGACCCCAGCTGTCAGGCTGGGGCAGCCATGGCTATGTGGCCCCTGTGGTGTCTTCAGGCAGGGTACTGTGCTTGCTTGGGCTGCCTGAGCATCAACCTGAACCCTTCTAGCTTTCCACCAAAGAAAAGTAAAATAAAATTCTCTGAAGTGTAATTTAAGAAGGCAGTCTCTACAGCTTCAAGTTTTGGTGTGTTACAAAAGCCTCCTGACAAGTTTAGCAGATAAGTCTCAAGAATGCTTCTAGATTGTCAGGGCTATTCTGGCTAGTGGTGTTTTGCTCCAAATCACAATAGGTGAAGTGTAAAATTGAGAAGAGTTAAGGTCTGTTTGTGCTTAGGTATGTCCTATGAAGGGAAAGCCTTGACTGTAAGTGAAAGTATCTCAATAGGATAAATGTGGAACTTGCTGTATTTTATCTTGTGCAAGGGTGGAAATCCATGTGTAGTGAAGTCTGGACCTTTAGGATGTGCCTAACATTATTTTTCAGGAAAAATTAGAGGGAGAAATCTCATCTCCTTGACTTTCCTAGTAGAGAAAAGAAAAAAAAAAGTTCCTATCAGTAAACACTATTTTTTTTCCCCCAGGAAAATGGTGCTGTCTCTTTGAGAGATTATATATGAAGAACTAATGATTTGGAGCTCCAGCACTTTGAATAGCTGCAAGCATATACGTGCTTCATTTCTCAGATGAATCATTGCTGTATGTTCCCATTAGGAAACCCAAGTGTGTTTCTGGCCTTTCTAGTCTGCTGGGACACAGATCTGCTTTGGTGGCACCCTGCCTTGGCCTTGTATGTTAGGTGTTTGAGCTGTAATTTGTGGATCAAGTCATTGTTCTGAATGATGTCTCCAAATAACCCTCTACCTGTGCAACTGGATAGACCTCACCTAATTCCTTAACATCTGAGCATGTTTATGATGTTAGGGAGATACTGTATAAAATAGATAAAAGGGGAATATTTTGTGTGTGTATGTGAAAACATACACAATGTTGGGAAAAAATCCTGTGAGACAGCAGCAGTTCATAATTAATTCCTTTTGATATTCAGGAAAATGAACTCCTTGGTTCCCAATGGGAAATTTGTTCACTGATTTTTTTATCATTTAGCAATGACTTCATGGTGCTTGTTAAAAAAATAAAAATAATAAGTAATCATTATTACCAGGCTATGTGGTGAATGCCTTTTGAGTCTGAATTACTGTAATATAGTGACAATTTGATGAAACTAGGCATTCATTGGTGTGGTAAATATTTGAAAATTATGTTCTGGTAAAAACCCTGGATAGGTTCTCATCCAGCTCTAAGTTTCACGTGCTGCTAAACTAAAAATGTTTTCATTAAGGTAGGTTGGAAAGTTATTTTTCTCTTTTTTCCTTTTTTCTTCACTCTTTCCTCCCACCCAGTTTTAATATATTTACAAGAATATTTTTTTCTGCTTCTGCAAAAAGGTAAAGTAAGAATTATTCCTGAGATTTGATAAGGGAAGCAATTGCTACATAAAATACAGGAACAAACTACTGTGATGCTTATCCCCTGTGAGCTGGGATCTCTGAGAAGGTAGGAATGAAAAGCAGCAGACCTGAGCATCTCCAAAATGAGTCTGTTGTCTGAGCACACAGAAATGTAGCGCCCTCTTCTCTCTCACCAATATTCCAAAGCTTCCCTGCACCAGAAATGTCTAAATAGGCTTTGGTGACTGTTGTTGTAAGGGCAAATCACTTAGTTTTTCAGAGCTATTGAAGAGTCTGAGGACTGAACCTCCTATTGTAGGAGGTGCACATCCTCTTGTGGTCATCCCTTTGCAGCTGTGCTGATGTGGCTGCCACAGGAAGTCTTTTCTGATGCAGCTTTACTTGGGGCAATCCTGGTGCTGTCATGTTACTGCGATATCACTCATTTAGGCAGTATGCCATCAGTTTACTCTGTTTCATTCCCCCGTGCAGGTGATGATGCTGCGGTAGTGCACATTGGTGGGAGACCCATTGATAAAAACCAGAAGCTCTGTGTACTGATTTATCTACAGGCTGTGCATGTAGTGAGGCAGATGGCTGGTATGGAAAGCATGTGCCATACCAAGGATGACTATGTTTTGTATTCTTCCCTTCACCCATCCAGAGTACAAGAAGAAGTATGGGGAGGAGCATGGCTCGTGCCAGGCGGGGATTGCAGGCTTCTTCACCGAGGTGAGCAGGGGTGCATGCATAGAAGTGCTGGGATTGGTGAGGGTAGGAAAGCCCTGACCATGGCTTGGACAGCAGGCTGAGTGCCAAGCATGGATCCTTTCAGACAGCAAATTGCCTCCTGCCTTGTCTGGCCTCTCTGGGCACCTGCATCTTGCAAAATGCTTGCCCAGTGATTTTTATGTCAGTGTATGTGCAAAGACATGAATGAATTAATTGACTTCGAATCCTCAGGGAATGTTTTTATCTTTTATCTTGTATGTCCCAAAGCTTGTTTAATGTCAACTCTGAATGAAGTGTAATAGTGTCTGTGTACCACACTGGAAAAGCAACATGGTCTTTCTTTGAAAGCTCCTTGAGACCTGGAAATCAAGAGAGATCATTGACACTGTGCTACAGGTTGCCCAGAGGTGTGGTGGCCCCATCTCTGGAGGCATTCAAGCTCAGGCTTGACGAGTCTCTGAGCATCTTGATCTAGTGAAGGATCTCCTTGCTGGCTGCTTGGTGTTCGGCCTGGGGACCTTTCAAGGTCCCTTGCAATACGTCACATTCTGTAGTTCTAAGGGGTAATGTAGAACAGTCCTCCCAAAAAGGCTTTGGTGATATATTTGCATGTGGGCACATGTATCTATGTTAATCATCGAGATATGAATACACGTGTACATACATGTTCATACATAAGGTAACTATAGGTCCTTTTTTTTTAGTTCTGCTTTAATTCTTAATTTTAAAAAGATATAGAAAAAACAGGATGGTAAAACATGTACTACAGAGCTGTGCTAAATATCAGACCATATACTTTCTGAATCAGAAGTCTATCAGCCAAGTTTTAATTATGTCAATGATTATTTTTTTCCTTTATATGTGTATTGAGCTTTTTTTGTAATGCTTCAGAGTTGTTTTTTTGGTGGGAACAGGTTAGTTTTGTGCAGGTTTTGTTGTTTTTTTATTAAGGAAGAAAAAAAATCTATTTCCACATAAGGCTCCTTTGTTACTGTTATACCAGGTATATGCTCACTCCTAATTAAGCATGCACTGATCTGTAGAATTTATTGTCCAGGCTTATGTAAGTAGAACAAAGGTGTCCTCTCTGAAATGGCAGAAAGGGATTTCTGAGTAAACTAGGATGGTAGGTGACATTGCCACAGTGGCACTGTCTGATAACTGGTTGTTCAGCCAGCAGCAGCTGTTTCCTGGCTTCTTTGCTCTCCCCAGCCTGTTTCTGTTCCTATGCTTTAAATCCTCTGCTAGCCCAGTTCAAAAGATATCTTTGAACTTTCATTGCTTCAGCTGATGGGAGCTCACTGAGCAGGAAACACAGATAAATGGCTTTTTGGGTCAAACAGGCAAGGCCCTACCATATATTCAGTGCTGCTGATGGTAGTCATTCCTGCTGGTAAGTGATCCCTTGACCTCAAGGGCATGGTCCCTCCCAAGGAAAAAAGCTGTTGCCGAGCACATCCTGCTCTGTGGTTGAGTTTGCAGTCCTGACCCTGTAGTCCTATTAGAAAAATCCCTTGTTTAATGTCTCCTCCTGACTGGAACTGATCACCCTAAGAGGTCTTAGATCTGGGAGTGTTTTCCCATAAGGATGAAGTTCACCTATGCCTTTATGCTAAATGGAGACTGAGACAAAACAGCTGTTCTTGTGTCTCTTTCAGGGATGAGAACTTAACTAGGTTTAATACTTCTCAGACTTGACAGAAGTCCCTCGACAGAAGTATTTAAAACCACATCCAGGGCTAAGTTTACCCTCTCAGGATGCTTTGAAGCAATGTTTCTGCAATCTCAGTCAAGTGAATATACCTTTGATTTTGATTCAAAAGAATTGTCTCCAAGCATCTATTGGATGCTGGATGAAACTTTGCCTGATTTCTAGTCTTTTAAAATCATGCTGTGTGTCTGTAATGAATTTGTACCAACCTGTCTCTTGAAAAGCAGAGTATGTTTGAGGATAGAACAATGGAAATGTACCAACCACAACATAATGCATATCTTGCATGTTGGTGCATGGCATCCTTAGCTTCATATTAGTAAAATCAAATTCCTTCATGTTGCATCTGTCATAATTGGTTGATATAGCAGTCTGTAGCTGAACAGTGCCCTGTTGTTAGCTCTTCTGGAGAATGTTTAGGAAAAGCAGGAGGACTGTTAGTAGGGGTAAGTTTGAATTAGACTGAGTAAGGTCTTTTATTGAAGTGGCAGGGTAGTTGAGTAGAAGGGGTCCATTAAAAAGAACACTCTGTGTCTCTAGGGTGTGTGCAGTGACTTCTATGTTTGGGAAGAATGATGTCCTCTACCTGCACTCAGAATGGAGGTAGTTATAGATGAGCAAATAATTGGCATTTTAAACTAATATCCTCTCTGTTTTCCTGTACTGTGTTAACAACGACTTTTTTTTTTGGTGTCCTATCCTTTACCCGACATCTGTTTCTTTGTCCCATTATAGGAACTGGTCATCATGGGGGCACCGGGATCTTATTATTGGACAGGAACTGTCAAAGTACTGAATCTCACTGACAACACCTATTACAAGCTGAATGATGATGCTGTGATTGCCAGGCGGTACACATACCTTGGTAAGTGGCTTCCTGGTGCTCACTGTGAGAAGGAATTTGTCCAAGGACATATTTCAAAACTTAGATGCTATAAAGTTGATACTGGGGTTTTTTTTGGTGGTGTGTTTTTTTGAAAAGTGTGAAAGGAAGAACATCTGAACTAAAGGGTTACCTGCCTGGAAAGAAACTTAAGCAAAGAAGCAGACACAATATTCCTCTTGTATTTATTTGTTTGTTTTTGTTTTGTAGCCTTGCAGCTTTTTTTTTTTTTTTATATAGAACATGAATTCTGACTGAAAAGCAGTTTGGGTGGTAGTGGGTTTCCTACATTTTTGCATTCATCCTCTGATGGATAGATTATTTTTCATTGGTTAGACTGCATGAGAGTTTAAAGTGGGTATAACACGTAATGATAGAATCCATATTGCATATAGATATAAAATTATTTGAAAAAAAATAGCACCATGTCACTCAGTCATTAACAACAGAAGAAAGTTGTGAAAGTTGGTTTTGCTTGCTCTAAAACCAGCTTATGTCCCAAATAAACTTTAAACCCTTCCTAAACCTCAGTACCTTAGACTGTTGAGACCTAGAAACATCCCCAACAGTTGGTTCTTACTAAAGACTTGTATTGACCTCTCTTTTTGTCCTTGACCTTTGTCTTTATAAAAATACCATTTGGAACAGGCTGCTTGGCAATAGCTGAATAAGAGTGTATATATACATATTTAGGGACATAAATAGGTTTTGCCACTGATAAATCTGAATTATAGTGTTTACTATGTAGACAAGAGCCTCATAATTTACATCAGAAGAACAAGGCAAATAAAAGACAGCTTTAGAAGGAAAGCACTCTACTCCTCTTTAGTTATTATATATCATTTTAATATATCAACTAAGACTGAATCTTTGATCTCCTTCTTTCAAATACACTCCTACTTTCTTTGATCTGTCCTCCCTTTTTTCTTCTTGCCTAAACAAAAATCTTTTTACGCCATTAACTTCTATGACCTCTTTGCCTACTGTCCTTCACCTCACCCCACTGACCAAAAAGGCATGTTATTTTCCAGTCCTTCCTAGGCAGAGATTTTAGTCAAAAGTGGATATTTCTGGTTGATGTAGGACTCTTGCTCTCTGTGATACTTTGTCTGTTTTACTACATCCCTTTCTGGACTCACGGTTACCACCATGCTCCCTGTTCCACACATCCTGCTCCACCTTTCATTTTTCAGCTGTACTGGAGGGTGTTCTGTTGCTTCCTAATGCTGTGAGCTTTTGTGAGTGAGATCTCACTGTCTGACCTGTTTCTCAGGCTCTTACCTGTCCTATTTATTATTTATTTATTTGCTCTCTCTTCTCCAACCTTGTCTTCCACTCAGGATATGCGGTGACAGCAGGTCATTTCTCTCAGCCAACTAGTACGGACATTGTAGGAGGAGCTCCCCAGGATGGAGGCATAGGAAAGGTATGGCTTTTTGACAAACATTAATGTAGTTGGATGCAATAGGGCAAAAAATGTAGTACTGATGCAGTTTCCATGGGTCTGAGTAGCCAAGAGACTTTTGCCTACATGGTAGTTTTGGACCACTAAGCAAGGAAAAGATGAGGTAGCTTGATGAAGTCATCAAATTTTCTCAACCTGTCCCTCCTGGTGCCTTGCTTCCCTTACCCTCCCTCTTCCCTATCTCTCCCACTCAATCCTTACAAGGGTAATTACTGAGACACAAGTAACATTTATTCCCTGCTGCTTTTGTTCAGGATTTGTAACATATAGGTATTGCTTAAACTTTGCTTGAAAATGAAAATACTTGAAAAAAAGTTTGTCTACTGATTGTTTTCATCATATGTTTTTAGTGTTTATTTCAGGCTAACATCTTTAATAATGTGAAAAGCTGTTTACTAGGTGATTTGATGACCCTCTTAGAACTTTGTAATACATTGATGTTATTAGAGTCTGTGTTTCTACCAGCTATACTTTGAAATCTTGGTGATAATCTCTTGAGAAGAGAATCCCCAAAAAAAAGATTGTCCTGTAGGCATACATATGCGCAATGTCCCAAATTTGTAAGCAAGTGAATGGCTAGGTGGAGGTTCCTGGTGAGTTAAGTGTGCTTAGTGTTCCATCTACAAGGTATTCAGTTGCAACTGGGGAAGCTGGTTGAAGGTGAGCACTGTGACCCTTATAAGCTTCTGAATCAATTATGGGAAAGAGAGGGGAAGGATGTAGAGAGTCTACTTTTCCCCTCTTTAAAATCTAATCTTTTCAGGACCTTCTTCTGCCATGTGCTTGATCAGAGGTTTCATGTCCTGCAGGACTCTTTGATCTTCCTATCTCTGGCTCTCCTGCTCTACTGGGGCATGACCTGTAGCCAATTTGTAAAAATAAGGAGTCAGTAGTCTCCGCTATCAGGAATGCTGTCCCTTGGTTTAGGTATATATTGCAGTAACTATGTCCTGGGGGATAGGAGAGCAAGTGGGGAAAGTAGAGTAATAATAGAAGAGGAACTTGGTACTTAGACCTGATCTGGTGTGAGTAGGACATATGGGGCATTGTAGCAGCATAGCTGCTATTGAGAGGACACATGCGTAGGAAAGACATAATTTCCCTATCCCAGGTGCTCTGTTATTGCTGCTCCAATGCACTTTCCTTCCAGTCTGTTTTCTCTGTGTAACATATTTTAATTTCTGTACAAGGATGGGGAAGGGTGAAATGGCTACTAACATGAGGTGCTTGAGAAAGAACCTGGGCCTGTAGTTTAAAGACTCTAGTTGCAAAAGCTCCAGTTATTCTCCATTGGCATGGGATGTGGGTAGCAGGAATGCAAGGCCTCGGAGGGGTAAGAGGTGTGGAGTACAGGACATTACTCTGAGCAGTCCTGTTATGCTTTCCACACTCTAACAAGCTAATCCTTTCCACTTCCCTAATAGAAAGTTGTTAGCATTGCCACTGAAGGTAAAGCCCTTATACTTAGCCCTTCTCACTGAAAGTAAAGCCAGGTACTTAATGAGACTGAATCACTTCTCCAGAGTCACCAAGACTGTCATTAGTTAAGACTAAATTTGGATTTGTGACATCTGGCAAAATGCTCTCACCGCTAAACGTGCCACTGCAAAACTTAGGAGTCCTTTTTATCTAGAGTAATTGTCCACAGTAAATCTGTGCTCTGTTCTCAGCTGAAAGCAGCTTTGAATTCTGTCTCACCACCTATTAATAACTTGGAACATAGTCAAATATGTCAAGTGCTTGGCTCTGCCACGTGGCCTTGGGAGTCAAGGATCCTCTGTCCTGCAAACTACACGAGCACCTGCTAGAAGGAAGCCTGATGAATGTTGGAAGAGTCTCAAATGTTGACTGAGCCAGCCTTTCTCTCAATGGGAGTCTCTTTCTACAGTCTGATGTTGTGAATTTTACTACAAGATCTATTGTTGAACTTGCAACAATACTCTTGGCCCCAAAATTTCTTGGTAAAACAATTTCTTCTGTGGAAATGAGCAAAAAATGGACTATGTTTTAATAGTCTTCTTACTTATAGATTGCTTCAGACAGAAACTGTACAAATGCCCTGGGTGGTCCAATTGGAATTTGTGCTCTGACCTGTGCTGAGCATCATGAAGTTTGCAGTGCAGTATGTGCAGGCACGTGTCCTTGAGAAAGCAAGGCTGTATAAGGGAAGGGCAGCAGGGTTATGCTTCCTCAGCCTTTTGCCAGTTGTTTGAGAGCCAAAAATTTCCTTTACTAGATGCTAGTAGCTAATGCTTACATGGGTTGTGTACACACTGGTGGACCAAATAAGTAGGCAACAAGGTGTAGCTCGAGCATTTTTCATGAGGGCCTTGTCATTCATTGAGGAAAGGGGGAATTGTATGTTTTATCTTTAAAAGAAGACTGAGCAATAAAGTAGTCATGGCAGCAGCTGAGGCCATGATCATGATTGAGGTATTACTAAGAAAGTGCCAATGCTGTGTTATTATGTACTTTGTAGCTATTATTAATTTTTTTCTTTTTTTTTCACTTTTCAGGTTTATATTTTTAGAACAGACAGACGATCAGGCTCTCTAATAAAGATTTTTCAGGCTTCAGGAAAAAAGGTGAGCTTTCATGTAGGTGCATTCTCTTTTAAGGAGTAGAGAAAGGGGAAATAACAGCAGGATCATGTCAGAGCAGCATTTTTATTCCATTGCTTCATGACTTGTCAAGCAAATTCCATTTTTTTTAATCCTACCGTGAGAACTAAACCTGTTGTACAGATCAGCTGCATGCTCTTTCTCCTGTAGCAGTTGTGACTGCACTGTCTGTTCAATGCCTCTGACTGAAATTAAAGGTCCTGCTGAAAATTGTACTAGTGGCTTTTCTTAGTCTTATGCAATAGAAAGTAGTGCTTTCTGAGACGTGGGACATGAGCTGCCAGGTGAGCCTAGGTGCAAAGAATTTTCAGTAGATGTTACTAGAAGATGTTGAGGCGGGTGGCTTAGACAGGGAGATTATTAGAGTTATGCTCTTTTGTGGAGGAGGAACTTCATTACTTCAGGCGGTGAATGAATCTGCCACTAAGAATTGGCCTGTATTTTTCTCTAGGACTGATGTCTTAGTGCTGAATAGCCCCCCTCCTGCTTTGCCCTGAAATTTAGTAAATGCTAGTGAGATCCATCTCCCTCTGTGTGATGCTGTCCTTGAGTGGGGAACAACTTATGTTCTTTGTTGGTTGGCTTGCTGGAGATGTGTTGCAGGGGAAATGGACAGCGTGTCTTCCTTTAGGTAACTACAAAAAAGCTGTCTTTTCTGAGGCTAACATAATTTGGAAATGGTACTCCCTAGCTGGGGTTGCCTGCATTCTCCTAGAAGGAGAGGAAGTACAGAAGAAAAAGATTACTGCTGCCTTCTGGCTCTAGGAAGGCCTGCCACCTTCAGACGGCTCTAAGGTGTTTGACTGTTTCATCAATTAGGGAGTGTTACCCCATTAAGTTGTTTTTTCCCAGCAAAATACAGTTGCGCTCTTAAAAAAAACATGCCTGGAATAGATAGGGGAAGATGGCAAGAATATGTAGGTGGGTAATGTGACTTGTATTTTAGGGCTTCTCCAAAATTTATGTTTCTCTGCATTAACAAAATTGCAATATCTTGAAAGAAAAAGACCTCCCAGTTCATCTAGGCCTTCTCCTGTATTTCATTGCTTCCTGTTAATTTATTTCCCTGTTGACTCCTGAAGAACTATTTCTTAGCCTGATAAACAGATTTATTGAGAAGTTTCCAGGTCTCAGCCAAAAACTTGCCTTTTCTGGTTTAATTGCATTGTTTTAGAATGTAACTTAACTAATCAAGTATTTCCATCCTTTGAATACTTGTAGACTGTCATCTTCTCCTTCCTCATTAGCATCTGTCTTCTGCAAATTCTCTAAAACCCAAGTGAGAATTTTAATTTAAAGAAAAGGCTGTTCTAAATCACCCTTTCTTAGGTCTTTGATTGGAATATAACCCAGTGTACTCAGCTATGAGCACTGTCTGGAAACAAGCTTTCACTGAGTGCTGCCTCCTTACCAATGGTGTGAGACTTCATTGCTCTGACATTACTGTTAGACAGATGTTATAAGCAGGTCTGTTTCTTCCTTCCCTTTTTTATTGCTGGAGGCTGAACTAGAAAGCTGAATGCAGACAAGAAAAAAGAGAATGCAGTGCTTTATTACAAATGTTAAATGCAAAAACTTAAGATTCTCAGAGCACTGTGAGCTTACCCACACCGTGGATGTACCCTGTTGCAGTTAAGTAAATTATAGCCTTTCCCTGAAAACTGCCTGAATACATAGTGAAATGCTTTTCATAACTTTCGCTCCTTACCCATGAGAAATTTTTTTTAAGACCTTAGTGGATTTAAAAAAAAAATAAATAAAAAAAATCCACCAGGGAACATAAGCTACAAAATAACTGGAATCAAATGATATTTGAGGTTTGACCTTAAACCCACACAAACACAAAAATCTGAATTACTAACTGAAACCCTATCCTTACCTCACCCCACTATGTATAGTTAGCAGCTTTTAAATCTTATGGACTGCAAAGAATTGAGTTGCTGGTGCCCATCTCCGAGCCTGCCCAGTAGCTCATGTGTTTCAGCTCTTCAGGCATGCATGACTGTGGGTCAGAAATCTGCAGTGAGGAATGTAAAAGTATGCAATAAGTGTTTTTAATTATTTTTAGCCTAAATAACTGTTTCTGTAACCTCAGTTTTTCCTACTAGGTGAACAACCCTTGATTTCAAATACAAAGTGCTATCTTTTAATTTTTTCCCTTGGAAGTTGTGTTTTATTTTGAGACTATGGTTTGTAGATGGTCTCAAAGATTATGCCATGTAGTACCTTAGCAGAAGTGGAAGAAATAAGGTTGGAATACCAGTCTTGCTTTTGTTTTACTCCTTGTTTTTAAATGTGTTTTGAAATTTGGAAGTCTTCTTTCTGTGTTTACTCACCTGCCTGAACATGAGAGGAAAAGGTATCATCAAAACCTACACCCATTACTGTTTTGTGAAGGTGACTGATACAAATAGATCAGAAGAGGACAGTTAACAATCAAGAGGTAATTTTAGATACCTCTTTTCATAGATACTCTGATCTGAGGTACACAGATGTAAGTCTGAATTTTTAATCTGATGTGAGGCATAAGTAATCAGTGGTCAAGTCTTGTCTTGGTTTATTTCACCCTTTCCTAGCTTTAAGCATTTGAAAAGTGAAAGCAAGTCTATGAAAGCTCTTTAACTGTCTTGCATAAGTGTATCTCAGGATACAGATTTTATTGTGTTGATAAAACAGCCAAGCTGATGCACTCTAATGGTAAAGAGTGTAATCCCCTAAGTTTTCTCTGTAGGAGTGCTTGAGAGTGATAAAGCAGCAAGTCATTATTTGAAATTAAAAATACAAAACCCATGAATGTCTAAATGATTTCCTCTTGTGTGTGGACAGATACTGAATGCTTTGTTATGACTCGGCTTGGTTACAGATGGGCTCTTACTTTGGCTCCTCCTTATGTGCAGTTGATCTGAATTCTGACGGGCTGTCAGATCTGCTGGTCGGAGCACCTATGTTTTCTGAGATCAGAGATGAAGGTCAAGTCACAGTCTATATCAACAGAGGAAATGTGAGTATGTACAGGAGATGACTTGGTAAGGGAGGAGGGTGTGGGTCTGCATAGGGTAACAGTAATGTCTTCCCAGCACTGCATGGTGGAACTTGATTTCTCACGTAACTTTGAATGCTTAAAGCAGAGCATAAAGTCATGGTAAGCTCATCAGGGATCATGGTTTCCCCAACACCAGCCCACATTCAACACAGAGCTATGACTCTTTCAAGGAGGTCTGAGAAAGTTTCTGATTTTATGTTGAAACTTGGTGGAATTTGTAGCTTTACATGGATTTACATGGATTACGTGGTGCCAAAACCAAGTAAGAGTCAGCACCTGGACTGAGTTTCCTTGGTGTTTTGGGTAGTCACTAGAACACAAATTGGAATGCACATGGCTGGAGATTTATGAGACCCAGTGAAGAGAAACTAGAGCTTCTTATTATGCCCCACATACACACTTAAGGGAAGTTCTTACCAGCTGGCACTGTTGGATTTCACGTGACTCCTAACAGTCTTGGAAGAAAACTGAAGTTTCTTCCATCAGCAAGACAAGATCACTCTTATGTTGTATTTATAGCAGAACTATGACTTTTCATGTATTATTAAATATTTAATATTCAGGTTCCAAATGGCGTAAAATGAAACTAATTTTCTTCATCAGTATTTTGTGAGCTTTAATGCAATGAGTTTGTTCTCGCTGGACTTAATCACCACAGGTCCTCAGGGCAGCATTTGGGAGACTTCAGAATTGCTTTTGGTGTGATTTTATTTTCTATCATCACTTCCCCTTAAATGAACTTTTTCAGTCTAATCAATAGGAATGAGGGTTTTATTCTGGGCTTTGGACGTTCTAAACTTGGCTTCGTTCTGTGAGCACCATTGCTTAAAAGGTCATTGCAGCAGATAAGAAAAGTCTCCATTTTACTGTAGGTGTGCATAGTGATGCTGGGTTTAACATGCTAATATTTTGCCCTTTCTTGTGAGGACTGCAAAGAAATTAGTCGTGCGTAGGGGCCGGCCTGTCTACTCTCTGTTGTGTTTCAATTTCATTATGTGGGGTTTTCTTAAAGTTGGCAACTCCCTGCAGCCAAGAAAAAGACTTTGTAACTGCTCCCAGAGGGCAGTTTACTCTCATTCACAAAGGAAGCAAAACTAAAACAACCCTTGAGGTGGGTACAGAGTTGCATTGCGTAACTAAATTTTGTTTTCTTGTGGAAATGTTCCTTTTCCCTTGAGGGAAGACTGCAAGAAACCAAAGCTTATGTAGCTGACCAGAAAGTGGGTGGGCAAGAAATACCAGATCCATATAAGGCTTCTCCTGGCATAGGAGTACAAAGCTACTTTATTCTGAATTTTCCTGTCTCTTTATTGCATTAAGTCCTTTTCTTTTTCTTCATTTCAGAAGGCTTTTTGGGGACTTTGCTTTAATCCTTCTGTCCAATGCTTAAAAAGTTTTCAAATCCAGTTGCCCAAATGTTCTTTGCTGAGAGGAAAATTCTCCTTAACTTGTTGAGGCTTAGCTGAGTAAGCCTGGACTGAAGATTTCATTCCTTGGATACAATCTGCCAGCAGAGCAAGCTCTGAGCTATGGCATTTTAGGCATCTAGAAACCTTCATGAACTTACCAAGCCCTATGGCTGCATTTAATTCCATCACTATGTTATCATTTAATTAATTTATCATTTTCTTTATAGCACTTATATGCTCCTTCTTCCCCCCTTCCCTTTAAAAGAAAATGGTTAGAACCTCCAAATAAAAAATAGGAAAACAATAATAAATAAATTAGGTTTTTGGTGCCCAGATGATCTATGTGAAGCAAGGGCAGGAGTCAGAATGCAGCCCAGCGGCAGGTGCTTCCTGGAGTGCATGGGCAGCTTCCATGGTGAGGGTTCACCTCATCTAACACTTGAAGTTTCCCTGACCCTGTTTTTTTTCCTGCTTTCTAGGGAGTGTTGGAAGAGCAGCTCATCCTGGATGGTGATGGTGCTTACAATGCACATTTTGGAGAAAGCATGACTGCTCTTGGTGATATCGATGATGACGGCTTCCCAGGTTGGTGGGATTTCCCCTGGAAATGCTAGCAGGGCTGGAGCACTGCTAGTCTCCTTGCATCACTAGGTGCTGCATGGCATCCATGCTCCTAACAAGCATCATGGAACATGCATCCTAACATCACTAGCATTACTTTGCTTTCAGTTCTGATGTGTTTTCTTCTTCCGTGTGTGATTCATAAAAGGCTTCATATAACCATGGCCAAAACAAAACGGAAGTCTGACTTCTTTCTTCTTTCCTATTTCTTTATGTCATCCAGCCTTTCCAGTTTTGTTGGCATAATGGCATTTCTTATGGTGAATTAGGAAGTTCTGATAGCACACACTGTATCAGTAATTTATCTTCCTTGCTTAATTTTACCCCTGCTACTTTCACAGGCCTCTCAGAGTGAGGCTGCAAGTTGTGATAGCAATAGGTGAGAGCTAAGTGTTGATGCTGGCACCGTTTATGTTCTTATTGCTGGCAGTGCAGATTAAGGACTTCCAAACACTCTGTGGGTACCTGGATTTATTTCTTCCAGTCCCCTCAGGGTACATTATCCCATTCAGTCTAAACCAATCTCATTGCAGTTGCCCAAAGGTGAAGATACTCTTCCTCTGCTCCTGAATATGCATTTGTGTATTCTTGCTGCTGTTTGTGGATTAGTTGTGGTGATGGTGAGACTGCAGAATGAGTTGCATCACTCCATAGGTCTGAAGCCATCAGATAGAATTTCATTTTAGTGGCCTTCTAGTCACTAGATCCATCTAGGAAAGGAGAATAGGAGGTGAGATTACTTTTCTGCAGAAGTTTGCAGTTAAACTGGATGAAATGTGATTTGAATGTGTACCCTTAGCAGCCTCTTTTTCTTCTTTGAGATTTTTTTAATGTACCAAGCCTCATTTTTGAGCCTTAAATCTTCAGACTTGAAGTAGCACTGCAATAAATGATATGTCAATGCTGCCTATGGTTCACAAAGCTGATGTTCCCCTGTGTATGAGATTTTTTTTATGTGAAAGAATTCTAAATTAACTTTTTGAGTTGGGTTGCTGGTCAATAAGCATACACATTTCCATAACAAGCGCATGTTTCTAACTAGGCACAATACAGGCACATACATATACAAATTCATACACATTTTAAAAATTTATCTCCTTTCCATATTCATGTGAGCAGCTGATCATCTTCATCAGGAGAAGCTAGTTTCCTATGGATAGCTAAAATTGAGAAAAAGTTGGATTAATGGAATAGATTGTGAAATATTTGTAATCTGTACTGTTTTACAGATGTTGCTATTGGAGCACCCAAGGAAGATAACTACATAGGAGCAGTGTACATCTACCATGGGGATGCCAGTGGTATTGTACCTCAGTACTCTATGGTATGTGACACCGTCATTTATGTTACCTATCTGAACTTCCTTTTACAGGGCCTGCAGAAGTAAAAGAAACAGGGATTCCTGTATAGACAGCCTCATGATAACTGTACATCGTCTCCTCAGTCCTGTTTTGAAGATGGATTCTCACAAAGTTTGTCCATTATCCATGCTGTAGGGTAAAATTATCTTAGTCATGAGATAGTTTTCACTGTCATTTGTTACAGTTACCAGCTGTAACTTCCTTCTTGAGGCAAATGAAATCTTGAGGTTTAAATATCAGTTTTTTGTGACAGTACTGCTACAGAGGAGAAATGAGAACCCTGGAGAGGTTGAGCATCCAAATTATGGAGAGGCTGATGGGGAGCTGAGACGTTTCATTTTCTTCCTACAGAAACAGACTTAGATAGAAAGAAGAAGTACTAAGTTTTCTTTCTTGTTTTCTTTTGTGCCCTGCAGAAATTTCTTTACCCATCTTGCTGGCCCTTTCCTTGCAATGTGACAATATATCACAAGGCCATTCTTGGTTGCCATTTCCCTGACAATTATGAAGAAGTAAAATGTGTTCTGGGACATGCTATAGCATCTTGTGCAGAGATGACACATACAGTTTAGCTCCTGTAGTCAGACAATAGAAGAGATAAATTTAATGCTCAAGCTCAGCGTGTGTCCTCTGGTCTCTATCTAGCCCGTATGTTTTTTTCAGAAAGCCTAAATCTTCCCTCCCTCTGTGTTTGAAGTTCTGGTTGTTTTCTTTTGTTGCTGGGTGGGATCCTTCACAGTAAATAATTTTAAGCAGAATTAAAGAGTTTAGTGGTTACACTGGAGACTCTTCTAACAGCTGGTTTAGTCCTTCCTTTTACTGTATACATGTGATGCTTTTTAGAAAAAAGGCAGTTAAATGACTGTGGATACTTGTAAAATGCATTAATGCTCTACTGTGTGGTGGCATGTGGAGGGTTCTGCCCATTTCTTGCAGAACCACTGGCTGAGAGGTTCTTCTGTGGCCGTTGAAAAGCCTGGAGATTTCCAGCTCTTGCTGAGAAGAATCAGATTTTTATTTTGTTTGGGTTTTTGTCATTCATTGGAAAATTTTACATTTTTGAAAGAGGTCAGATGAGCAGGGTGGGAAGCGAAACATCCTGCTTGTGATCTCTCCCTCCCTGCTGGAGCAAGGCCAGCAAACAGAGCATGTGCCTCTGCCCTTGATCAGTGGAACCTGGCTCTTGGAAAGTGGCTCCAAAAACTGGCAGGGTATCATAGTCATTGACTCTTGAGACCATTACTGTTGTTGCCTGGTGTCCTGAAGCAGCTGAGGGGCCACCACATACAGGCAGTGCCTCTGTGGTGTTTCCCAGCGTCTGCTGCAGGGCACCAAACATACTGCTGGTTCATCTCCCACATGCAAGTGCAAAAGAGCTGTGCAGAAACTTCAGCTCTTTACCAGCCTGCCCTGGATTGTAACTCAGAAGTGAAAGACTTTTTTGTATCTTATTACTATACCCCTAAGCTATCTTAATGCCCTGGATTTCCTTTTTTAAATAAGCAGAGAGAGGTGGAGGCAGGACCTGCAGAGTATATATTTTCTCCCCTTTCTTTTGTTAGCTTTTGTTCCTTTCCTTCACTTAAACTGCTGATCAATATAGTTCCTTTATGTCCCTTCAGCAGCTTCAGCGGTGGCTATGAGCAGAAGCAGCTTAATTGGCTTTGCGGTCTGCTGTTTTCATTCATGTTACTTAAAAGCAGAACAGCATTATACCTCTGCTTTTTAGGCCATAATGGCTTGCAGATGTCTGCTGGGTGTTTGTTTGCAGGTGGGATTTACCACCCTAACTTGAACCTCCCAAAATGTGATAGAAATGTAATGTGTGGAGGAAGTTACATTAAATTGTCTTAACCTTATCTACCCATGAGGAGGAAAAGGCGATCTGTAAAGGCGGAGCACTGTTTCCCCTTTAAACTGTCTTTCAGGACTGCAGGATGTCTTTCTTCTCCTGAATTTGTCTTTTTTGCCATGGGTTTCCTGCCTAACCTTTTGTCCAATATTATATCCTTTTATGGGAGGGCCAGGAAAAGTTGGTTGCATGTCATAAACTTTGAAGCACAAGCAAAAGCCTTGAAATTACTTTGTGGGATAGGCTCCCTCTGTCTCTAGTTTCTGCAGTCAGATGTTAGTTTGAGTTCAGATCTTATGTTGGTGGCCCTGTATAACAAGTGAGAGCTGGGAGTCATCTTATTACCTTCTTAGAAAATGAGGGTTTGATATATTAATTTGCTTCAGACAAAGTCATTTACAATTCAAAACGTTTAAAGAAAGTTTTAGTGTTAGTAATTGAAAAAAAAAGTCACTATGTTAGAAGTTAATTAATCTTTATGTTGGACACGCAGAAATGAGATACAGCTTCCAAACCGACTCAAAATACTGCATAATAGCTGATGGAAACCAGAATTTCCAAGTAGAGTGGAAATTAATCATTTTGACTTCAAGTATGCTGGCAAGCTTTGTGAAAAGGAATAGTTGTGCAGGATTTTCTGTTTCAATTAATCATCAATTTTGTTAAGATGCTGTTTAAAACACTTGTTTGCCAAAATGAGGGCAATGAGGAAAAATAAAAAAATAGAAAATCCCTCGGGTGCCATTAAATTTTCTCCACCTCCCTGAGAAATCTGTTTGATGTGTTCTTTATTTTGCTTGTGTCTGCATAAGGATTGTAACACAGGTGTGTTTTTTAATACAATTCAACACTGACCTCCTCCTAGCCCAGAGCAGAAGGGCTTCCTGCAGTCATCAGCCTTCCTGCTCTGGGCTGCATGGACGAAGCGTGAGTCTGTAGATGTGTGGCACTCCCAGCACATGGAAAAAAAGCCCTGTTGAGCAGGAAAATAAGTTTTTGCTTGCTTGTGTTTTGTTTGGTTGGGGTTTTTTTGAGGATTCTTTATGTTGCTGATTTCACTTGTGTTTTCTACTGCAGAAACTGTCTGGGCAAACAATAAACCCGATGCTGCAGATGTTTGGTCAGTCCATATCAGGGGGAGTTGATATGGATGGCAATGGTTATCCAGGTATGTTTCCTGCTCTGGGGAAATGCAGCTGCAGGCTGAGAAAACCAGCAGAGCTGGTAACTTCCACTTCGTGGGTTCCTTCAATGGCAGGAGGCTGATTGAGCTGAAGATTTTCTATGCTTTTTCCCTGTTATTCAAAGTTTCTGATAAGTACTTGAGCCAGTTGCTTGATTCAGGTGTTTGGACAGTCATTAAAGCAAAGGCTTTCAGTATCTGGCCAACATTGTAAATTGCTTGGAAGCTGCCTAGTCATAATGACAATCTTGAATTATAAGTATGTAGACAACAGGAATAACATAATAATAGAAAACAAAAAATTAAGTAGAAGTGAAATAACATCACAGATGTAATCCTCTGGTTATAACACTTCTATTTGAAGGGACCAGACAGCTGATTTAAATAAAAAAGATGCATTTTTTGGATGTGTGTTCTGTAATTTACCAGCTGACATGAAAGGAATTCTGTTCCTCCTTTGTAATGTTTCAATGTTAAAATAATTTCAGATATGACAGTTGGAGCCTTCTTGTCAGACCATGTGGTACTTCTGAGGTGAGATTGAAGTCCTTTTTTATGTGCTGTTGTCTTCTTTTCATGTCTGTTTCCATCTTGTGTGTTCTAAGCCCACCACTACTCCAGTTTTCTCCATGGTTTATTGTTGTCCATAGAAGCAAGTTGGATTACCTTTTGAGCAGAGCTTTAAGCATGTATAGTGTCATAGAATGCACAATCTGATTTAACAGTGTAGTGGGGAATGACAATATGTAGGACTTCCCAAGCTAGGAACAAAACGAACTGTTAAAGCCAGAAGGAAGTGTGTTGTGTCCTAGTGCCTTTCCAAAAAATGCTGCTCTGAATTTGTGAGAAGTCTTTTTATTGTTCTTACATTTGCATCAAGTAAATAAATAAAGATTTAAGAGAATGCAGTTGAGCAAAAAGTCAGATGCATATGATGCCAGGATGCAATTTCGCAAGTTACAAATGGGATGGAGAATGAGATAAGAGACTTCAGGGAAATGAAATATGCAGACGTTTGAAATTCAGATAGCATTTGGGCTGCTGTTTTAAGTGCATGAATTAAGTACAATTGTTTCTTTCATCTCATGGAAGGAGCTGTGACAGGTTAGTCCACCAAATTATCAAGTGTAGAGTTTCAGTACTTGAGATGCACAGATCTGGGAAAGAATGGAAAATTTGAAGTTTACCAGTACCTTCATTGTTAGGCTTGTAAATATTTAATGGAAAAATGCTGTCAATACCTAGATGTCATTACAATTAGGCACTAGGGATTCCTGCATTGTAATGGAAGATATTTAGTGATATTGGCAAGACAAGTGGTAGAGCTGCAGAATGGTTGCACCAGCCTCCTGCTTGTTCAAGGCAGGAAAAACTTGGCTGAGATTGGAAATGAATCAGTTAAGCAAAATAAAAAGAAGTGAAGGGAGGAATCAGTGCTCTTGATGATCAATGTGGCAGAAGTCTTCTGAAGAGTTTTCCTTTGTCATACACACAGAAAATGCCAACTGCTGCTTCTTTGAAAAGGTGTGCTGTGCCCCAGATGGAATCTCACAGCTCCACATCTCTGAACCTACCAGAAAGAAAACTCTGCATTTTTCTTCTGGGTTGTTACTTGCAGGGTGCCAAATGGCGATCGGAAAGACTTGCTGTGACACTGAAAACAACATGCATTGCAAATGCATGGTAACCTCTGTCCACGAGTTCAGTCACTGGCTGTGCATTTCAGAGATGAGCACTTTACTGGTTGACTTTGCGGGCAGCCTGATTAATTGTGGCTACTGCCAATTTACATACAGAGTGTACTATCTCTTGCTGGGTAGATTCAGATTAAGATAAGGAAATCAGCTTTTTTTTTTTTTTTTAAATTTCACCTCTCCAGAAACCTTTGTTAAATTCTTTGGCCAAACCCAACAAATGTTGCTCCAAGTGATATTAAAGGCTTCGGTGGAGGCCATGGTGACTTGGGGCAGATTGTAATTGCTGTACTGCTTGCCTGTGTGTATGACTGTTTGACAGATGCATTGTTGTTTTTTTCCCCAATGAATAACTAAGTGATCTGACATTAAGGAAAAATCACACAGTGCATCATGGCTTGAGAATTTTTTGTTTTTTCCTCTGAGAAATGTTTTCCTAGGTCAATTGTATAATTTACTCTAAATGCATG
The DNA here is from genome assembly GCA_013400935.1 of Turnix velox. Taxonomy (NCBI): domain Eukaryota; kingdom Metazoa; phylum Chordata; class Aves; order Charadriiformes; family Turnicidae; genus Turnix; species Turnix velox. The sequence goes on from VZTY01011225.1 coordinate 22,386, forward strand.
TTTCCTCAAGCATTTGGAAAGAGTTTTTCTCTAATGTGCAAAATTATCATGGAAAGCTTACACCTTTTCTTCCTTCTTCCTGCTATTTATATATTTCTAGGATTTGCCTTTATCTTCATCCTTTATCTAAAAAGGTGTACTTGTACTGTTTATTTCAGGCTGTGGTAAAAGAGTCTGAGCAGCTGTCTCAGCAATTGATGTGAAGCTTGTTCCAGTTGATATGAATTAGGTGTAACCATAGTCTGCACTCTCTGATGGAGTAAGAGTCCTGAAGTGGTTTGCTTACATGATCTGACCTTACACAGCTGCTGGGACTACCTTAGAAGTGAATTTGCTGGTTGCTGCACTCTTTATTATGAGAGCTGTTTAGGAAGAACATGTTCACATTGAACATGGATAGAACTGAAACCACGAGTAACACTTGCTGAATTTTTGAGCTGGAGTCCTGCCCTGGTGGTGGTTCAGGAGAGTCTGAGTTTCTGAGCTGTTTTTCCCAACCAAGCTGCTGAGGTTCTGTGTTGTTGATCCACCTGTGCCCTGTTGACACTGAGCTTGCTTTGTGGTATGGCCAAGGTCATCTTTAGCCAGGAAGCAACATTACTTGTAGCAATAACCTGGTACCAAAGTTTCAAGTGTATGAAGCTTTTGTTCACAGTAAATCCTAAAACAGAACTTAGCAGAGTGAAAAGAGTATTCAGTCCTGACCACTTGCCATGTATTTCCTTCTCTAAAAATCATAAATGTGGTGTCAGCAAAATTGTGTGAATCCTTCTCCTATTCCCGTGCTGCCTTCTTGACTTTCAAGTTGCAAATTTGACTGTAGACCATTGTCTGTAAACCTAAGGTCTCTGCCTACCTGTTTCAGACCATCTAGGCTGCTTAGCAAGCAGGCTCACTTGCGTGTGCTTGTTATTCTTGGTTGCCATTCTGCTAATTTTTAAAATCCTTTTTAGTCATCAGGAAAGCTTGATGCAACTTCTGCTGGAGATAATTACATATTACCAGTTTGTTCATCTGCCTGCCTGCAGTCTATCAGCACTGAAATTGAAGTTCACACCATGGTTTCCATTGAGATGCAGAAGCCCTTGCCAGCTATGTCAAGTCCTAATTAATTTTACAGTCCAAATGCACTCTCCTGTTTTTCCTGTCTGCTTGAAATTGTGCAGTTTACCAAGTTTGCTTAATTTTCCTTTGGCTGAGAAGTTGCCTCTGAATGATCTCTCAGTTCCACTTCTGTTGATCTCTAGATCCAGGCCTGTCATTACCATGGACATCTCCATTTTCCTGCCTGTGTCCATCAACATCACTGCCCCTCAGTGCCATGATGGCTTGCAGCCAGTGAACTGCCTCAATGTCACAGCATGCTTTCGCTTCCACGGCAAGCGTGTTCCTGGAGAAATAGGTAAGATACCTGTGCCAGCTCAGAGCAGGGGGACACTAGCAGGTTGACCTGGAGCCAAAGGCTCCCTTTGGATTCAATAATAGAGCTTTTATGTGAAAATAAGTTGTTTTGAGGTGGCTTTACAGTATTTGAAAGTCTACAAGGAGCTCTTGAAACAGAGCCCTATAAATCTGAGTCTTACATGTTGTGTGAAGTAGTATGGGATAGATCCAGCACTTCTAAGTGTTGTAAGATCTGTGTTTGTTTAATTCACCTATGATGTTTTAGCTTTGCCATGCTTTAGGAATGGCAGAGAACTTGCAGTGTGCTGCTCATGGAGTGTACCTCAGCCTCACAGTGTGCAGACTCTGCAGTGAGAAGCTGGAGAAAGCAGTGCCTCCTCTGACTCTGTGCTCCAGCCTTTCTGAACCACTAATCCAGAAGGGTGAAAGTTGCATCCCAGTACGCAAAGCCTGCTGCAGTATTTGCATCTTAAATGAGTTGGAGAAGGTGACAGTTTCTGGCTACTTCTCCTGCAATTCACATGGAATGAGATCTGCAGACTGCTTGTTGAAGTTGCGCTCGGCAACTTGTCACTTGTCACTGGAACAATGGAGTTATCCAATTTAAGATTCCTCTGCATTCTAAAATATTGGTGCAACTGAGACTTCAGTTTCTCCTTTTGCCTTTTTTTCTTCCCTGTAAATGATAAATCTCAGCAGATGAATATATGCTTTTGATACAGTATTTTTTTGTAATGCCTACTCCTGTCAGTTGAGAAAACTTATCTATTAGTGCTTCAGGGGTGTTAATTCCTATCTGAAAATCTTTGAATCATATCTCTGAAGTATGTCTAAGAAGAGAACTGCTTTTACCCCCCCATTCTAAATATCTGTTCCCCTGGTTTGCAAAAGACTTTCTGCTTCATCCTCAATTCCTCTGTGTTGTCATACAAACTGGACTCTCAATGATTTTATTGTGGTGCGAGCACATGTGCATATTCTTTGGCAAGTAACATACAACATTAAAAAAGGAATTTTTTTTCTATTAAGTAAATGATTATAAAACTTCCAACCATTGTCCTTTTTATACAATGCTTCTAGTACAGTGATTTGTCTTGTAAAGATTGTAGCCAGAACTATTTGACTATATAAAACCCTTTGGGGATATGACTTGGGTAAAATATCTGAAATAAACTTTCAATTTGTAATCTAACAGTCAGACCATTTTAATTATGTTGGATTTCCAGAATATCAATTAATAAAGAGTAGAACAATAATAGTTAATGGAAATATTGCAGTGGCTCCTCTCCTGCATGGTTCAGAGTAGGGGGGGAAACAAAAAATACATGTAGTACAGTTTGGACTCTGAAAGGCATATGGGGGTGTTGGAATGCTATGTGAGCTTTGGTGGCTGAAAATTTTGGGATTGTCTCATCTTTGAATGTCTGGGGCCAATCTGTTAAGTCAAATGATGAGAACACTCATCATTTGGGAAAGCTGCTCTCTTAAGGTTTGTCAACACAGATGCTCAAGACTGTTGCTTACTGAGTGTAGCTTTTGTTTTTGGGTGGCTTACATTGGTCACCTAAAATACAATGTTTAGAAAGTGAAGCTGAACATGCAGACAGTGTTCTTCTGTGGACAATGTATATTTTCAATGCTTATATGAATGTGTGGGGTTTTTTTAGCATTATATTAACTGGAATATCAGTGAAAGTTTTCTTCATCTAGCACTGCCTCAAATATAACATACAAACCTCCCCACCACCTTTGAGGATCTGTGTTTATTGATACTGCTTGATAGTGCCAATGACACTATGGATTATACTATAGTATAATTATTACTATGAATTATACTATAGTATAGTATATTGTGCCAATGACAGTATGAATTATGCTATAGTATAATTCCCATCCATTTTGTGGATACCATATGGAGGCTATGATTTTCAGAAGTATGAATTCAGTGCTGAATTGATTTTTTCTGAACAAAGAGCCATGCCTGAGTGAAACATGTGCTCTGCACTGTGTGCCAGGCATTGTCTGACCCTTCTCTCTGCCTCTGGGCTTGATGAAAAGCTGAATGTCTAGTCATACGCCCACCAACAGAGACGGCCTCTGGCATATCTTGGATGTGTGAGAAATACCACATTTTAAATTTTTGTGCTTTCATCTCAGAATATCATTCAGACGGTTCCTCCCTCACTCAAGGGGCTATTGCTTTGTCTCTCCTGGGGTCTCAGTGTCTGCAGAAAAGGCAGGGATGAGAGAAAGGCCTTTTCTAGCCTGGATGAGCAGACTTTGGCCTGTTCAGGCTACACTCTTCTGGGTGACCATGACAAGAAAACAGAGGCTGTTGAATGCATCAAATCCTTCTGTGTTCATCCATGCAGAAGAATGGAAATTAAGTTGTGGGCACAGGCTGGATCATTTCCTCAATAAAGGCAGCAACAGTAGAAGTAGTAAGAATTAGGTGAATTTTAAGTGCTATGAAATTAAGGGCTTGAGGCATTTCTTTAGAAACTTCTGCAAGATTTGTCTTGTACTCTTTGCTGCAGGCGTGCATTGCTTATGTGCTGATCTATTTCTAAGGTAGTTAGTTCTTGTGTCCCAATACTCTTGCTAGGTACACGGGTGTAAGATTTAGTGTGAGATAATGGATTGATCAACCTCATTTTGTTTGGGTACATTTCTAAGACTGAAGAAACATTCCTGGTCCAAAACCTGACAAAAGAGGACACTATTTGTATCCTGTTGCGGTCAGATGCAGGACTATTATTTCTGTCTTTTTTACCAGTTTGCTTGTATGCAGAACTCAGACACTGCTACCTTCTGAATGCCTCAGAAGCAGGGGTGCTGTAGCAATGAGTTGTTCAGTGTATGCCTGGAGCAGTGAATATGACTCCCTACTTGGATGCTAGGCACAACACTGGGAAAGAATTTCAAACAAGGTTTGGAGGAAGGGAAAAGGAAAGAGTTTGCAAAGAGGATGGGGGTAATGTTTTGTGTAGCCATTTGCTAAGGTGCTTGATTTTTTTTTTTCTTAATACATTTGTTACTTGAGAATTTTTGTGCAAGCAAAGCTCATGAATCATTTTCTTCTTGTAATTACTGGTAAAGGTGGCAAAGAAATGTATTTCTTCTCCAATGGCTTTTTGCTATTGTGTAGTAAATTCTTAATTTTCTCCATGTGGTGCCCTGCTTTCCCCCCCATCCTCTGCAGATCAGTACTATAGCTAGTATTTTAAAGAGCACTGATGGATCCGCTTATTCCTGCTGAGCATTTTGTCACCTGCTTTTTGTGTGCTACAGCATCATCTGTCTGGATGAAAAAGGGATCTGCAGGGTGGTTCAGGGTATGCAGCCTCTCCATTATCACAGCCAGCTGCTGCTCCTGTTTTAGCTCACAGGATACTGCTGCCTGATTTCCATCTCTCCTCACTTATCTCTGCTTCAGGGCTGCCTGCAGTCCTATGAGGTGGTGACTCTTGCATCGTGAGTACATATATGTTGCTTAGGATGAAAATCTTTTATGAAAAGCCTTCTGCCATTTACTTGGTTTGTCAGGTATTGCTTGGAGTAACTGCTGGCTGGTGGTTCTCTTGCAGTTATGACCAAAATATTCTCAGTGAGTCTTTATGAAAGGTTTACGGGATTTAACTTTAGTTATGTTAAAGGAATTCTCATTAGAAAAATCAACCCTCTGATCTGAGCACATCAAATCCATGCAAGAGTTTTGTTTTGATTGTGTGAAGTTGGGATGGGCAGATCTCCAGAAAAGTTTTCCTCAAGACCTGCTTAGGAGCTGTTGGACAAATACTTAAAGGCATTACCCGCAGGAGTTAATTTGCTGCAAAAACTTGCTTTGTGATCCCCTGCTGGAGTAATGTGGAAGAACTTGTACCAGCAGCTATGTTTGGCCAGTTATCTCCCCACCCTGCTTGCTTTCCTGAAGCAGTGAAGCTGGGCAGGAGAAAAAAAAAAAAGCCTTACTCATGAGATTTCAGTTTTTCCACCAATGTGACATCATTTGATATAACATAGAAACAAGTTGTCAAAATAAAGTTGAAGGCTGGGGGGAGGATGTGAACTGAGCTGCTTGATTGAAAACATCCACTGCTGTTTCAGAAGGAGAGTAGCTGGAATCACTTTGCTCAGGGGCCTGAAACCAGGGCTTGCCTTGGGATGTGTTTCTCTGCCTGCAGTGAGGAATCGTTCAGTATCAGTAATGTGTTGTTCCTTTGGAGGGCCTCTGAGCTTCCTCAGGCAACCCTGCAAACTGTGCAGCCCTGCCTTCCTTTGGTGCATCTCCTTTGAAGAGGACTGTATCTTCTCATGAGGCTTTTTGCCTTTGTCTATGTGAGGCCTGAGTTTGCTGATCAGTTTTCTTGTATGTATTCTTGAGATGGTGGTGCAGATCACATTATGTGAGGTCCTGAAAGTGGAAGAGAGACAATCAAGGCTGGGTGTATGATGTGCATTTTTTCCATCTTTCCTAAAGATGGAAAAAATGGTTAAGAAAGGCCATTGGTTAAAATGGGCTGAGCCCTGTGTTTGTTTAGGTAGTGCTCGTTAGTGGAACTAAGCAAGTGCCAATTAGGAAAAGTTTTTGTGCTGAGCCTGTCAGATTCTGAAACACTTTCAAGGCATTATTCTTCTAAGCAAGTTATTTTTCCAAAAGCAAGCAATAAAAAGCTCAGATGGAGCCCTGAGATGCTAGTTAGACTGATTGCTTAGTTGTGGCTTTTCTTATTACATAAGGCTGCGTTACATGATCCAGTGAGTGAACTTTTCATCAGAGTGCAACACGCTGCAAATGAAGGCAAGGTCAGTTTGAATTATGTGAATTATGAATATTTACAGGGACTTCTGCACCAAGTTTTACAATAACATTAACTGAGGTCTTCAATGCAGCGAAACTTTAGTGGAGAAATTATTGAGGGGAATAGCACTGCCGGCAATATTAATGCAGAGAGATAAGATTTCGATTGACTTAAAAAAAACTCCAGCACCACAAATCCAAATTAAGAATTGACAGATCCCAGTGAAAACCCCTTACTGAAATTAGGAGAGAAGGCCTCAGTCCAGGAATATGTTACACTTGCAATGCTTGTGTATAAAATTCTGGCTTAAAAAATGTTTACATTTATGGGGAACATATTATCTGGCATTGATCATTTAGGACTTAAATAAAACCAATGCAATAATTTGTCAAGCACTCTTTGTATGTAACAGATCAGCACAGGAGCTGATGCTGGCTGTCATTTGGAAAGATTATCAACTAATTAGGCCATGTATTGTAAGCCTTATTGTATTCCTGTTATTGCCTTGAAATAGTTGAAATCAATGTCTGCTGTGGTCTGTGATGAGTGAAAGGATCTCACAGCTAGTCTTTTCTTTGACTGTAGAAAGCAGCTGAGCAAGCTGCTTATGCTGTAGTTTCATTGCTCTTGGTGTTGTTGCATTTACCAAGAGGAAAAAGTATTGTCAGCTTGAGTTGTTCAGTCACTGTACAAATACTTCAAGTAACAAATAAGTTTTTCTTTTGGATACAGACTCATCCAGTCACTAAGTGTTTAGCTACTTATCCTGTAAAACAGTAGGGAATAGAATTTATAGAGCTATTGCTCATTAGTCTATAGGTATTTCTTCTATAAGCTGCCAGGAATGTGTAACATCTAAAGGAGGATACAGAGTACAAGGCAGTGACTTCTAGTTAAAGTCTAAATGCTAAGATGACTGCAAATCAACGAAAGTAATGGTCAGGAAGTACCACATCCTTGTTGACATGTGCATGATTTATATGCTATTCTAGAATGAAAATAAAGCTTGAGACTGATACTGTTGTTGTTTGTGTTGTGTTTTTGCTTTTTATATTAGCAACATAATTTAAGCATCTTTTGTTTTTTGGTGTTTTGTTTTTTTTTTTCCATTAAGTGTGTGTGTCTAGGTGTATATTTACTCTTAATTTCCTATGAGAAAGGATGGTCTGGGAAACGTAGCAACATGAAACCTTGGAGCACATTTTTAATTGGATTTGGGTTTGTGCAGCCACAGGAAACTTAATGATTGATTGAGGCCCTGCAAGGGTTGACCTTTCTTGAAGCACACACATCCTGGGAGTGACAGGACCTATTGATAGGTGACTAGAAAATAGCTATTGTTCACTGACATCCTTTGTTTTCTTCTTCCTTTTTAAAACAGGTTTGAATTATAACTTGACTGCTGATGTGGCAAAGAAGGAAAAGAGCCAGCAACCCAGAGTTTACTTTGTGACTTCTGGAGAGACAGTGGGGCAGATTACAGAGAAGTTGCAGCTGTCGTACATGCAGGAAAAGTGTGACCATTACCTAGCATACGTCAAGGTCAGTTCATTCCTTACTAATATTAGATTCATTGCAGTGCCACTTTTTTCATTTTAAATATTCAATGAATTAAAGTGGTGCTACTTGGCTTCAGAAACTCCTTGTTTTCTTGAGAGATGGACAAAGTTTTGTGAGTGGAAGCTCAGAATTTCTTGTTTGGCTTGATTTGTCAGTCTGGGCACCAACAGTCCTTCAAAATCTAGTGCCAGAAATATGTGTTATATTTACTTTTGATTAGGCACATTTGCAGGTGCTTGTTTTCTTCTTTTTATTTTAGTTTGTTACTTTAGTTGTTATACTCAAAATACAGAGACAAATTTGTTTTTTTCTTAATCAGGAGCCAGGTTTAGTGTTAATTTTTGTGTGAGTTCTGACTGCACAAGGAGCTAGTGATGCAAACTGCATGCGAATGGCTAGATAATATGGGGTCTGTCCTGAAACAATTATACTCATGGGTTTGATGAGCACCCTGGATTTCATCTGGACTTGGAACCAGCAATGGAATAACTTTATTTCATGTGTATCATAAATATATTCCAGACATGCTGGGATGTAGAAAGTTTCTTCCTATAAGAATCTCTTCATCTAGGGTCTGCTGTTGGTGAAGAAATGTCACTTAAGTGCCATTCTCTTTATAAACATATTAGTTTTCTTCTCAGCTAAGAAATTTATCATTTAAACCACTTATGTCTTACAAGCACATAGTCTGTATCACCATTCGTGTGGGAAGTATAGTTATATGGTGAGTTACATTTCCTCCTTACTGAAGGACACATTCCCAGAGATGTCTCTGACCTAAATCACTTGACACTGACTTGTTTTGAGAATCCAGAAGGTCCAGACATCCCTAAATGTGTAAACTTTTCCAGGAAGCTGCTTTGTGCCTAAAAACTATGAGAATGGGAGATGAAATTCATCCCTTTAGCTTTATCAACTTTTTCTGCATGGCCCTTTTAGATAAGATAAAGTGTTCTGTTAAATTGTGTGGATCTCTGGGAAGAGCTTCCATAGTTTTTTGTTTCTAGAACAACTTCTGCTTTTAGTTGTGGAAAAGCCTGTTAAAGTGTAGACCTATGGGATTACCATTAGAAAATATGTCTGTGAGTTTACTAGTTCTGTTATTTTTCAACTGAGCTCACGGGGTTAGACTTCAGTTTATTGAGTCTGGATGAAAAGGAGCCATATGCCATATAACCCAATAATGATTTATTCCACACTAACCTTGTTGTGACTTTTGGGCACTACATAGAATTCCCTAAAGAACTATATATGCACAGGAAACAATTTATTGTAGCACTTCTAGATGATGTTTGGAATGCAAAGGTAAGAGCTGTTTTTCTGGAACCTTCCTCGGAAATTTGATTTTTATAGGCAAGTGAAACATTTAAGCATGTTTAAAAATGATGACAACCTAGAGCAAGAGAGCTGAGTAACAAAAAAGGTTACTGGTTTTCTATATGAAGTAAGGAGCTGTTTTTCACAGTTGAAAGAACAGGAGGAAGTGTAGTTTCTTTGTGTAAGAGAGAATGCAAAGTAATGGGGAAAGATAATCCCTGTTCTTTCATGGAAAAGGTGATATGATTGACAATGATACATTAGAAACATCAAAGAGAGCCTTGCAGACTCTGGAGGAGTGGAAATGGGGTCATGATCTTTCACTGCTGTTCATGAATAACAGCTAGTAAAACCTAACCCAAAACACTGAAAAACAAAACAACATGCCAAACTCCAACTGGAAATCACCATGATTTCTTAGTTTTATGATGGAATGGATAATAAAAGTTGTGGGCATAAAATACATGAAGTATTCCACTTCGACTTTCCTCTTTCTTTTTATTTACTATCCCTGAGGAATTAGCCTCCATGGCAAATTGAGTTGTTTGCAGTTGCATCATTAATCTGTTCACCTTATAATTGTTCATTTGAATTTCCTGGTGGCAAGTAGGTTTATACAGTGAGATAAATATGTCAGTTCTGGACTGCTTGTGATCAAGTACAGAGAAAGTTTTTGGACTTGTGTGACCTCATGGCTTCACAAGGCCTGCTTAGTAAACAAGGCATCTGGTCTGGAGGACACACAACTGAACTCCAGAGATTATGTTAGTTAAATGAAAGCCTGTGTCAGGCCTTACTGGATGACATTGTCTTACCAACATGCATTTCTAGCATGCTGGAGTCATAAAGCAAAGAGTAAGAAAAGTAATAGAAAACCCCCAAGATCTATGCAAGCTCAGTCAATTTTTTTAGCAGATTTGCTCTGGAGAGACTCAGTGAAACCTAGCACTGTGAAGAGTTGCAGTCTGCAAATAAACTAACAGGCATACTCATTAAATTGTTTGGCAACTACAAGTGTCAATGTTTTGAGCTTGACTCCTGTTTGTGGTTCCCTCTCTGGGCTGGAGTTTGCATTACTGCAAGTGAACTGGAGTATTGTAGCCTGTCTTTTCTCATAACAAAGACTGAGATAAGTAAGCTGTACAAACGAAGGCTACCAAATTACAGCTCAAGTTGCTAGGATTATGGTAGTTCATGAGAAAATGTGTTTTTCTGGTTGAGGACAGAAAATGAAATCAAAATACTTTGGGACTTTAAAATGCTGAAATTTTGATGTTGTAGTGTGTATGAAGAAGTGGAGGAGAGAGGCAGTTTTCTGTTCTTTTTTTCTCCCCTTTCATCTTCATTTTAACCTGATTTTTACTTAAGAAGCTTTAGTTATTTGGTACTTCATAGTCAGCAATTCAGATAATATGGCACCTCAGTTGTCATCTGCAAAAGCTGCATTTGTTTTAGTTTAGACAATCTTTGGAGATCTGACTGATACATTCAGTACAATATGGACATCTGATGCAAGTGGCTATTAATTGAGATATTGAACATCACTGGTTTCCTCAGGTCAGTGTGTAGCTGATCCTGATCCCTGCTGTCTCTCAGGAGATGCTTCACTGCTGGACAGTTCCTTCTCCAGACTCTGGAGATGGTGCTGCCACATCAGACCTACTCTCATTCAACAGTGGTGAAACTGCTAACAGCAGATATATATGTTACATGACAGCTGCCTTCAATTTTGCCAGAGGATAATGAGGCAAAACATTTAATCTTACAACTTTGTTTTTTTTAGTGTTTTTAAAGTATTTTAGTCTTCTTGCAAAAAGAACAGCAAACATAAATGTGATACTTAGAGGACAGTGGAACAAATGGAATGTTATGCTAAGAGGAGAAGAAATGGAGATGGCTGAAAAGGATAAAGCAGAAAAGACAATGAAAATATATGAGTCTCCTTAATCTTAATGTCTGGGGCTGCAACTGAAACACGGTGTTTTCTGTTAGGAACTGTATTTATTTAATGGTGCTCAGGAGACTTGAGTTGTGTGTTTAAGACATGCTAAGATCAGAGCATCAACTCTGAGGAAATGTCTTCCCAATAACTCCCTGTATTATTTCCTGCTTATTTGGGCTCCCTTGATATTTAGAATCTACCAGTGGATAAAACAAGAGGATTTGACACAGACAGTGAACCACATTGTGTCTGCAGATTTATGCAGGATCAGATCTGATCTTCCAAAGGTGTAATGGTAACAATGCAGAAATCACCTTGTATGATTCTTGTGTTTATTGAAGAGGCACTGTCTGGATACTTAGTTCACTGTGGGACAGCTGGCTGGGCTACCAGTTGCTGCCAGTCACTACTGTCTGTGTGCAGAGTGAACACTGTAATAGCTTCAAACACCATTAGCAGTCCTGGCACATGATTAAACCAGACACAGCATTTATATTTTCCACAGATCTTTATCTTGGTGACTGTCTGGTTGTTTTAAGGAGTCTCTTGTTGCTCATCATATTAACTCTTAATAGATCTGGCCATAGCTTATGGGAAGGATGTAGCTGAGAAGCAGCAGAGGAGTGGTGATACTGAAAGCTTTTCATAATGGTGTGTAGGAGGGAGAGCATGTGCTGTGTTTGTATTTTAAATAAGATGCTGCCTTTTCAACAGAAATTGCACAGCTATGTTTTACTTGCTGAGTTATGTAGCCAAAATGCTAACTTTTTATCAATATGTTTCTGTTCTTTGTCTGCTATACACATCAGTATTGCCTTGGGACTCTAAAGATACTCTGAGTGACTGGTCTCCCACAACTTCATGTCTAGTACTCTCTAGTTTTAGTCCTTGTTACCTTGATCATTTGCAAGGTGTAATTTATTCTGAAAGTTGTCTGCCTGTGAATGAACATCTCTATGTTAAGGTATGGCTGGTGGTGTTATATAAGATAGCGAGACATACAGCCCAAGATACTTAAGATCTTATTTTGAAGGTTGGGCATTTTTAGTTGGGTTTTTCTGGGGGGAAGTGGGCATGGGGTGTGCGTCAATTTCTCCCATACTGTCAATACAGAGCCTTTTAAAGGGGACATATTTTCATCAGAACTTGGTTGTTCACCATTAGTGAGGCATTTCCTGAGACGCTGGTGCTTTGAGCAATAGATCATATGTTGGATGTGGAGGATAACTACCATTTTGCAGAGGAAAAAGTGAAAACCAGGTCCTTGCCAAGTGCAGCTTCCCCTTGGTAGTGACACAGCTGATTCTGCACACTTCTCTGTCAGAGAGAAGTTTGAACAAGTCAGAGTATAACACTTGAAGCAAAGGCTGCTTTCATAGCAGCAACAGCTTTGACAACCTAGTCCCAATAGTCTAGGCTTGCACAGGGGTTGGTTCACTGGGCAGGCAGAGGGAGTGCAGCAGGAAGTTTATTATTGCTGCAAGATGAAAACTGATGTGTAGTTTTGCCAGGAATGATGACTGGACTAAGATTCAGTGCTAAGACCAAGAGCAGAGTTGATATCTTTGGGTTTGTTCCTTTTTGTTGTTTTATATAACTTTTCTTTTTTCCCTTTTACTGAGATAAGTGGAGGAACTATCAGGCTGAGACAGATGCAATGGTAGTGTATGTTTGGCCTTAGACGACTGTGAGATAGGTGGGCTGCTCATAAAGCACAGAGGCTTATTTACAGAAGCGTGCTCTCCAAAACAATTCTGTTATTCAGAACTGTGAAAAGTGTGCTTATAATCTATTAACACAGCCTGCCTTCCTTCCAGCAGAGCAAACTATGATATGAATAGAATAAATCTTACTCATTGTCTCACACTGCAAAGTGATCAGTTCTCTCCATTCAGATATACTCTTGCTGGCATTGTGTAGAGCTGATGTTTCACCTTGAAAAATAAGCAACAGAGAAAAGAAGCTGCATTTTTTCCTGAATAGCTCATATGAGCAAAGGAAGCACAGTTGTTAACTGGATAACTCCGAGTTCCCTTTTTTATTGCCTCTTAAGTGCAGGGATTTAGATGTACCAGAAAAGGGTAGTAGGAGTCGGTGGGAAGATGGACTTCTTTGTGCTGAGCATGAACTGTATCAAGATATAAATACTGTTAATAACCATGGAATTGTCTTTGGCTTTTCAGAAGGTTTTTGTAAGGTTCACAAAGAGCAAATAAAATTTGTCATTTGAGGGTGAGTTTATGCAAAAGTTTGAAACTGTCCTTCACAGTGTGGTCAGAAAGAAGCTTCGAAATGTGCCTGGCACTAGCATCCTTTCAGAGAAGACAAACACTGTAAGTAATTAAGTGCTGTAAGGTCTACTAGGACTGGTAGTGCAGCTACATGGGAAGCAAATTGTAGCAGTTACGGTGCTACTAGCTGTCTGGGACTTCTTAATTGGCAGTGTTGCTCGTCAGGCTGGTGGCTGAGAGGATCTTGGGACCTGAGGCCAGTGGAAGGCTCTTAGCTGTGAGATCATAGCAGAGGTTTTGTCAGATGCCCTTCTCTGCTCATTGCCCCAACTTTTTAAAGAAATCACTTTCTCTCCTCACACTGACATGTTATAACTGGCAAGCAAATGCCTCTTCGTCTTCTGGTTGGTGAAGGTTTTTGAATGTCTTCTGCTCTGTATGAAGCTTACCCATTATAAAAACAATGAAACAAAAAAAGTCCCCATTCCATTTCAAGTTTTAGTGAGGTAACCAATTTTACTTTAATTCACTGCTGCTCTTCAGCTTTTGCCAGTGTGTATGAGATAGGCCAAGTATATTATTTATGTACAGGAAAGAAACTTGGTTGATCTGGTGGTGCTATTATAAAACGTAATGCCTGGTCAATCATATTCATGAATTCAAGTAAAGAGATTTTATGAAATTGTCAAATGAAATAAATATAATTTTTTAGGGTTTTTTTGAGGTTCAGTCAGTAGTCTTACAGCACAGCAGCTGCTGAAATTTGTGTTGCTTTCCTTGTATTTCTTTATTTGTAATTTTAAAACTCTGTTGTTACCTGCTAAACCCTGAAGGGACCCAAATCTTTAATTTTGTGCCCTTTGATATACTTGTCCTTTTGATATAATCTGTAATGAAATACTGATTTTCAAGAGAGGAAAGTAAATACTGTTTCTAAGTTTTAACAGAGCTGATAATTACTTTTATTGCTTTTAAATGCTTAATGAACTATAACACTTCTCTGCTGGTCTTAAACATTCAGTAGCCTGTGTATGCCTGGTTTTACTGTCTGCTGGTATGTTTCTGTCTGATAGTGTAGTTCCTCAAAAAGAGATTTCATTTGCAGATTAAACCTGTTGGAGTCTCAGGAGGGGCAGATTTTGGCCTGGACAAAGCACAACTCTCTTAGAGAAGAGGATACCAGAGCCTGGGTTTTAGAGACACTGTCCATGGGGCTTCTCTCTGAGAGTAGCCACTATTTTTTTATTTTTTATTTTTTAAATTTTTTTTAGTGGTGGCAATTTTGGGAAGTGAATGGCCAAACTGAGATAAAAGAGGTGGTGCACTTTGTCCTAGAAAAAAATAATTTCAAAGGCAGATAGGAAGATTTTTGCTTTATCTGGCACTCCTGGTTAATCAAAGGGCTTGTTTTCTCAGGTGGAAAGAAGCAGCAAAGAAGGCAACACTACTGTCTGAGAAACTTTCTAAGCTTGTTTTTTTATATAGAGTGATATAAACTAAACACATGGTGGCAAATTGTGCTGTAAAAGTTTATTAGTACTTCTTTAGGACAAATTTACGCCTGGGGGAAATATGCTTAATGCTAGAGTATTGCTACAGGAAATTACAATAGGGAACAGCTTGTTTGTCTTAGTGGTTTTCCTGTTTATAACACATCAGTCTGTGCTGTAATCTCGGACATGCACATGAACACGGCTGGCTTATCCTGTCACCTCTGGGGAGTGCCTAAAATTATCACCCTTTCATTTGGCTACTCTTAGGAAGGAATGAGCAGAGCCCTTCATCAGGAAACAGTGGAGGCAATTTCTGACAGAAAAACCCTCTCCAGGAAAAAAAGAGAACAATTAATTTTGCTAGCTGTGGCTTCTGGGTATGTTCCAAACCTGTAACCTCCTCATAGTCAGAACAGACTTGAGACTCCCGTGAGACTTACAGATGCTCTGTTTGGTTTGAACGGCAATACAAAATGCTAATCCAGTGCTTTATTTCATACCAAAGAAAAAAATGTGGGAGTAATAGGTTGCAGCATAGAGCTTTCTTGGCAGAAAATGCCTTTCCCCCCCACTGTGTAACTTCAGTTGTGGAGCTGAACTGATCTTGAACTCATGACATCCAGAAACAATGGAGGGAAAGCATATACCTTGTGCTGTTACCCTCACTGCCTTCCACACTACAGAAATTCCATATGCGTTGTGGTAGTTACAGATGGTGTAATTGTGCTGGTGATAAAAATTACATCTGTGATCATAGGCTTCCAGTTTGTCACATAATTTTAATTATCCATTTACCTTGAAGAGCTCCATGACCTCTTATGGAGTCCTAGTTAGTTTACAGAATGCTTAATGTTCTGTACCTGAACTTGCACGTTGTCCGATGCTAATTGTGCTCCTCTGGAGATTTGAAGTAGATAGCTATCTGTTAGTTCAGATTGTTTTCCACGTGTCCACCATGTTTCCTGACTAGTTTCCTGACTTTATATGTAATATGTTCTTAAGAATTAGATGCATTAGGCAAATTAGCTTGTGTGTCTCCCATTTGGTGTGTTGTGATTTTACAATGGCCTTTTCTCCCAGCGAATAACTTGTGACCACTGAGCTTACTTTCAGTCATTTCTTTGCTTTGAAATCAACTTTGAAAATAAGCATGCTTTTGAAAGCTATCCTCCAAGCAGCAAAGTAGTAAAATTTTAAGAATATGTGCAATGTAATTTTAAAGGCTTGTTTCTTCTGTTGGTGTCCTCTGACTGACTTGCAGTGCAACGTGCCATTTGTTTTTATCTGGTATTAAAATTTATGTTGCTCCACATGAAATACACAGATTAAAAGAACTATTTCAGAAGGAATAGCATAAAGGCCACATCTAACACAAATAGCTAATTAATTTGTAAGCTTGTTACTATGCCAGAGACATTTGTCTGATCAGATTCCTGTGAGAGCATTATGTAGCAATTTAAGTGTTTAGCAAAAAACTTAACCAGAGGGTCTTCTAGTCTACCTTTACTATCAAGTACTGGACCACTTTTTCTGCATAAGTTGTATTTACTGTTGTCTGTGCCCATGGCAGGGGTGTTGGGACTAGATAATCTTTAAGGACCCTTCTGACTCAAAAGATTCTATGATTTCTCACATACAATGTGAGCAGTTTCTTGCAAACAAAGTCCTCCTTGAAATTACTTGCCAACATTTATCATCTTAATGAAAAACACTTATTAACAAATATCTTTTGCATCCAAGTTGGGTTAATTTATTGCCATCTTGTTGTTCTAGTTATTTTTAATCGCCATTTATATGTAAGTTTTAAGGTGCTAAATGTGTTTTACTCTGTGATATGTCAATGTACCTAATGCCATAAGGCTGGGGCTGGAGGACTGTAATAACAATTAATAACAAAACAATAGTAACAAAAAGGAATAGATTCCTGTAATAATTTATGTTAGTTTTTTTTTTTTTATTTTTGGGGAAGGCCCAGGTCTGGAGTTAAGTTCCAGACTGAAATGTTAGGAGTTAACTGTAAATCTAAGCTGTTTAATGTGAGAGCAAAGTAAATTTACTGCTTCCTCCTATTGGCGTACACACTGCCTCATTTAAGATTTCCTTAGATGACAAAATAAGTTAAAAATGCAAATGGTTGAACTTGCTGTGACTTAGCAATTTTCATCCTATTAGCAGCAACAGCTTCTTATTTGGCCAGATTGCCTATAAGGGAACTGGCATTAATGTCACTTTGGTGAGAAGACTGTAAAAATACAAACTATTAACAAAGAATGTGAGTTAAGACAGCTTCTTTCACATATTCTTGACTTGCTAGCATATGGAAAGCATCCGTTAGCTATGAAAAAGCAGTTTTCGTGAAGCACAAGTGTATAGGTATGATGCTGTGAGGGAAAGGCTTTTAAAATCCCTTCCATGTAAGAAACTATGCTGTCACATACATCTGAGTTGAGGCAGCTCCTGGTATCGATACAGGATGGGAGCTGAAGGTATTGGGAGAAACTCTGAGGAAAAGAGCTTGGAGGGTGAAAAAAGTGAATGTGAGCCAAAGATGTGCACTCACAGCCCAGAAAGCCAATAGCATCCTAGGCTGCATCAAAAAAACCCCCCATGATTAGCAGGTTGGAGGAGGTGACTCTCTTCCTTTGTTTTTTTTGATGATACCCCACCTGGTAAGCTGCATGTGGCTTTGGGCCCTCAGAATAGGAAAGATATGTACTTGCTGGAGTGGGTAAAAAGGAAGACCCTCCTCTGAAGATGACCAGAGGGTTAAAACACCCCTCTTCTATAAGACAGGCTAAGAGAATAGGGACTGATCAGTCTGGAGAAGAGAAGGCTCCAAGGAGAACTTATTGTATCCTTTCAATATTTAAAGTGATCTTATATGAAGATGAACATGAACTTCTTATCAGGACCTATTATCATAATACAATGGGGTGATGACTTTAAACTTCAAGAAGTTAGATTCATACTAGATATAAATAAGTAAATTTTTACAGTGGAAATGGTGAGACACATTGCCTAGAGGGGTGCTAGATGCTCTTTGGGCTCTGCTTTGTCTTTCAGGTACAGAGTCTTTCAGGGCAGAGGGAAAACTGGACCTGGATGTATAGCTCAATTGGGAGAGCATCACACTCCTAATCTGAGGGTCAGGGGTTCAAGTCCTCGTCCAGGTATGAGGCTTGTCAGAGTTGGGCTGATGGTTGGACTTGATGGTCTGAAAGGTCCCCTCCAACCTTGATTATGAAATTATGAAAACAGTTGAAACCGAACTTGTTATTGTTCTTCTTTATTCAAAGAAAACAATTGGTTCCACGCAACTGTAATACTATAAAATACTCCTTTTAAATAATTGAGCAGATCTCCGAGTGGTTCTGAATCACTCTTCTGTAATATGTTACTGGGAAAATCTTTGCTGTGTGTGCTGGTGAAGTATGAATGCCTGATGAATTCACATGGTAAAAACCCCAGTTTTATATGAAAAAATTACTTGTGTGAAAATGAGCACATCCAGTTCCCATTTATGGTGCATGACCCCCTCACCCCAGAAGTAGCTTGCCCTGAAAGGCTGATGGTTTCCTTCCTTTCAGTTACCTCTTGCAGCTCACAGTGAAAAGGAGGCTTGAGCCTACCAGCTGTAGTTGGCAGCTGATGAATTCCCACTGTGGGACTCTGGCTACTCGATGGCAGGAAGGGAGCTGGAGGAGATGGTTTCCATTTTCTTGTGTTACTCATGTGAGTATTTGTGAAACCTATCCCTGTCTGCTTTCAAACTACAGCACTAAATTCATGAGGTGGCTTTGAGCCCTGTAGCACAGTCTGATTAGGGAGCCCAGTCCTCAGTCTGTGCTGAAACAACACAATTCCTACGACAATGGTGATAGAAGTCAGTGACAAAAACTCTCCCAGTAATGGGCAAGGATCTCAACTGGAGACCAGAGCAGACCCTATTCACCTGAGACAACATTTTGAAGGCTTTTCCTGAACCCAGTAAATATTTCTGATGTAGGGGAATGGGTGAGTGTTTCAGCTAGTTGTGGTGTTGCTTTCACCTCTAATCTTTCTTTTCCTACTGACTGCACTGGGAGCCACTGTGCTGTCTGTATGTCTGCTTAACTGATGTGGACATAGTCAGCTGTGACAAAGGAATCCCTGAAATGGAGATACTGCCTGAAACTGTGCTGTGACACCAGAACTGTTGAAAGCAATAAATATTACCCAAAGTGCTGAGAGCACTTCTTCTAAGAGCTTGGACAAATGTCAATTTATTTCTAAACTTTATATAAACAACTTAAATATTTGTAATGGCTTATTTTTCTTTCCTTACTGTTTTGGGAACAGTATTAATTTTGCCTTGCATTGTTTCTGTTGGTCTCTATCTTCCTTTCTGTAACAAAATGATCTAATGTCCTGTGTTGACTGAGGGCTGGCAGGTTCAGCATGAGGTTGCTTGCTTCAGGGAATAAGTAGAATGAATTTACAGGTATTCAGCCATGTCCCTCTCCTACTAAGTAAGACAGCTTGTGTCTTGCTTTTGTAAGATAATCTCGCATATTTTACTTTTGATGTTAACACTATCATTTTCATTTTGGAAGGAACACTGAATGCAGCTTTGTTGTGCTACATTGGGAACTGGTAGCTTGACACTTCTGCATTCTTGCTGTTAATCTCTTATGTCTACCACTAGTTCTTTAATGTGGTGATTCTTATATTGCCAGCCTTGAAAATGTTACAAAGGCAATAAAGGTAAAATGCTGCTTAATCAGCTTTTGTAGATATTTCCATATTGTTTTTCTACCTCCTGATACCATTTGGGATTCACTGTTCCCACCAGTGCTGCAAGCATGGAAACTGCCATAATTCTTTGTTGACTTTGTGAATCTAAGTGAATGGGCTTATAAAAGTAGAGTAATACATATGTCATTCATGATGATACCGCCTGAGATCCCTTTGTCTCTTCAGGATTTTGGACTGCAAGCTGTCAGGATCACAGATGACCTTTGGTACAGACCCTTTATAAACTTCTGAAGTTTGGATGCTCAAGGGACCATTTTCCCAAAATGGACATCCACAAAATAATCCAAAAAACTACATAAGCTATTTAATTCTTTTGAGAAAGCCAAGTTTAGGCCAGAGATGCCACGATACCAGGTTTTCCTCTTATGCTTCCCACTCCTGGCTTGTCTGTAGTGCTTTGTGGGAATTTTCTAGGAATGTAAGTGCTCTCATCCTTGTAGTTTCACTCGGAACCAGGAAGAAAAGAAAGCTTATTAAGAAGAAATCAAAAACAAAGCCATAGGTTGAGAAAGCTTATGAAAAACTTTGTATTTTATTTTTGTATAGCTCCTTCCTATGCCATCTGAGCAATGCAATATTCTGCTGGTGGCTGAGAAGCAGGAAACAAAGTAAGCAGGTATGAAGAAAAGGAGCATCAGTGATTAATATATTTAGGTATCTTTTTTGCTTCTAATGTTGACATACAAGGACAATTTAAAGAATTTGGTATATGATGGTGTGTTTCATATTGTTGCAGTTACGGTGCTACTAGCTGT
>VZTY01011229.1:0-31409 GCA_013400935.1 Turnix velox
TGAGGACACAAAACTGGGAGGAGAGACCAACATGCTGGAAGGCTGCACTACCATCCAGTGAGATCTAGACAGGCTGGAGAGGTGGACGGGGAGAAATTCAGTTAAATATAACAAGGGCAAGTGTAGGGTCTTAGTTATGGACAAGAATAACGCCATGTATCAGTGTAAGTTGGGGACTGAGCTGTTGGAGAGNNNNCCATGTATCAGTGTAAGTTGGGGACTGAGCTGTTGGAGAGGAGTGTAAAGGGAAGGG
Organism: Turnix velox; assembly: GCA_013400935.1. Lineage (NCBI taxonomy): Eukaryota > Metazoa > Chordata > Aves > Charadriiformes > Turnicidae > Turnix > Turnix velox. The sequence goes on from VZTY01011229.1 coordinate 254, forward strand.
ACCTGGGGGTCCTTGTGGACAGCAGAATGACCATGAGACAGCAAAGTGCCCTTGTGGCCAAGAAGGCCAATGTCACCCTGGGGTGTATTAGAAGGGGCGCAGTCTGTAGGTAGAGAGAGCTCTACTCTGCCCTGGAGAGACCATATCTGGAATATTGTCCAGTTCTGAGGCACTCAGTGCAAGTAGAACAGGGACCTGCTTGAGAGAGTCCAGCACAGAGCCACAAAATTGATTAGGGGGTTGGAGCATCTCCCTGTGAGGAACAGCTGAGGAAGATGAGTCTCTTTAGCTTGGACAAGAGGAGACTGAGGGGTGACTTCACTAATATTTATAAATATGTAAAGGGTGGGTATCAGGAGGATGGAGACAGGCTCTTCTCAGTGACATCCAATGATAGGACAAGTGGCAGTGGGTACAAGCTGGAGCAGAGGACGTTCCACAGAAGTATAAGAAAAAACATTTTCACAGTGAGGGTGACAGAGCACTGGAACAGGTTGCCCAGAGAGGTTGTGGAGTCTCCTTCTCTGAAGACATTCAAAATCTTCCTGGGGCTTCCTGTGTGACCTGGTCTAGGTGTTCCTGCTCCTGCAGGGGGATTGGACTGGATGGTCTCTTGAGGTCCTTTTCAATCCCTGACCTTCTGTGATTCTGTGAAGGGGCTAATAAAAGTACAAGTCAGCTTGTTCCATCTGTGCACCTTGTGTACTCTGATGCATGTGGATATGCGCACTTATGTGCATAAAAATAATTTAAAATGTTGAAAATCTGTTTTTATTTTTGGTTGGTCTTCACTGTATGAAATATGTACATTTATTCTTGATGCATTTGTTTGACTCCCTTGAGTCGCTATGGAGACCAAGAACATACCTTGGAAAAGATAATGTTGAGCTTAATGAGCAGATAAGGCAGTCATTGTGCTCTCAACTCCATCTTAAGGGTCTATAAAAAAGGCCAGTTGCAGAGGTCTTAGAAGTATAGGTTTCTGGGTAGTTTCCATGGAGACAGCTTGATAGTCACTTGTAGCATCCAACTCTAATTACATCATATAATTGTTGGGAAGACATCAGTCTCCATAACAACTCCTTTGTGTGCTACATGACCACTAAGCGAAGTGGCACAGGCTCCCAGTAGCACTAATGCAATTTGAGGAAGCTGCCTTGTCAGAGTAACTGAAACTTGTTGGAGGTTTTGAATCTTCAAAGAATTTCATGTGTACAGTTAAGCAGGTTATTGTCCATGGAAGATGGAAGGTACACAGCTTTTGGGTAGGACATGGTCACACAAGTAAGTGATAAAGTTTCGTGTTGCAACTTGGGGGTAGTACCGCAGCAGAATTTCATCTGTGCTCAATATTATAAATCCAGTCTCAGCAGACATTAATTGATAGATTGAGCCATAAGAAATTACTTGAATCAGCTTGTTTCCTCTTAATGCAGCATGGTATCCATTTGAAGTGCATCATGTGCATTTGGATGCACATGGTGAGGGCTGAGCTGTTAGAGAGCAGTGTATGGGAAAAGGACCTGGAGGTCCTGGTGGACAGCAGGATGACCATGAGAGAGTAATGTGCTATTCAGTATCATGTTAGCTGCAGAACTGCTAGCTTAGGAGTGTGTCTTTGGAAGGTACTTTTTCACCCCTCCCCTTGACAAATAGTCTCGATACACTTGACAGTAGGATATGACAATTCAAAAGCTGATTGTTTCAAATCTAACAGAATGTTGAATTGCAGAGGATGCAACTTCATTGTTTCCTCTCCATAACAGATTCTGAGTCTCCCATGTTTTCATTTGGTCTGCTAGTGTTGCGTAGGTACATAGACCCAAAGCTGGGAGATGAAATGTAAGTGTGACAAAGAGAAAGGAAAATAATGAAGACTGTTTTGTAAATTGTTTCTGTAGCTAATGTACTGATGCAAATGCCAAAATTATATGGGATAACTATGCCCTATATGACATACAAATGCAGAAGGTTTCAAAGCTACCTAATGCTAGGCTTCCAAAAATGAAGAAATATAGACTCTCTTCTCCCAGGCTGGTTCTCTCTTCTTTCAGGATCACTAGCTGATTTTTTGATCCTTAAACACTTCTGTGTCAGCCATGACTGCTTCACAAATCTTGAATGTGATTACTGACCCCTTGGATAGGCATTTGGTGTTATACTCCAAGTGATTTTCGTAAGAAACTTCCTATGTCAGTGAGCTGCTCTTGTATGAAATGGGGCTCCTTGTCTTTCTGTTCTTCTCCCTTTCCAACTCAGAAGCATTCTTGGCAAAATCTCATGTGCATTCATGCCTCAATCCCATCTGTACATCTGTTTAAGGATTGAATTTTGACTTTCAACAAAAGTCAGCAAACAGCCACAGGGCTCTGGAAGTGGTCAACCAAATGTTTTATGTCCTGTCCCTGAAATGTGTGGTGCTCTGGGATATCACAAAGGCTTCAAAAGTCTTAAGAGGTGACAGTGAACTGTTCTTGTCATACCCACAGCTAGCATGGAAAGTCCAGCTCTTCCCATGCATGTTATTATGGATGGTTGTCATAAGAGGGCAGAAGGCAATGGGTCTTCTTGCAGAGTCTTCCCCACTCTGAAGGAATGGAAGGCTGAAAAATATAGGCACTTCTGTCACTGCCTTCCTGTGCATGAGACACGCGGAGACCACTGAGGGCCACATGGCTAAATGTGTTACTTTATGACATTGCTCATAAAACACAATAATCAAAATTAGAAAATCTTTTTTTTCATGTATTGTGCATTTTTTTCTGGTGGAATACTTGACCTTTTGTAACAGTAAATGGTTAGAAAGCCCTGGAAGGACTTTTGTTTTTGAATGGAAAAATAAAACCTTAAAGAATACCAATTCTTCCTTACAGCCCTTAGCATAATAATAATAATAGCATGTTGATTTCTTTCCATTACATCATTACTAAAACAGCATAAACACACCAGAGAATGGCAATGCAGAGACTGTATCTCTGTTATTATTGTTGGGTTTAACAGAAAAGGGTCAGCAGGGAGATGTTGTTATCTGGTCTGGGAATTATTTGTTTATGAATTAGGTTTTCCCAAAGGAGTTGTGAGATGGGAAATACAATAGGAAATAGACTTTATACATGCACAGAAATACCAAAACTGTAAGTGTCATGTAGGAGACGGATAGAAACTTGCTAAAAGATTTTCTCCAAGTCTGCTTTGCTATTTTTGATACTAATGATACCCTCCACAGAGTTCTGAGTTAGTCATGACAGAAAAATGTTTTACATCTGATAATGTTGATGAGGAGCATAAATACTTTCTATAGATTTTAACAATGGAAAAATACAACTTTTCACTAAAATATTGCCCTTAAGCTAGGTGTCCTCACTGATTCTGACAACGTCCTTGAACCCTTTTAGGAACATTTGTGCTTTCCATGTATAAGTAAAGCAGCATGTGTAGACTCTCTTATAGGAGATGTACTGAGGGCAAGAAGTTTGAAAATGCACTTCAAAACCACACAGGTCTTGAACTGACAATAGCCTCAATCTGCAGTGTTCAGCCTGAGACCTTCAGGCAATCTAATCTGGAAAGAGCATTCCCTGAGAACGTGTGGAGTACTTTACCCAGCACCTACCTCTACAGTAAGTTGCTTCAGATATGATCAGTCTTGGCACGATGTGCCAGTCCCCAACTGGGTTATTTGGGCCAGTTGTGGAAAATGCTTCAGAGTGCACAGCTGCACTGGTAACTGATGTCTACATGGAAAAGTCCACTGTTCACTTCCCAGGTTGTTCAGGGGATATCTCTGTCAACCTTCTGGTCTGCTTTGTGAAAGTATTGTCTGCTATAGTGAGCACGTGGGTTTGGATTGAGTGACCAGCTGACTTTAGAAAAGACATTTGATTCTCGTGATGCATAGGAACACATTGATCTAGGCCATAACATATCTATCTGCCTTTGGTACCATTTTTTTCTCTTAGTCTCTCACTGCTGAAACTCCTTCAGAAGTCATGGTCCCTTGAACTATGTTCTCTTGCACTTTGAAAGAGAAAAATCTGTCAGGAGTTGAAAGTACCAGCTTGGACTTTGATATGAATTATGAAACGATGTGCACAAAGTAGCAAAATCCTCCAGAATTATCACAGCCACTAGGCAGTCTATGCTTTAAAATGTTATCTTCCACCACAAGGCCACTGCATTCTGCCTCCATGAAATTCAGATCAATTTTCCCTTTCCTCATGGTCCCCAGCTTCAGGAGTTATACACTCTGCCTTCTGGAACCAGCTTCTTTTTACTCTTGGATGTCAGCTGAGCCACGTCTGAGCTAATACTGTGGGAGGTCATGGTCCATCTGTGTGAAGTTTGGAATTGCCTTCTCTCTCACCTTTAGTCAGAGGTCCTGATACTGCAAGGCAGTTCCAGTTCCTGCCTGATACAGCTGCTGGCACACACTGGTAACTAGCCCTTAGGAGGAAGATAGACGTAGGCAGATGCTGAGCTTGTTCCTTCCCAAGGAGCCAACTTCTTTTGTGCCAGATATACATAGCTCACTATCAGTTTGCCTGTTAAATCCACTGCTTAAGTGTGACAATGAAAAGCTTGCTCACTTTATCTGGGTTATCAGCCTTCTCAGTCTCTTAGTGGTAACCTGTGTGTCATGATCTCATAAAGGGCTATATGAGGTGAAGAGTAACTTGGAATGCCAAAAGGCTAGCCCTACCTGAACTTAATGTAAGATGAAGCGTCTTTTATTGTGTCATTTTACAGAGGCAGAGTGTTTGAACAGCTGGCTGGCCCCCAGAACTGAAAAGTAATGCTTTTCAAATGAGAAAGATAGAAAAAAATACTTCTTTAACAGAGTAAAATTCAGAGCATTGAACAGAAGGCAATACTGAGACAACTGACTAACTAGAAGTAAAGAAAGGTGTATATTTTTTACAGGTTAAAAAGGTTTCAGCAACTGGATCACTAGTAATTTCAGAAGAAGCAGACATTATATGTAAATCTTTTTATGAATAGAAGTGGAAAGATTAATAAACTGCATGCCACAGTATGTAAGTTGTGCTCTAACTTAAGGTCAAGATGCAGATTCCTCCTTTTCTCTGATGTTCACATCAACTAAAGACATTGTGCATTGGGAGAGATCATAAATTCTCCTGAATTCTGTGCCATTAATCAATACTTGATTAAATAAACTCTTGGTCTACTCTGGTGCCCATGATCCTTATAGGTTGACACTTCATTGCTGCTGTTGCTATTCCAATGCTTACTGCATTAGACAAATATTTAATAATTCATAAACTAAGAAAAAGATGATGAGTCATGTTACCCTGTCAGCTTGTGAGCTCTGAGATTTCAGGGGAGAGACTAAATGGTAGGAGCAGTTTACAACCTTTGCAGTGATGGGACAACATATCAGGACATTGACAGGCTGAAATGACAGAAGAGAAGTACAGTTAAGCATTACAATGCACAAAGCATTTATAGGAAACTAGAAGCATTTGGTTAACCTAGAAATATAAATCTATTTCAGCTTTTAGTCAATTATATGTGCATCAACAGTCAGTCTTTGAACAGGAGGAATGGACAAAGCACTTTATACCAGTAAAAGGAAGTCAAAGTTATTTGGCCTAAAGAAGCTTTCTTGTATCCCTTGTTAAATGACTTTTGCTGTCCTTGCGTGACAAAGCTTCAGCTGCATGGATTGTACCTCTTATTTGTAGGACTGGCCTGAACAGATGCTATTAGTCTGGTGTGCACACACCTGTTTGAGTCATGATTGATTCCTACATCAGCAAAGCATGCCTTAGGGAACCTATGTGAATGGTGCAGGGTTTTCCCTTTGTAACTGTAAGCAACCAGAGCTGGAATGCTGAGAGTAATTGTGGGATCTGAGTAATGTTTTCAGTGGTCACATTTAAGAGAAATATTTAAATACGAAGAGAGGCACTGTTAAAATTGAGCTCTGTACCATAGCCAGTCTACACTTTATAGGCTGAAGATTGGTAGCACTTCACCAGCTCTCTCATTAATCATAAGAAGGGGATAGATATGTTTTATTCATTGTCTCCAGCAGCAGACAGCAAATGCTTCATGTTTTTACTTTCTCATTATTGTGACTGAAATTCTGATATTTGTGTCTGATTGAAGGCAGGGTGGAGCCTGATGTTCAAAAAGAAGCATAATTATGCTATCATGATTTTCAGCTCAACTTAGTGTTTTGCAAGGGGGTAAGAGTTTTGGTTTTCTTTAAACATCTTAGATTATCTTTCACTTTTTGTAGGAAAGCAGAGTGAGTTATGATGTGCTTGTAATACTTCAGTCCTGTCTCATCAGTGCTGTATGTTTATGTATTTCTACACTATATATATGTGTTTATACATGAATGCATACATATATATATGTTTATGCATTAATAGATGTAGGCCTTTCTGAAACAAAAGGTCTTGCCTTTTCCTTTTTCACATCTGGTCGTTGTAAATATGACTATGATATGCTGTTTCTCATAAAAGAAGAATTTTTTTACATGAGCTCAGTAACCCACATATTCTTCTTTACTTTCTGTATTTAATTATTATAAAATAATGGCTTCTTATCTTTCTTTGAGGTGACTCTTGTAGGGTTTAAAAAAAGAGACAGTGCAAAACCAAGGAAATAAAGGCATTGCCAAGAACCAGAGAGACTGTCCATTAGCTATACATTAAAGCATTGTAGACTGAAAGCTGGAAGCTTTAAGGTACCATGTACCGTAAAGAGGTGAGGGCAGAATGTTCTGTAGAAGTGATTCACAGACAAGAGAAAAAGGGCTTTTTTTGGAGCCCTGTCTGCATTGTAGGACAGGGCTGAGCATACTGCTGGCTCCAGAATGACCCAGTAACTGCAGCTTCAGCAGCCCCCAATGGCTCCTGCAGCCTAACTGGTAATGAGATGCACACACTACAAGAACAATAGCTTGGTCATCCCTCTGTCTTATGAGAAATAAAAGAATAATGAAGTTAGATGACAATTCATCAGTTGCTTTCAGCATTCATGGGATGCTTAGGATCAAAAATACTGAAGCATATTAATCTGAAAGGATTATACATTAATCCTTGGTGATGTATTAGTCTGATAAAACAGGGTGCTGAATTACTCTAAGGAACCTGATGCAGCCACCTATTGCTTCAGCCTTCCACTTGCAGGATCAATGTCTTGGTTGCACTGGTCATCACAGCCTGGAAGCAAAAAAAGGTACAGGAAACAGCACTAAGAAAAATCTTCATAAATGCAATAGATAGTAGAGGATGGATACCTGCTTCTCTAAATACTGCAACTGTATATGATTTTGCTAAAGTTAAACAGTTAAACTGGTTCTGTTCTGAAAATATTTTAGAGGGCAGATTGTGGTTCGTGTTTGTCAAACTGGGATTTTGTCTCCCCCTCTTTTTAAGTGGATTTTATGTTTTAAATCCAGTATGTAGCTGATTTTAAGCTGGGTCACAAGTTCATTGCTCTGAAAATCAGACATGTTTTCAAAAAAAATTTACAGTGTCTGGTAAAAACTTCTCTGTGGCTGGATCAAAGCTGTGTGGATCAGGAAGTCACTGACTGCCATGGTTGCCTTGGTGCCATTGTTGCCATGGTGCCAGTATCACTTATTGTTTAAGCAGCAATGCAGCCCAGTCCTTGGCACCTCTTCATCAAGGGTATGTGTTAGGGAATCACACAGAATCACAGAATGTCAGGGGACCTCAAGAGGTCATCTAGTCCAATCCCCCTGCTGAAGCAGGAACACCTGGCCCAGGTTAGGGAAGGTCTTCTTTCTTCAGGAATGCTGAGCAGAGTCCACCCATGGACAGTATGTACCAGAGTACACTGTAATCTGCAAATTCATTGTCCACCGAACTCACCGAGTGACACTCTCCAGTTAAATCTGTCAGGAAACCAAAACCCTTTTGGGCATGTCTGCACTTTTGTCAGGCTGTGGGGCTGTGACAGTGGACACACTCAAGTTAGCTTTAGGCTAGTGAGCAGAAATGAGAGCAAAACCTGGTTTGCTTTCCCCCTTTCTACAATGTATTTCACTTTGGATTGCTTCTTTCTGTTGGTTAGGGTGCTCAACATTTCAGGCAGAATAATGGCATTGCTGTTTCCTTTGGGAATAGCCATATTTTAGTGGTTTAAGCTCAAAGCTTCAATACTTTTCCTTGGAAAAAGCTTTGTCTCTGCTTAAAATCTTTTCCTGTCAGTGCATTTGTTAGCACTGGTCCTTCAGGGACTGCATTATCTATCACCAGGAGCTGCTAGGTTAAGCAGCATGGTTTATATTTCCTTGTAATTGGTAACAACAGACCCTCAGAACAAAGTCAGAAGCTATCACAGGACTTTTAAATGTATTGATAAATGCAACCAAATCAATATCGAGGGGCAGGAGGCTTTACAGAAGAGTTGACTGGAGAAGTTTTATTCCCATTTGCTCTACCTCCTTTAACCACAAATTGGCTTTGCCACTTTAAAGTTGGTTTAAAAGAGCCTTTGATCTTCTAGAAGTAATCCAGATTGCACAGAAAGCCTATTCATTTCAGTAGGCAATATGTTTGAAAGTTTCCAGGGAAGTTTTTATTTCCATGATAGATCATCCCCAAAGCTGACAGTTAATGCTTATTTGATTTTGATCTTTTTCTGCATGCAGTATTAAATTAGGTACTGTACAGGATTGGGTATATCTTATATGCACAGTATGTACAGCTGTTAATGATGCTTTATTTTGACTGATGACCATGGGAGGAAACTACAATGTTAATTTTTTTTCTATGTTTTCTTTGATTTTTTTCTGCTGCCCCATTCACAAGCAGCCTGGTTGTATTTAAATTTAGTTCCAAATCCTCTTTCTTTCAAGGAAGGATGGTGTACCATGTTTGTCATCTTCAACAGGGATTTTTGCTGCCTACCTGTGGCAAGTTCCCAGTGCCTGTACTAGCCTTCCTCCTTCCTCCTTGTCCATTGCTGACTTTGTGAAACTTCACAGGCAGCACCTGCTTTATGAAGATCTCCTGTCAAGCCTGGGTTATTTCAAAAAGGCTTGTCAGTACATGCTGAACCACTTTGATAGAGTTTGACAGGAGAGATCCAGCTCCTTCTGTGTTCTTCCATGAATTTGGATGACCCAGCTGATGCCTCATTCATCTGTTTCAGTAGATGCTGGATCTCTCTGAATCAAAGTGTTCTTGTGTAGGAGAAGTTGTCCATCTGGCAATGTCAGGTTGCCTTAACTTTGGATGTAGCAAAGCAGATGGGGGCTAGATAGAAATGGCTTGTTGTCCAGCTGTAAATAAACTGCATGTCATCCTGGAGGTGTTAGTAGTTCAGAAAATTCTTGTGAATTAATTAATGAAGATGGCATCAAAATACTAACAGTTCCTTTTTTCCTATTCTGAAGATTTTTGTTTTATACTTGCTAGATCTTCATACCCAACATAGCATTTTATATTTGTGTGCACACATAGAATTATAGAATGTATTGAGTTGGAAGGGACCTTTAATGGTCATCTAGTCTAACCCCCTGCAGTGAGCAGAGACTTGCACTAGATCAGGTTGCTCAGAGCCTCCTCAAGCCTGGCCTTAATACCTACAAGGGTGGGACCTCCACCACCTCTCTGGACAACCTGTTCCTGTGCCTCACCACCCTCATGGTGAAAAAATTATTCCTAATGTACATATACTTACTCTCAACTAGATGTATATACAAACAAGATGTAACTCTGAAATTTGGGAAGGTATTTCAGTGGCTTTCCCTCAAGTAACAAAGGAGTATATGCTGCTACTGATATTTGCCTGCTGCCTCTTTGGTAGTGCTGGATTTCAGTTTTCAGTAGCACTATAGCAGCGATCCATTTCCCTGGCGATTTTTGATGATTATCTTAGCAGCTGGTTAAAACATGCAGAAGAGGGACAGAACAAATATTATGTCTATAAAAAACTTGACATTGCTTTAATTCCACCATCAGAATGAAAACAAAGGTTACGTACATCAGAAGCTTTTTCCTGATGTTTTGAGAAGATGGCCTAATGATAAATAGGATGACTTATTTTGAACAGTGAGCAAACTTGATGAACCATTTCAAAACACTGTCTTTGGAAAAAATATGTGTTCTTGTAAGGACAGAGGTTTTGGCAGTTTAGGGAAGTGAGGTTACAAGCGTTGGCTCTGTGTACACAAACGAAGGAAAACTTTTGTAAAGTATTCTGTGTTCACTTACAGCAAGAATTATTTAGTTTTCTAGTAGTTTAACAGTGAATCAGAGAGAAAATACTTCTTTCATGGTATATACAAGCATTGTCATAGCATTAACAAATCATGATTGTGTCTGGACTAAATCCCCCATATCTGCATTCCAGATAGGAAGATTAAGTCGAACCTAAATTTTGAAAATGTCTTCATCCTTGTTCTTGGTTATATAAACAACACATTCTGAAATACCTCAGAAATGCTCAATACTTTAAATCTGCAGCCAGCTTTTGCAGCTTGAAGATCTTTCTCTAAAGTAATAGCAAAGTCAGAGATGGAAGGTACCAACAATAGCTTGGTCAAGAATGACACATTTATGTAGCCAGTGCTGACTGGTTGGAACTGATAAAGAGCAGTAGAAGCTATCAGATAACCATAGTTGATCAGTGGAGAATACAAGGCATCAGAGAAAGTAAATCCCCGCATTTCTGCCTTCCAGGATCCAAGTTTCTGCTTTGTCAACAATGGAAGACCCTTAGGGATGTCATTGCATCTCCTGTCTTCAGGCTACATGTCACACTTACTAGAATTTTCTGAAGTTATGGGGTCAAGAAATAGATCTAATAGGGAGCTGGCTCAGCAGTGATCTTTCCTGTTCTTAAGGACCACCAGTAATTAATTCTCCAATTTTTATTTTTATTTAGTTGTCTATAAAACACTTTTTAAAATTCTAAATTAATTAATTTTTTAATACTTTAAAATACAGTGTTTAAGACACTTTGTCTTTTCTCATGAGCATTTTTTTGGGTCAGATCATAATGGACAAGGGGAGAGGGGATCATTCATATCATGAGTTGTGTAGTGGTCAGTCTCTTGAAGGTCCTTGGGAACTCTGAAGCTGGTGGTAATACTGCCTCGCTCCACTCATGAATCACTAAAGCAAGTTTGGATTTGTTCCTACTGTGCAACAAATTCTGCCATACAGTAGGATATTTCTGCTTGAAATTTTCTCCCTTTTTTTGAGGAGCACTGAGTCTGTAAATCCTGGTGACCAAGGAGTTTAAAACCTCTGACTGTCTCACTTTTGTGGGTTAACGCTCTGTAATCCCATATCCCTCTGCTTTGCCAAGTTGTGGTGTACCAGTACCCAAAGCTCAGTCTCCCAGACAGGCGTTTCACCCCTAAGGAGGACTTCTTTCCTCCTAAGTGGTTTCTCATGATCCTTGAAACTTTGCCATAGTTGAGGCCTTACCAACTCCTGATGAGTTATCTTTGATGGCCATTTTTTCTCTGATGTATAAGCCCTAGAGCATGTCCATGGTAATCAGGTACAATAAGTTAATCCTCAGCTGTTTCTGTTTTGGTGTTTATAATGAGAAAGTCTTTCTTATCACTGAATCTCCTTGTAATATTTTGCTTCTGTTCAGAAACTGGAGCTCTCCCAGAGCTCTTCCTTCTTTAGGGACTAGCTTGTTAGGTAAGGTTGTTTTAATTTATGAAATTACTTGTAAATAACTCAGTGATTTGAACATAAATTGAGGCAAATGGGTGTTGCATTAAATGGGACTTGTTTCCACAGTACAGTGGAGTGATTATTTTAAGCAAGAGTGTTCCTCCCCCCCTCTTTCTGTGCACAAAGAGATTTGAAATAATTTCTCAGGAGTGATTTCAGCTCACATGGAAATGTTTTGTTAAATGATGCTACACCTGGAATTTCTTCCTAATCACTGAAAGCTCTGTCAGAATTTTGTACAAATGTTCATGGTATATATGTTGGAGCATCTCCCTTGATGATTGGAGCATCTCCCTTATGAGAAACAGCTGAAGGAGCTGGGTCTCTTTGACTTGAAGAGGAGGAGACAGAGGAGTGACCTGATTAATGTCTATAAATATGTAAAGGGTGAGTGTCAGGAGGATGGAGACAATCTCTTCTGAGTGACCTCCAGTGATAGGGCAAGTGGCAATGGGTGCAACCTGTAACACAGGAGGTTCCATGGAAATATAAGAAAAAACTTTTTCACAGTGAGGGTGACAGAACACTGGAACAAGCTGCCCAGAGAGAGTGTGGAGTCTCCTTCTCTGGAGACATTCAAAACCTGCCTGGTTGGGTTCCTGCATGACCTGGGCTAGATGTTCCAGCTCTGGCAGGGGGATTGGACTAGATGATCTCTTCAGGTCCCTTCTCCCTTCCAATCCATGACATTCTGTGATACTGTGTTTTCAAAAATAGCTTTTGCACTACTGCTTAGTCACAGTCCCTTTAAGCAAGTAGGAAGAATCCATGGAGCTATTCCTGGTTCTAAAATTGTTGGGGTTCAGCCATCCAGTCTCTGTCTTTTGTTAAAAGTAGTGACTGTGTGTCAGAATCTTGGGGACCTTTGTTCAAAAACTGCTAGTTATAGCTAATTAAAATTTTCCACCTCCTAGTTTTAAAGATAAAGCACCAAAATATATATGGAAATAATTTACTTTAGATTACCTTTCTAATTGCTTTCTTTTGTATTGCAAGCTCTTTATTTTTTCTAAGGCATTTGAATGCCAAGGAGGACAGCTGTGACCTTTCAAGTGAAGAAAGAGAGATTACCGCACTTAGTGCATTGCAGTTTTCTTTTAAATTACATTCAGAACATCATTGTAGGTGGGTTTTTTAAAAAAAAACTAAATGTGCACTTAAAACACTTCACAAAATGCTGAAATGCACTTGAAGGAAAATTACCTTCTGGACTATGTCCCTAGATTTTATGTTCTTCCCCTGGAGCATATGACATGGTTAGCTTCCCTGAAAACGTGGGGTTTTTGAGTTTGTTCCTCTTTTGGATAAACAGTCAAAGGTGGTCATTTTAGCAGTGTGTTTTTGTTTTGTTTAGTTGTTTGGGTTTTTTTTTTTCTTACACACGCAAACTTCATATGCTCTTCCAACCCATATTTTCTTTCACTTTGGCAAGGACACACTCTTACGTAATTTTTTTTCAAAAATACAACAGTGTTCTGCTGTAATAGCCCAAAAGGCTACAGCCTGCATTTTTGCAGAGGTTTGAGATGGTCGCAATAGAATGGTGTATTGTTTGTGATAAGGCCTCTTTTTGGAGGGTTCTTAAATGCCTTTTTATCTGCTGTTGGCCTCTTCTCAAGTTTCCAATAAACACAGATCTGCAAGGGAGTGGGTGACACAACCTTAACTTGTGTCACTTCTCAAATACAGCACTTCTCTTTCTTTCAGGAGAACAGCTTAAGGCAAGCAATGGTCTGTAGACAGCACAGCTATAATCCCTCAGTAGTTCCTAGTTTACGTGCTTGGTGATGAATATTGTATATTTTAATTCCACAAGCTAGCATAAGCCTAAAATTATCTCAGCACAACTCATTCTACAGCCACTCACACCGATGTGAGTGAAAAATAGTTCCCTGTAGGTCAGTGCAGCTGCTGCAAGGTGTGTAAGAAGAGAATCCAGCCTGCTAGGACAAGACTGGGATATATATTGCACTGCTGCTTTTGAATTGATGAATATCTAGCCCAGGAGTTGTATTTAGGTAAAGTGCATGAAAGTGTCAGTTCCTGAATGGTTAAATTCCACTGCTTGGTGTAGGTGTCAGCTGCTTCTGGCTGCAAATGACTATGAGATGGGCCAAGGTATTACCTGAACGTAGACAGCTGCAAAATAGTCTTCTTGAGTTTTGAAGAAGAACTCTCAGTTTGTCCTTCTCCTCTGTTTCTGGGGCTAGGAGCTCACGTTTTCTGTTAGCTTCAGGCTTTAGAGCATTGCCCATGTTCTACACTTCTGTTGTAGGCAGTGTGCAAATGTTTAAGTCAGATGAATGAGTAGTTCATATCTTGTAAGTACTGAAAGGCTGGGTGTCAGGAGTGTGGGGCCAGTCTTTTTTCAGTGTTGCCCAGTGACTAAGGGTCAAGAGGTAACAGCACAAGCTTAGTGGCACAAAATAGGAAGTTCTATATAAAGATGTTTACTTTGAGAGTGACAGAGCACTGGAATGGTCTGCCTAGAGGGGTGGTGGAGTCTCCATCTCTGGAGACATCCAAAGCCCACCTGGATGCATTTCTGTGCAGCCTGCTGTAAGAGAACCTGCTCTGAGATTGGACTAGATGATCTCCAGTGGTCAATTCATTATGTTATGTCTGTGGTTGTATTGCTACCAGTGATTAGATTGCTGTGGAGCAATTGAGTTTATCTGCAATCTCATGTTATCCTTTGTGGATTAAGTCAATTTCCTGCCTCATTTCCTCAGAAAGGTGCCTAAGCTATAGGCAAACAGAGAATGGTCAGGTTGTGATTTATGATAATGTCTAGGTATAAAAAAAGCCATCTCCTCATGCTTGTATCTCCCTACAGTAGAAAACATCCCCAAATAGGCCAGAGAAGGGACTCACTACACAGTCCCCATAGAGCATCACCATCCTGGTGGTGCTCACTGCTATTGCATGGTCTTGCTGCCAGCTCTAGATTACAGAATAATCAGGGACATGAGAAGAAAGGGACCTTGAGAGATCATCTATTGCCCAACTCTCCCATTACCTCATTGAGTGGGGCTGGAGCAGTGGTGTAAACCATCTCTTCTTCATCTGCTGATCACAGTGCATGTAGATTCAGAACGCTGCCTTTTACTGTGCAGCCATAATAAATGTAGTGGGTATTGATTAATGCACTGTCAGTGCTAGGTCTTGTGCACAGAGTCAGCTCTAAAATGGCTTTTGCTTCCCTGCCACACATGTAGTGCTGTTTTAAAAAGTAATAGATTATGGAATGAAGTTTCTGCTGTCTCCCCTGGGAGCCAACTAGGCAAACAGCAATTAGGAAATCGTAGCTGCTAATTGTTTAAATGTTTTGTTTCTTAATTTCATCTTTTTCCTTGGGCAATCTTGTATTATCCTAAATAGTTCCTTTCATTCCTCAGCGCTTGTGTTTCCCAAGTATTTGTAAATCACCACCAAGTCCTCCTTTCCCACAGGCATTGCTTATCCTAACTGTTGACTGAAAATCAATCCCTCCATCTAATGACTCTGTCACTTTTCTCAGAACTCCTTCCATTTTACATTATCCATCTGGCAACAAAATGTCCAAAACTCCACGTGGGCTGCAGATGTGGTAGCCCCCTATCTGTTGAGGCAAGGATCTGTTACAAACTATTGCAAGTTGGGATCTAGCTGTTCCTGAGGTCAGTACCATGAAAATATAAAGCCATTTGCCCCCCAGTTTCTCTGCCCAGGACACTTCAGTAAAATAAGATTTGTAATATTAACCTACTGAAATTGCATTGATTATATTTACCCCCATTACTCTTCTTTTGTTCTTTTCCTGGCTTTCTACACCCACATCCACATTTCAAGCTCTCATTTTCCTCAGAAATACAAGGTTTTTTGAGCCTGGGACCTGACTGCTCTCCCCAGCCTGCTGTCATCAAATGAAAGCTAGCAGGTTTCCAGGCCAGGCCAGCTGGGATGTGTGATAAAAGACCCTCTTCTCTGGTTCCCTGCCTTTCCTCTGCTGTATTCCAGCTTCTGTAAGAGTTCAAATTGAACTGTGATGCCTGGATGTCATCCTATATTATCCATTGGTTTCCTGGCCTAATGAGCAGTGTGTATGTTGCCTGTGCTTTCCCAGGAATGCCCCACAATCAGGTTCCTTCTCCAAACGGCTTGCACGTGTCTCATGTCCCTGTCTATTGGGTCTTTTTCCTGCTGTTTCTGGCCTGCCTCCACTGTCCAGGGGGGGAAGGAGATGTCTGTCATGGGGTCAGCTGTAGGGTTAACAGACTTTTTTCTAAAAGATTACATTTATCATCAAGTCCATACACCACAGCCTGTATGTTGTCTCTGTATTTGCATAGGGGTGAGAAGTTGAGTTGGAGCAGAAGTTCCACATTTAGCAATGTCTCACCATTGTAATATTGGCTCATTGGGTTTCTCCTGTCCATTGACTGTCTATTTTAGGTACTGCATCTGGTGGTTAAGAAAACAAAGAAAAAGAAAAAATATATGTGACTGCACATGCAGGAATTGAATTTCAGCAAAAGCATTTCAGTTTTCACTTGTTATATGGCAAGTTCACAAAGTGGCTTTTTTTTCCTTTCAATTTAACAGGTTATTACTGCCAGCTTATCCCCATTCTTCTTTGTCATGACTGCCAATGTACTAACCATTTCTTGGTAAGTGCCTGCGTGAGCTTTTTTCTTAAGAGAAAAAATGAATTTCCACACAGTGCTTCATGGGGAAATACTTTTTATGTGTCAGGTTCTGTTAGGGTCAGTAATATTTTGCACGTAAGGAGAACCAGGTGTGCAATGATGGATGGAGTTACTGTAATGCAAACAGGAGAGTGTTTCTTCTGCGTCTGTGGGAGAACATGGACATTTTGGGCATTCAGCCTCGTTGCAATTCACTCAGCATGTTTTTACAACTAGACAAATGAACACAACAGGCAAATAAATGACCCATTCAGAGTCATGCTATAACTCTGGAATTAGTAGTGGAATTAGAAATAAAATACAGAAGTCATGCTTTGATGACAGCCTCTTTTTAACCAATAGAGTCCATTCAGATTTCCCTAACACAGTGTGTACTGTGGACACATAAGATGAAAAGAGCAGAAAAATAATGATAACAAACTTTTCCCAGAGCTTAATTAATGTGAACTAACCTGAATTTTTTAGGTAGGATTGGGGTGCAGAATTTATTGGTAAAAGACAATGCTTTTGATCTGTATTTGTAGAGCACCCAGTGAAAGGGAATCCCAGACCATGGCTGATGCTTCTACATGCTTCAAATAATGACTAAATAGGGGTTAGAGGCATGTGTCTGTGAGGATAGATTTGTTGTTCTACTCACTTTCAAGAAGTTTTAAGCTTCCTTTTTTCCTCCCATGGTTTCATTACCATATTAAAGATTCAGCTCTGCACTGGATGGAATTAGTATGTTCTTTTTCCAGGTGTGATAAAGAAGTTACATGAAGGAGAATCTCCATTTAAACTAGCCCCATATACGTTTATGTTTTATGCCTCCCCATGTGTATGTTTGCTGCATCTCAAATACTAAAATAAGGAGTGTGTAATTTTTTTGAAGCTCATGGAATACATTTATGTGGCCTACTTGTAGGTAAGAGGCTGAACTAGTATAATGCACCTAAACCACTCCTAGTGTAGAGGATTAACTTGCTGTTCCTCACCACATTTTACATGACTTTCTGCAGGTCTATCATGTACGTGCTAGAGGTAGGCTTTTATAATATGTATGTAATCACTGACACTTAAAGTTTGTGTATACTTTTGTTAATGTGAACACATGGACCCACATAGTTGCACACACACTCTGTGCCTCACATGCACTGGGAGTTATTTAAATGATGAGCACATCACTATGTTTGGAAGAAACTTTGCTTCAGCCCTAGGGCCACTGTTACGCTTCAACTGTCACAATTCCAAAAGATAACGTTTTCGTTTGTTTATTTATTTATTATTTTGCCTGATTTGCTGTTATTGCTTGAGCATCAGCAGTGCCTTGGCTATCAGCAAGGCTCTGGAAATAGTCTGCTAGATGATAACAGCTGCAGAGCACTCATGAGATCATTAATCACTGAGTTTTTTAACATCGCTCTGGCCTTTTCATGGACAATATCATATGTTAATTTCGGAGTGCTGGGCAAATGCCATTAGCTGTCACCCCACAATAAACAGAAGCTGTAAGATATGCCAGATGGTAAAGTGAAGGTAAATCAAGAGGTTGGTTTTTAGCTGTGTTTTTTTGCTCCATTTTGAAGTTGTAACAGTGGTTTCTATTGGCCTAATAAACTGGTGAGTATAGATTGCATGGGCATGTGGGTACCTGAGGTTTCAGATCCTTCAAGAAGGAATTCTTTTTCTCTGATGTAGGATATAAAATATTAAAGAACTGTTTAGGCAGAGTCACCTTTTTATAGAACCAGGACTCTACATCTTACTAATTTTCATACAGCATTGCCTGTCTAATTTTTAGAATGCTGCAGTAGAGATACATTTCTTAAAGTCTCCATTGAAAATGCTGTAGAAAACTCATCTATAGAAAGAAAAAAAGATTGAGTCATTTCTAAGACCCATTAGGTTTAATTCTTCCTGTATTCAGTGAGGTATTTTCATTAGGGTAAAGAAGAATTCAGTATCAAATCATAACTTCTAAAGGAATTGATGCATGGGGTATGTTTATAACTGGAGATGAAGTCCAGACAACACATGAGGGTTAACCCTCTCCTGAGATGAGTATTCAGAGGTTGCTAGTGATACAGATGAACAGAATCACATGGTTTAGATCCATTTTAAAAACTTGCAGCCCTCAAAGCCCTTTTGCTCCCTTTTGGTAACTCCACACCCAAAGGTATCATCTCTTCCACGCACACTGTCCACTGGCTGTCTGTAGCACCTACTTTCCAGGGCTGTTTCCTGTGTAATTGTAAGATAATGTTCTGCTGTTATACAATGTTTGTTCCTCTGGGGAGCAAGGGAAATTATGTGATTTTTAAAGCAGCTCACCTAAGATTTAAGCCATTGTAATGCTATTAAAGACCAGAGAGCCTTCAGCTTTACATGCCATTTTTTTGTTCTCAAGGAAAAGAAAAAAGCCCTCTTGCAAAAGAACTTAACAGAAGTCTGTTTTGTTTATAAAGTTCATTAAGGAGCTTTTCTGTTTCATAAGCTAACTAAGCTATGAAGCTAAGATGAAAGGTCAGTATGTTTAGCTTTGCACTGTTATAAAAGAATTGAAAAAGAATTGAATTGGTGTCCTACCATATTCCAGTCGGCTATGACAGATAGCAGAGGAAATTTGAGGATTCTTAACTGTTCAACAGACTGAGTGGGTTTGATAGCTTGTTTCAGTGGTGGTTTAGATTGTAAAATAATTCACCCTGATTTGGAACCCAGCTTCCAACCCAAGTCTTGGAGGAGATGCCTTAGTGCCGCCACCACCCTGTGAGGGGTACATGTGCCCTTGCTGCTGGAGCAGGTGCTTTCACCAGGTTCCTCACAAAAAGAAGCAAATATGGGAATTTCTATGAGCCTCACTATGCCAGTGGGATCTTTCTAGAGCAAAATTATTTTCACTGATTTCTTCATCCCTCAAAAGCTAGGCCTGACATCTCCTCCTGGATTCATCTAGAGGCAAGTTTTCACGGACAGAATACAAATGGGAACCTAATGAGGCTCAAACTCTATTGCCTTCCTTTCCTACTCTTGCTGGTGTATGAGTGGGCAGCTATTCTTGTAACAATGTGTAACTTTCTCTAGATTATTGTCTGTGTATTTTAAGATGAATACCACCTGCCTTCATGTATAGGAAGGGTAGTTTCTAATAAGATCAGTTAAATAAGACATTACTGGCTTTAGCCTTTTCTTAGCAAGAAGAATGAAAAAAATCACCTGAGTTACTGTCTCTAAGTTTAGACAAAATAGTACCTTTCTCCTAATGTGGTGCTGTTTGTGATTTTATCAAACAAAGGACTTGCCTGATGCTAAATTTGTGGTGTACTTTGTTTACAGCCTTGTGATGAGTGGAGTTGGAGAAGCTTTGCTTGTTTACACCGAGAGGACAGGCACATAAAGAGGAACCAGATCTCACCAGCTGGAAAAGAGCTGACTCACAGCCTAGAGACCCTATCACGAATAAAATGTGGCAGCAGAAACACAAAAGTGCAGCCAAACACAAAAGAAAAGAGACCTATTGTTTTTCTATTAAGAAAGAAAAACCGTCCTATTAATAGTGCTAAATTGGGGAGCAGAAGAGTTGGCAGGGTGGTTAGGAGCTTAGCCTCAAAGCACAAGACAAACTATTCCTGATTGATGTGGCAAAGGAAAAACTCCACTGTCTCATGCTGATGGCTCTGGGTGAGAACCTCTCAGTTAGCAGCAGCTTCTTGCACAAGGAACTGAACTCAGGAAAAGTAGCATTCCCCACTGGATGCCCTTGGTTTTTTGCTAGAAGCTGACAGCAGATTGTGCCAAGCAGTGTGAGAGCCCAGATCCTGCCATGCTTTTGGGATCAGGAAGGATGGATTTTGTCTCCAACTGTTCGTTAAGCAGCAAGCTGCTGCACCACAGGTCTGTAGTCACGTCATAAGACCTGGCACAGAGACCAAGGCCATGGGGCTTCTGGAGATAATTCCCTTCAGGAGCTGCAGTGGGTTGACAGCTTTTCTGAGTGGGGAAATCAGCAATAAATCTCGATATCTGTAGTGATGGCTCTTTGTGTATTTTTTTCCTCTCCTGTTCTCCAAGATTGCTCTTGAATTCTGCAAATTTTTTGTCAGTTGGAGTGGAGGGACACATACTGTTCCCAGTAGTGGTTTGTCTCTTTAATTATTGCAAGAGGCATCAAAGATTATGAACCTTGAATGAACATCATAAAGAGTGTAAGGCGATTCATTTCAAGAGTTCTTAAAAATAATTCCATTTCTCATTGCTTAATGGCTGTTAGTAATTTATCCTGATGTATTAGTGCCTGGGAAAGCAATCTGTGTGGAAGTAATATTAAATGATGAGTTGATAATATTATGGGAATGATCTACATCATGAAAGGAGCTTGATAACAAATCTTCAGTGAAGAGGAGGACTTGTCTCACATGACAGTTGATATTTAAACTGTAATCCCTAATCTAAGTTGACAAACTTTCCTTCATGGTCAATGGAAAAAGAGAGGTGCCCTCACAGAGATGATTCTTCTTGAATAGATTGAGATGTAATTATGACTGAAAGGTAGGATCATAGAATCATAGAATCATAGAATCATAGAATAGTTGGGGTTGGAAGGGACCTTAAAGATCATCAAGTTCCAACTCCCCTGCCATAGGCAGGGACACCTCCCACTAGATCAGGCTGCCCAGTGCCTTGTCCAGCCTGGTCTTGAGCACCTCCGGAGAGAGATCATCTGGGCAACCTGTTCCAGTGCTTCACCACCCTCACTGTAAAGAATTTCTTTCTTATGTCAAGTCTAAATCTACCCCCTTCCAATTTACATCCATTGTTTCTAGTCCTAGAAGTTGTTCTAGAAGTGCTCATATCTTAATAAATGGAAACATGATGACTAGTCTAGAGAAGACACATGGCTTTTAGAAGGGTACAGTTAGGAGAGGCATAGCTGCTTCAAGCTAATGAGTGCCACCATTTTAAAACATAGCTAAATTTCAACTTCAAATAAAATATCATACTTTAAGAAGGTAAATTTTACAAAGGACTGCAGTTGATTCTATGACTAGCGAGTTCTGTGTAAAGACTAGTTGAATTTCAGAAAAATACATTGTAGTTTTTATAAAATAACATTCAGAGAAGTACTCTGGCCTGTATGTACCTAAGCTTATCCAAATTAATCTCAAGGGGCCCATTTGTACTGGCGTGCTGTCTGTGTATGTTGGGGTCATGCTCTGGCTTGAGTTTGGGATGAGACATTTTCTTACCAGGTTTGGTGAAAAAGGGAGGAGAGAGGGACAAGCATGAAGAAATGTGCTTGAATTTGAGCACTAGTCCTGAAACTAACATGAGCCACCAGGGGTTATGGACATACACATCCTCAGTGAACCATGACACTGCCAGCCATGAACCCTTGTGGCCCTCTCATCTGTAGATTAGGAGGGTGATGGCTGCAGCACATTGGCTTTCCCCAGGCAACTATCTCTGCCAGCCTGTCATGGCATGGTGGCAGGATCCTTGCTGTGCCAACTTTCTGCTGAGTTTTGAAGTGCCTAAGTGACCCTGGGAAACCTCATGAAAGAGTCCCTGTGTGATAGCTGGGGTTTTGCAATTGTAGCTGGAACCTTTGCTGTGGGAAAAGCTCACGGTGTACCACCTCTCTTCTTGCATAACATTCACAGGCAGGCTGCAGTCTGGTTTGGTGGGTTGTTTTCATCCTCTCTTGTCTTTGTGCCAAAGCCCAGAACACCCTTTTGCTTTCTTGCTGGTGGTCTCAGTGTGATGCCAGTGATACCATCAGCAGTTGGAGTTGCTGTAGGTCTTTGGTTGCAGGGGGTGTGTTTGAGGTTGCTTCAGGAGGGTTGTTTGGCTGCAGCAGGTATTACGTTGGCTCGGCTTAGGGGGAATTTAATCTGGCCTGCTGCTGAATTAGTATTTCCCTGTATTAGAAAGTCGTCTACCTTTTTATATAACTTTGTGCAGGTATATTTATTTTATGTAACTTTGTGAATGTAGATTTATTTAATATACCTTCGCCCAACACTGGGCTGTTTGCTTCTGCTCACATTTTTGTGCCTTAGTGCAATGTGCTTGCCTTTTAAAGACTCTGCTTGATGTAAGTAAAATACTGCAGGACTAAACTGATAGCTGCATCAGCAAATGAAGGAGGCAGAGTTAACAGGGAAGTTGGGGTCCTCTGTCAAACAAGTCTGGGAAGAAGAGGTGCCCTCTGACTTGACTTGACCTGTTTCTGGTGAGGATGTCTCCTGTGGACAGGGCCCATCACACTGTTTCTACATCTACTGGTTTTAATGAAACCACTCAGGATTTTCCTGAATCATGTAATACCCTCTTAATCTTATCTTAATTTTATTTTTTTTCCAATTTTTTTTCGTTTTTTTTTATTTTTCATCACATAAGTAATGGTTTGGGACAAGGCTTGTGTTGTCTTCCACAGAGATGTGACTTGCATGAGTGGCTGGCCATTGTAATGAAGAGCCCCTACTTAAAGCCAAGTGCCATGGAAAGAAAATTGAAATAGTATAAAGCTGATGGATGCTGGCTACAGGTGGGTTACTAAGATGCAGGCAGCAAAGACTGTTTCAAAGTAATCTTCTGGATCTGCTGGCTGTGACTCCGCTTGCAGCAGAAAATGCTATTAAAGGAACTAAATAGACCTGTCGCTTACTACTAGAAGCTCTTCTGTTCCCTGTTTTTTGCTGTTGTACTTTGTCTTGGAAGAGAATCTGTGCTAATCTTCCAGTACCAGTTTAAAACATAAGCTGAAAATTTGGAAAGCAACTGTTCTTTGCAAAGACTGAGGGAGCCGGGGTTGTTTGGCATGGAGAAAAGAAGGCTGAGGGGAGATCTACCACTACCTGAAAGGAAGGAGATTGTAGAGAGGTGGGGGTCAGTCTCTTCTCCCAAGTAACAGCTGATAGGACAACAGAAAATGACCTCAACTTGCACCAGAGGAAGTTTAGACTGCCTATTAGGACAAATTTTTTACACTGAATGAGCTATTAAGTATTGGAACAGGCTGCCCAGACTGCCTGAGGCACCATCCCTGGAGATATTTAAGAGACAAGTAGACATAGTGCTTAGAGATACAGTTTAGGGGTGGTTCTTGTCAGTAATAGGTTGATGATTTGGCTCAATCATCAGAAAAATCTCTTCCAACCCAGGCAATTCTGTGGCTGTATTAAAATGCTCAAATAAGAGACTGTATTCTAATTCACTATTTTTAACACCTATGTTCGGGCTGATGGATGAGTATGTATACATTTATATTCTCATTTCTCATCCCCACACATGAAGATCTGAAGAATTTAAGAAATGCGATGTCAGCATAGGATGTGTTTTAAAAAGAATGCTTTCATTAACTGTTGTGGAAAAACTGATTTGCTGGGGGCTGTGGTGGGTGCTGAGGAAAGGTTTCTTCCAGTTTTGTTTTCCCTCTAAGCTGAAGGTGGTGGTGGGTTGAAGAAAACACCATCACAAATTTGTCTTGCCTGGAGCAGAAGCTGAATGAACAGCTTTCAGATAGATCCTCCCTCAGATGGTAGACATGAGGACATGCTCATTTTGTTTGAAAAGAAGGCATTGGGTGAGGGGAAGGAGATCAGGGGCAGGACTGAAAAAAAAATCGAGGCAAAAATACTTTTGTAACAAGAAGTAAAATGGTAATATACTTGTTTCTGTAAAAGGTGTTGCTTATTTGTAGGGTTATTTGGGTTTTTTTAATTAGGTTTTATTACAAATACATGTTGGACTAGTCCCGAAAAGGAATTAGAGGAGACCATGAAGATTGTGTAACCATTTCCATATTAATTGCCTGGTTTGAGAAGCTTAACCCATTTTTAACTTTAACAGTTAACAGTAACGTTGTGTAAGCCATGATTTCTGATAGAAAGTGGAGTATTTTTTTGAAGAAGGTGAGTGAAAAAGCTGTGCTGTCTCTTCTTGTTCCTGCTCCGGCAGGGGGATTGGACTAGATGATCTCTTGAGTCCTGTCCCATCCCTGACATTCTGTGATTCTGGCTTCTTGATCACCAAAGTGGAGAATATACTTCCTCCTTACTACCTGGGATGGGAAGCAAGCAGTGTTCTTCTACCTTTTAATAAATACCTTGGCTTCCAGAATAGGCAAGGGTAGCCACTTGGTGTGTTGAGTTCTTCATCTGATGGGATATAAAATCTCTTGAAAAACCAGACTGAGAGCATGATTAAATGTATTTTATCATTAAGATCTGAAAACATGTAGCTCAGAACTTGTTCTGTTGTCAGCCTGTTGCCTAGGTAGAGAAGCCAGGATATAGAATACTGTAAAATGGGTGTTAGCCTCTCCTGACCCTCCTGATGAAATCCCATCACTGCATTTGCAGGCGTGACCACAGGAGACACTGTGTGTTGTCAGGAACTGAGAGAGGTTGAGCTTAAAAATGGATTAAATTAACATGATTAAGGAGGGCTATGAAGATGATCAAAGGGCTGGAACAACTGCTTTATGAAGACAGGCTGAAGGAGTTGGTGAAGAGAAGGCTCAGGGGGGACCTCATAGTAGCTTATCAATACCTGAAGGAGCCTACAGAGAGGCATGGGTAGGACTTTTTAATAAGATATTTGATGGGAAGACTAGAAATAATGGATGTAAATTGGAAGAGGGTAGATTCAGGCTAAGCATAAGAAAGAAATTCTTTAAGGTGAGGGTAGTGAAACACTGGAACAGGTTGCCCAGAGAGGTTGTGGATGCCTTCTCTCTGGAGGTGTTTAAGGCCAGGCTGGTCAAGGCACTGAGCAACCTGATGTGGTGGGAGGTGTCCCTGCCTATGGCAGGGGGTTTGAGACTTGATGATCTTTAAGGTCCATTCCAACCTGAACTATTCTATGATTCTTTGCCCTGAGAAGTCCCTGTCCTTCCCCACAAACACCATTTCAAGAGGGAGGCAAACTTGCACTGGTGAAGAGATGATTTATCTGCCCTAAAACTCATATCGATTCAGGTACTGAGGGTCAGGACACCGTGGGAAAAGGACATCAGGCCAATCTTCCCGTAGGAGCTTGAGCCATGTTTACATTTCAACTGATTTCTGTAGCTCTTGCTGGTGAGGAAAGCTGGTGCTCCAACAAGTTTGTTTATGCTGGAGTTGCTGGCACCCTGTTGTTGCCTTGTGATACTGAGTAGAAACAACACCTGCCTGCAGCAAGCTGGAAGAGTGGAACAGGCCTCCAGCACAAACCCTTTGAAACTGATAAGGGGAAGGGCTGGTGTTGTTTGGAAGAAATGGATATTTGGATTGAGAAACTTCTCGTTTGCAGTTACTCTCCTTAACCCATTAGATGAAAAGGAAAGGTGGAGAGCTGGGAATGCCACTTGCTGTGCCTAAGCATGGAAGGAGGTGATTGGTGATGCCAGGTAGAAGAAGAGGGTTAAAGTTTCTGCTCAGAAGACTATGGTTCAGGCACGAAGCTGTTGTTGAGCTGAAACATTTTGGAAGTTTGCTACTGCCCACTGTAGGGCATGCATCACATGAGAAGAAAGCATGGGCTGGCGTGAGGAGCACCACAAGGCAAATATTTGTCAGACCTTCCTTTGAAAGCTGTGGAGGATGAGCCAGTCTGGCTCATGCTTCCCTCTGCCTTGGCTGGAGAGGGGTAATTAAAGGGATTTTTGCTGTTTATGTGTCACACACCTTCTGGGACACTGAGAGATGAGTTCTCACTTCAAACAAGGCATGGAGAACTTCTCTCTCTGGGCGGAGTCACCTCTCCCTCTCTGGGGCCTGAAAATCTGCCTGCCCTTGGCCTTCTCAGGGGAGGAGTCCCTGTGACTCCATTCCAGTTACCTGCACAGATTCAGAAGCTGAGCAGACAGAGGAAATTTTTAATTGAGACTTTCCCTCCCCACAAGTCTCCATCCCTGTGGGCAGTCCAATGCCAGCAAAAAAGATTATCAGCATGTTCCAGGGGTGCTCAGCAGCTGTTTGTGTGTCATCAGCCTTATCATGAGCTTCTTCATTGAAGATGAGTGAGAGAAGTGGCAACACCATTTCGATGTCACGAGATATGAAGCCAGAGGTCATGCTGGATGCAGCTCTGCAGGCATTGCCCTAGATCTCACTTCCCAGCAGATGAATGACCTGGTCTACTTGTCTAGCAAACTTCAGGAGTTAGTGCAGAACATAGAATCATAGAATCATAGAATAGTTTGGGTTGGAAGGGACCTTAAAGATCATCGAGTTCCAACCCCCCTGCCATAGGCAGGGACACCTCCCACTAGATCAGGCTGCTCAGTGCCTTGTCCAGCCTGGGCTTGAACACCTCCAGAGAGGGGGCATCCACAACCTCTCTGGGCAACCAATTCCAGTGCTTCACCACCCTCACTGTAAAGAATTTCTTTCTTATGTCAAGTCTAAATCTAACCCCCTCCAATTTACATCCCTGACAGTCATAGTATGTGAGACCGAGCATCTTTTAGCAGGCAGAGGAGAACAGCTTCCAAGTCCTTCTCTTTGCCATCCTGCTTCTGGCTGTCCCATGGACAAAGATTGAGCTCTGCAAATCTCTCTGGTGATGGCTGCTCAGAAAACAGAGCTGAGCTTCGTTTCAAACAGTGTGTTCCTTCAGGGCAAACTTAATTGCTGTCTCTCATTTAATGTCTCCAGCCAGTGTTCAAAAAATTAGGATGCAGGATCGACACAGATGCTAAAAATGTCAGTGGGACAGCTTTTATTTCTTTGTTGTATTGCACTTGCCTGTTCACACTGTTCATACAGCATGGCTGCTCCTTGGGCTTGTTATTGGTGATGAATAAGAGCAGGCTGTGCAGGGATTAACACAGATGGTTGTAGCCTCAAGACTTCATGAGCTGGAACCAAAGAAAATAACTCCCTGCTTTCAAGGCAAGCCTTACACAACAGGATTTCGTGTGGCTCAGCTGTACTCAAAGAGGAATATTAAAAGTGCTGAGCAAAGTATTGGATGGCTGCTGTTGTGAATAGCCATTCTGTGTGGGTAAGTTGCTTACCTCAGTCTCCTGGATGGGAAAAAAAAAAACCCTCAACCATATTGTTTTGTTTTGGTTAAAAACAAACAAAGCAATCCATAAACCAAACCCTCAATGATTCAGAAGCCTTTGGAGAGTAGTTCACCAAAGCAAATGCTGAGTTGCAAAGGCAGTGCCACTAAAAAATTTGACCGAGGAACCCTTGACCTTCTGCTACAGAAGCTGTTGTATAAGCTGGAAATTAACTCCCCCTTTCCCTTCAAAATCTGTCTCCTGTTTTTTACTCTTCTTGTGACACGAAGGCACCATTGTGGTTCAAACTCCTCTTTGAAACCATGGAAATGTAGTTTTGAAGGAATAAATACAGTGGAAAACAGCCAAGATGATGGTGTAACCTCTTGCTGCCAGCATCTGGGGCTTCAGCAACACAATGGGAAAATGAGAGGAGTTTTCTAGACCAGAAGAAACTTGGGCCTGTTACTGTGTTCTGCTCTACCGGCTAATAAACTACACCTTCTTTTGGACTGTTTCAAATTGAATCTGCTTATCAATCGTGATACTCTGATCACTTACTATGGGCTTCACACTAGATAAAGCTCCCTTTAACAGATGGTTGTGCTGATGGGAATGTGTCAGGCTGTGTCTCCCATGTTCCCTACAGGAAAGGAGGGGGATTCTTTGCCACAAAGCACAGAGATAGGACAAGGGGTAATGATTTTAAACTGAAAGAGGAGAGATTTAGGTTAGATCTTAGGAAGAATTTTGTCACTCTGAGGGTGATGAGGCACTGCAACATGTTGCCCAGAGAAACTGTGGATGTCCCATCCCTGGAAGTGTTCAAGGCTAGGCTGGAAGAGGCTTTGAGCAGCCTGGTCTAATGAGAGGTTTCTCTACTCAGGGCAGGGGGTTTGGAACTGGATGATTTTTATGGTCCCTTCCAACCAAAACCATTCCATGACTTTAGATAAGAGGAGAAAAGTAATGGAATATTATAATATATCAGTGCTCCCAGTTCACCTAAGCATTTCATCCAAAGGTGAGAACTGGAAGGGTTTTGTGAGTGTGTATGTTTTTCAGAAACTGGAGAAAAGTGAATATACTCTTAAAGAGCCAATTTCTTTCTTTTACATTGATTTCTCTGAGAGACTTAACTCCCTTCATGACAAATTGTTGGCTGGGGGTTGAGCTATTTTGCCTTAACAGGACGGTACATAGTACTCTGAAATATTTTTGGCCTCTGCAAAAATATGCTCCTGCTATTGAATTATGTCATCATTTTTCCATACAAACAACAAAGCAAGCCCATGGTGTGGGATTTCAGCTGAAGCACTCTTTAAGGTTTTGGGATTTTGGAGAAGTTTTTCTTGTGTAGAATCCATTAAGTTTCCATGTCATCATATTGGTTTCATCTTCTATATTGTATAGCAGTTGTATATAAATAACCATAGTTGCAGTAATGCTAAAAAAAAGTCTTTCTTTTACTTTATTGCTATATTGTTAACTGAAAAAAAATCATATGAGAGCAGTATTGTTGTTAAATCAATCAGTAGGTTTAAGAGCAGAAGTTCTACTTGTATTTACAGCTTTTATTTATCTATTTTTCCCCATAGGGAAGGTGTTGGAGAGCAAGCCTTCTGAGGAATGGCTGAGGGAGCTGGGTTTCTATAGTCTGGGGTAAAGGAAGCTGAGGAGAGATCTTATTGCTCTCCACAAATACCTGAGAAGAAATTGTAGAGTGGTGGGAATTGGTCTCTTTTCACAAGTAGCAGGTGAGAGGAGAAGAAAAGGTCTCAAGTTGTGGCAGGGGGGTCCTACAGAAAGGCAGGGGAAGGACTTTTAAATAAGATATCTGATAGGAAGACCAGAAGCAATGGATGTAATTTGGGAGGGGGCAGATTTAGACGCGACATAAGAAAGAAATTCTTTACAGTGAGGGTGGTGAAACACTGGAACAGGTTGCCCAGATGATCTCTCTCCGGAGGTGCTCAAGACCAGGCTGGACAAGGCACTGGGCAGCCTGATCTAGAGGGTGGTGTCCCTACCTTTGGCAGGGGGTTTGGAACTCGATGATCTTTAAGGTTCCTTCCAACCCAAACTATTCTATGATTCTATTACGAAAAATTTTGACACTGAAATGGTTATTAAACAGTGGAGGAGGTTGAGACCCCATCCTTAGAGGTATTGAAGAGATGGGCAGACATAGTGCTTAGATATGGTTTAGTGATGTGAGTTTTTTTCAGAGTTGGTTTGATGGTTGGGCTTGATGATCTGAAAGGTCCCTTCCAACCCAGGCAAGTCTGCAACTCATTGCTAGAATCTAAGCTTAGCTGCACTTGGAAAAGTATGTTCACTGATTTACTGGCTTTTTCTCTGTGGACAGCAGCAATCCATGAGTAGATGGGTTTCTATGTGCCCTAGTGGGCTTCTCCAGTGTCTGTTCAGGTCTTCAGCAAAGGCTACCACCATGACTTCTTCCCTCAGCTCGGCTTCTTCTTTTAATGAAACTACAGAACAGTGTCCCTGAAACTCTCATCACTTTCTCAAAACTTGTGATGAGCACAAAATTGAGCAGAGGTGGCCCAAGTGTTATTGGATGTGTCTCAGATCCCTAAGCAATTAAGGAGAGAATAACCTGGATGGTGATGGTTAGCAAATTTAATGTCACAACGACAGATGTCCTATCGTACACAGACAAAAGATAACTTTGCCAAGCGTTTGACCTTCCTCCTCATGAGGGATATTTGAGGTTCTCAGCCCTGTGCCCTTGCAGACTTTTGTGCTACCCTCCTTTAGCTTTCTAACTAACGAGCTGCTTTGGGTCACAGACTGGCATTTCTTTAATATTTGCCTGTAATAATTGTGCTGCCACCACAAATTAAATTCACTAGATATTTTCCTTCTACATCTCCTGCAGCTTTAATCTGAAACTTTCCATTTTCCTGTCCATGGACACCATCACAGGCTGAACAGAGTCCAACTTTCCATTAATGGCCACAGCAGGCTTTTAAAATAAATCAGATGGAGGGTGGAGACTGCAGCTCCGGATGCTCCGTGTGAAAGAGTCAGCCAGACCCAACTCCCAGTGCTGCACTGGCTTCATTCTGCTCTTCTTTGACTTTATGGTAATAATATAAGATGAACCAAAAGCAAAAAAAAAACAACACTCAGACCTTCAACAGCAAACATCTAAAGAGCAGCAGTTAAGTGAAAAGCACCAAACAAGGAATTAAAAAGGAAACAGGACCTGACTGTTCTTAATCCATCAATGAGATCCATAATCCAAATGGTGATATCTGGAATGTTCCTTGGAGAAAACAGCTGAGTGCAGGGACACAAATATTCTGCTGACTGGTTGGAGATCTATCTCAGGATGGTATTTCTCAGGTTAGAGGAAATGAAGGATTTGGAAATGGATAAAAAAAGTAGGTTGGTTTTTTTTCCTTCTTCTACATGGGTTGTTTTAATTCATCGGCAATTTGCACATAAATAAGATGAGACACAGAGCACCCGGGAAGGCAGATGACAGCTGGTGGAGTTTTGGATTCAGAGAACATTAATGAACCTCTTGGGCTGTCATGGGAGAAGAGCATTTTGCAGTTCTGGCTCTGGTTTTGTGCACATTGTAAACTTTATCCCACAGGAATACCCCAGATGTTGACTGGTACCCAGTCTCTGCCACTCACTGGAGGACATAACAAGATAGCTGGGAGGATGTAGCTCGGGAAGGAGACATTAAACATTGAGCTTTCAAAAGCACAGATGTGCCTTTAAATGCCCTGGGATTGTTTATAGAATCATAGAAT
>VZTY01011230.1:4732-20428 GCA_013400935.1 Turnix velox
CCCTGTCTCTGCCTCATGGTTTTCAGCCCCTGCTGTCCCACCACACTCATCCTCCACCTGTAGGAACCGTCTCTTCATTTCTGGGATGAAGTGTTGCCATACCCCAGACCCTTTCCCTACCTCTGCCCCATGGTTCTCAGCCCTGTTGTTCCACCACACTCATCCTCCACCTGTAGGAACCGTCTCTTCATTTCTGGGATGAAGTGTTGCCATACCCCAGACCCTTTCCCTACCTCTGCCCCATGGTTCTCAGCCCTGTTGTTCCACCACACTCATCCTCCACCTGTAGGAACAGTCTCTTCATTTCTGGGATGAAGTGTTGCCATACCCCAGACCCTTTCCCTACCTCTGCCCCATGGTTCTCAGCCCTGCTGCCCCACCATGGTCATCCCAGCTGAGGGAAATCCTTGATGATGAGCTTAAAAAGCCCCTGGTGGGACAGGTCAGCTCTTCACAACCTCTCCTCATCCACCATCATGGTCTTCTCTCCATGGGGCTCAGCCTTTAGTGCCAGGCAGGGTTGTGCAACTGGGGATGGAGGGTGTCCCAGGGCAATGCCACCACACTGGGTCCCCTGGGATGTCTGGGAAGGAAGGTGAGGAGAGGAAAAGCTCTTTTTCCCTCTTGTGCTGCTGCTTATGAAGAGCTTCTCCTCTTTGCTGACTCCACAGAGAGGTTGGTGGGAGCTGGGAGGGTTTATCTGCTACAAAGAGGTTGAGCTACTGATAAAAGAGGGGGGAAAAATACTTTCAGCATTCAAAGAAATGAAGAAAAGGGGGAAAACAAGCCTGTGAGGAGGAAGAAACAAAAGCTTGGTGCAACCCAAGGCTCCTGAAAAAGCTCTGAGTGGGGCTGTCAGATGTTGACCTGCTCCTCTCCTTGTATGGGCAGGAATGGGGTTTGCCTTGTGCCTATATTTAATTTGCAAGAGGAGGGGGGGGTTGAAAAATCTGCCTCTGCTCCACTGGGAAGTTACAGCAGGAATAGGATTGCATGTTTAAAAAAAAAAAAAAAAAGAAATACTTCTGCTGGCACAATAAAACCCTTCCTGGACTTGGAGTGAGAGGAACAGGTTCTTGCAACATAAACTTGCTGCACGCACAGGGTGTCAGCTGAGAGGCTGGATAATGGAAATGGGGGGGCTGCAATGCCCTCAGAAGCTCTGCCCTGTCTTCACACCAGGGCTGGGAGCTCATCTTGGTCACTTTTCACTCCTGAAGGTGGTGAAGGGAGGGCTCATGGTGGGCATGAGGTGGTGGCACGGCCCCATCCTCCTTCACATGGATGGATTTTTCTCAGCAGAAGCTTCTCTCCCCCTAAATATTTCTTCTTCCTTGCTCTCCCCTTAAATATTTCTTCTTCTTTTCTCTTTCTGCCTTTCCCTGTGCTGAGGGAAGAGGAAGATGGATGTTTAAGTGTTCCCCAAAGGTTCGCTTTCTTGTGCATGAGCTCCAGCAGGACGTGCACCCAACAGCAGTGCTGGGAGCTGGCAGGGAACTCTGGCTCTAATCCCTGCCTATGATTTATAACTTCTCCTTGAATGGAAGCTCTTCTGGCTGCTCCCCAACCTCCCCAGTCCCCAGGTGGGAACAGGCTGACACAATCTCCTCTGTTCTCCCAACCCACCAGCCCTTCAATCCTTTGTGAAACCCCAGAAGCTTCCATGCTGGAGATAAGAAGGATTGAAGGTGGCCACAAGATGGAGATGGCCCCAGAGGACACTGGAGACTGACACCACTTTATTGGAAACTCTTGGAGAAGAGGTGGACACTGAAGAAGGTGAGTTTGTACACAAGAGTGAAAGGGAACAACAACAAACATCTGTGGCAACTTCATTTCTTGGTGCAACCTCAACAATAAACTCTTGCAGCCTTGGATCTGGTGGGCAGAAAGGCATGGGAGGGAGAAGAAAAACCCACTGGGAGCTTGAGGGTTCCCAAAATTCCATGAAAAGAGCTTTGTGTCCCACTGGTTGAAGTGGAAGGAGCTCAGTGGAGATGCCATTTGAAGGAGAAAAGCAACTCCAGCTGAAATACAACAAAACTAGGCTTAGACACCCCCCTTTTCACCAACTTTTCTGAGTCTTCTCAATTAAAACTTAATTCTTTTCAATTTAAACAACAAGTGCTTCCAGGTACAACACAGGGATTGCCTGGTTTATAATCCAGCTTTAAGTGCACACAAGCAGGAATAGATTTTTTTCTTTTTCTTGTATAAAAAACTATATATATATTTGCACACTCATACACACACACATGCACACAGAGTGAGGTTTTGTGCTGCAGCTCCTTTCACTGGAGATGATGGAATTGGCCTTGAAGTGGCCCTCAGAAGCCAAGATGCAAAGGAATTGGGCATCTGCAGCACCACACACCCCAAAAATGTTGAAATTCTGATGAATTTTGCAAATGTTGGACCTCCAAAATCCCCTCAATCTGCCCTGGAGCTGCAGCAAACTGGCAAATGCCTCTTGCAGGTGACCTAGGGCATCTTTTGAGAGGGCTTCTCCCTCATCTCAGTCCATGGTGAGATCTTGAGGGTCTCCTGAAGAGACGTGGACGGCTTCCAGCTCCTCTGCAGTGTGAAAAAACCAGAAGAGAAGATGGAAAAACTCAGACCCAAACAGCTGTATTGATGTCAAAGCCAGACTGGGTGTAGTCTATGGTGTCAGGGACTTTCTTGGTGGCAGCTCTGGGCTTCTCATTGATGCTTTCTGCCCTGGGGCACCTCTCAGCTTTGCTGTGGTGGTTCTGGATGTTCCCATGAAGTGGGAAGTAAAAAGTCCCCTTGAGCTTGCTCATTTTTTTGGGTCTCTTGGAAATTTCAGGCTGTTTGTCCTCAGGTGGAAGCCAGCAGGGTTTCTCCTTGAGAAGCCTGTCTCGGTCTGGACGGACGCTCCTCAGGAACTTCTTGAAGATGTTGGCTGTGAGGGAGAACTTCCTGCAGAGCTCCTGGGACCTGCTCAAGGACAGAGACTCCTCGTTCTGTTCCCCTTTCTTATCCAGCTCTGGAAGATCCAACCAGTTCCCAACCAAGTCTGCAAAGATGTTGTCACCCAAGACCAGTGGTTGCCGATTCCTGCTCTGGGACATCAAGGAGGATGTCCAGTCATGGCCATCATCACACCCTGGGCACTCCTGGCATGCTGACCACCCTCCTGCTGTGCTGTTGGGCTTGAATGTCCTTGGATGGATGTGCTCTGCTCTGCTTGAGGTGGAGGAATGGCCTTTTGGGTGGCAATCATCACTGCACAGGCTCCTAGAGGAGGAAAAGGTGTCTCTAAGGTTGGTCTCCTGAAGTCCAGAGGGATGGGACAAACCAACAGGCTGTGGCACAGCACAAGGGAGGGATGTGGGGTTGGTCTCCTCCAGTGGTGTCTCATCCCACCAGGCTCTGGGCACATCCTGGTTGCTTCTGCAGCACTGGTGCTGCTCAGACACAGTGCCTCGGGTCCCAGAGATGTCCAACTGCTCCAAAGCTGTCTGCACCTGGAGGAGTTTGAGCTCCTGCAGGGCACCCATCATGCAGTTCATCTGCTCGTGCAGTCCGTCCCCAACCTCCTTCATGGATAGCTGTGGAGGCAAGGAAGCAGACATGGAGTCAGTGACCCAGGAGTTGAGACAGCAAACTGGCACCAAAGAGCAGAAGATGTGGGCTGAGGGGCTCCTAGAACATCACCTCTTCCTACCATGCTCTCCACCTCTTCCTACCATCCTCTCCACCTCTTCCCACCATCCTCTCCACCTCTCACTACCTTGCTCATCATCACCTCTTCCTACTATGTTCTTCACCTCTATCTTGCTCATCATCACCTCTTCCTACCTTGCCCATCACCTCTTCCCATCATGTTCTCCACCTTCTACCATGCCCATCACCTCTTCCTACCCTCCTCTTCACACTTTTCTCATCATCTCTTCCTACCTTGTCCTCCACCTCTTCCTTACCTTGCCCTCCACCTCTTCCCACCTTGCTCATCATCACCTCTTCCCTACCTTGCCCTCCACCTCTTCCCACCGTGTTCTCCACCTCTTCCCACCGTGTTCTCCTCCTCTTCCCCCCTTGTTCTCTACCTCTTCCCNCCTCTTCCCACCGTGTTCTCCACCTCTTCCCACCTTGTTCTCTACCTCTTCCCACCATGCCCTCCACCTCTTCCCACCTTGCCCTCCACCTCTTCCCGCCATGCCCATCGCTTCTTCCTACCATGTTCTTCATCTCTTCCTACCTTCCTCATCACCTCTTCCTACCATGGCCTCCACCCTTTCCTACCCTCCTCTTCACCTTTTCCCACCATGCTCTCCACCTCTTCCCACCATGCTCTCCACCTCTTCCCACCATGCTCTCCACCTCTTCCCACTGACCATGCTTTAGATCCTGCCTGCAGTGCATCTATTCCACAGAACAAGCAATTAAGATTATTTTTTGGTTTTTTTTTCAAGGAGTTTCCCTCAAGGAATAAAATCTGACAAGCAGAGGATTTTCTCGATCTGACAACAAAAATAAATACTCTGGGTTCCCACTAATTGCTTGGCAGGGACCCAAAGTGTAGAAGTGGCTTTGGCTACCACCAATTTCAGCATTTTCTTCTGTTTTTGTGCCCTGTAATGACCTGAAATCAGGCAAAATTAGGAGTCAGAGTAATGAACAGAAGCATTTTCCATGGAGAAACTTGTCTCTTTACTTAAAGTACTGAATTAAATTAAACACAAACCCCAATTACTATAACAAATCTCTAGATCCTAATACCTTTGTTAAATGCTCTTCTTGCTAGAGGACAATCAAAGACATTTCAATGCCCTTCAAATGTGGGACAAAACCACCAACAAGCCCCAAAATTACTTACTAGCAATCCAAGGGAGGACCTTTCAGATGTTCTGCTGGCCCTTGCTATGAAAATTTCTTTACTAGGCTTAAAATAAGTTATTTCCCAGAGCTTCTGAGCTCTTTTCCTCTTCTCTTTTGCTCTGTTGCTTGCTTTCTCTCTCTCTCTCTCTCTCATGTAGGATCTGGCTCATATTCCCCATGCAGCATCATAAAACAAATGGACTGTACTTTCCAACAGCTGCCACTTTTTTTTTTTCCAGCAGGAGGGGGGTATGGGAAGTGGAGGAGGAGGAGAAGAACAGCAGGGAACAGCAGGGCTTGGAAGTGAAGACATGTCACATCAATGTAAGGTGGTTTGGAGAAGAGATTAGCACTGTCTAGGAAAAGCTTCAGCCCCCCCCATCACCATAAAGAGTTTAAAAGGCTCATCAGAATTCTTGCACAAGCAACAGATCCCAAGCTTTGGGTGGAAAAAGCTCAAATGCACCTTATGTTCAGCTTTGCATTATCAAGCTTTACTCTTTCCCCTCAATTCTCACTCTGTTTCCCTTTCTGTACAGGGATCTGAATGGTGAAAAAAAGAGCCAACATCAAAAAAATCTGAATCTTCTCTAACAATGCACAAGTGAAAAGCTCCTCAATGGTTTCTGACCACAAAAACACAGAAACTAGAACTAAAACTCATGTTGTGTTGATTTTCCAGATTTCTGCCTCACAGGGAAGTTATTTATCACCCAGAATGAGTGAGCAATCTATGAAGATCATAGAATGGTTTGGGTTGGAAGGGACCTTCAAGATTATTTAGTTCTAACCCCCCTCCCACTACACCAGGTTGCTCAATGCCTCATCCAGCCTGGCCTTAAACACCTCCAGGGATTGAGGGGGCATCCACAGCCTCTCTGGGCATCCTCTTCCAGTGTCTCACCACCCTCACAGTGAAGAATTTATTTCTTCTCTCCAACCTAAATCTCCCCTCTTCCAATTTGCATCCATCACTCCTAGTCCTGCCATCACATATCCTACTAAAAGTCCTACCCCAGCCTTTCTGTAGCCCCCTTCAGGTACTGAGAAGCTCCTCTGAGGTCCCCCCTGATCCTTTTCTTCTCCCACTGGACCAGGTTTCTCACTGCCTCATCCTTAGAAAAAAAATCACTTTATTTTCCTGCCTCTGCCACCAAGTGCCTCCAGCTCTCAAATTTCTCCAGCATCAGCAAACAGCCCTCCTCCTCCTCCTGCTGCAGACATGCAAATAATGCCCCACTTCGGGAGGTGCTGAGCTCTCAGGTTACCCCTTGCAGAAGCAGGGGCCATATGCTCCCCCAGCCTCAGACAGAAACTATCACCTTACCTCTCCAGATTTGCTGTAATGCTGCTCGTCCTAACCTTCCTCCCCTTCTTAATGGCAGGCTCTTTTAGCTGAGGCTTTGAAAAAGCTGGATTTGGAGCCAGCCTTGGCCCTTCATTGGCTGCTTCCCACCAAATCCCCTCTCTGTAATCACCCCATGGCCACTGATGAGGGTCCCACACTAATGACCAGGCTAATGATGAAGCCTTAACATATGTTGGGTGGCCCCTGTGTTCACCTCATTGATTCAATTAACCCCTCCATCATGGGTGGGATGATTTCCCTGCAAAGCCTCAGCCAGCAAGGGGCTGTTAAGCATTAAAATTTCATCAGCAGGGTTTGGCTGCTCCTCACAGGGCAGGTCCCATCATCTCTCATCAAGTTCCAAGCTCCCAAAGCATTTATCTCACAGTAGCTCATCAATACCTGCAAGGGGGCTTCAGAAAGGATGGGGGTAGGGTTTTTTAATAGGGTTTTCTTGTCTTTTTTACCCTCTTCTCTCCCAGCAGCAAAGAAAAGCTGAAGTTTTGCAGAAGACACTGAGGGGTCCTCCCTTCTGAGGACAGGCTGTGAGGGTGGTGAGACAGTGCAAGAGGTTGCCCAGAGAGGCTGTGGATGCCCCCTCAATCCCTGGAGGTGTTTAAGGCCAGGCTGGATGAGGCATTGAGTAACCTGTTGTAGTGGGAGGTGTCCCTGTCCATGGAACTAGATGATCTTGAAGGTCTCTTCCAACAGAAACAATTCTATGATTTTCCTTCTGAAGAAACTCAGTATAACCTGAGGAGCTTGAACCCCTGGTGAAAGTGGGGAGATGTCCTTGCCTAGGAGACACCTTCCCAAAATGACTCCTGGTGATGCCCAGCACTACCTGGGTTGAGACTCAAAATGGGCACTTTGAGGACAATTCCTGGTGTCCCTCTGGATTTGTGAATCCCACCATCAACAGGAGGCTTTTGGAGATCTTGATGCTTTTAACCCTGCTCACAACTTTGGGTTGATCAACTTAAAACTCAGAGTGAACAACCTCCTCCTCTTGTTCTTCTGCTCATCCTGTTATCTGCTCAGCCTTTTGTAGAACTGAAGAGGGTGCAAAACCCAGCCCAAAGTGAAGTCACTGCCTGGTGACCCAGCAGTCTCCAGGAGCTTGGATTTCATCCACTAGTAATTACCTTGGGGTAATTAAGAGCACTCACCCTGGGGAGAAAACTCTGGGGGAAAAGAAAAAAAAGAAGGAAGTTTTATCCCCATTGTGTAACTCACCCTTTTGCCAAGAAGATCTTGGTTGTCCCAAGCTCAGACTTGGAAGAGAACCTTCATAGAAGGAACAATGTCCCCAAAAGAGATGCCACTGCTCTGGAGAAGGGTCAAGATTGAAATATTTGGGTTGCTGGAGGAAAAGTTCCTGCAAAAATCCAGTAGATTGGACTGGAAGTCAGAGAGATGCTGCCACTGCAAGGTGACAGGAGCACAAGGCTGAGGGGACAGCCCTGAGTGGTGCTGTGGTGACACACTTCATGTTGAAGGAAGAGGAACTGGTGAAGAACTAAAGTGTGATTCCAAATGGAGCGTGAAGATGATCCAAAACCCCAGAGAGCCTTCACTTGGCAAGGAGAAGGCAGTGCTGGGGTTACACAAGTGACATTACATAAGCTGGGCACCATGGGCCAGCAGGAGATGTTCTGAATTTTGTGTGTTTGAGAGCTTCAAGCCCTAAACCTGTCACTGAACTGCTTGTGCTGGGGAGCAGGTGTAACAGCAGTCACTGCTGAACTTTGGGTTGAGCCCATCAGCATCCTCCTTTCTCATGCTCAAGGAAGGGCTCTGGGTGTCTAATCTGTGACATTGAGCTTCAAGACAAGCAGATGTTTGGCACCTCTGCTTCTAAGAAAAGCCAAATCATAGAATCAGAGAATGGTTTGGGTTGAAAGGGACCTCAAAGATCATCCAGTTCCAAACCCCTGCCATGGGCAGAGACACCTCCCACCACACCAGGTTGCTCAGTGCCTCATCCAGCCTGGCCTTAAACACCTCCAGGGATTGAGGGGGCATCCACAGCCTCCCTGGGCAACCTCTTCCAGTGTCTCACCACCCTCACAGCAAAGAATTTCTTTCTTATCACTAGCCTAATTCTCTCCTCTTCCCATTTGCATCCATTCCTCCTATTCCTGCCATCCTGGATCCTATTCAAAAGTCCTCCCCCAGCCTTTCTGTAGCCCCCTTCAGGCATTGAGAAGTTCCTCTGAGGTCCCCTGTGAGCCTTCTCTTCTCCAGGCTGAAAACACAACCATTAACAACATTGCAGATGTTGAAATTGATGAGAGAGTTAAAAACCCAGCTTGTTATTATTCCTGGAACTTTTGCAGTCCCTAAAAATTGGCAGGGAGAAGGTTTTTTAGTCTCATTCTCAACAAGCCAACACAGATGCCCTTTACAGCAGGGCAAGTACACACAGGGCTGAGTCATGACGTGTCTGTTCTGCCTCAGATTTGGGATTTGGGGATGTGATGTTGAACATTCCTCCCCCAGCAGGAAGGAATTCTCCCTTTGGATCCCTCTTCCTTGCAAAGACAGGAGCCAGGGGAGCTCTGGACAAAGGTTTCAACAAGTCAAAGCTTCCTTCACCCCTAAAAAGCAAAGCATGAAATTTAAAATCCTCCCAATCCCTTTCAAATCACCATCGAGGAATATTCAGTAGAAAGGAAAAAGAAATCCTAAATAAATGGTAAAAATCTTGTAAAAGTGGTAGAATTTAAATATAGAGGGTTTTTTTTTTACACTGAAAAGGTGCCATTCTGAGAAGCAAAGGGTAAGGGTCACTTTGTAAGCCAGGCTTTTTAAATTATTTCCTCCAAATACTCCTTCCCAGGATGACAACCACAATTGGTTTGACAGAGCTTCTCAATCAATGATCTCCCACCACTGATTAACACAGCAGGAGCCCAACCAGCCCCAAGGAACATCCCCTGGCAGCTAATTCCATCCTAAATTCCTGAGATTATGGAGAAGGGAGACTTTGCTTCTCACTTCCCAGGTAAATAAGTAACTCTTGTTAAACCCACTTTGGGAATCAGTGGGTTTCCCATCAGCCTCTCCATCTGCTGAGCTCTCACAATCCACTTCCCACCATCACCCTCCCTCCAGCTGTGGGAATTCCCAGCCCAACCAAACATCTGGCTTGTCTGGGATCACAAAATGCTTGCTTAGAGTTGGAAGGGACCTTCCAAGGTCATCTAATCCAACCCCCCTGCAGTGAGAAGGGACATCCTGCACTAG
The DNA here is from genome assembly GCA_013400935.1 of Turnix velox. Classification (NCBI taxonomy): domain Eukaryota; kingdom Metazoa; phylum Chordata; class Aves; order Charadriiformes; family Turnicidae; genus Turnix; species Turnix velox. The sequence continues at coordinate 14,172 of VZTY01011230.1, forward strand.
ATGAGGTTGCTCAGAACCTCACCCAGCCTGGCCTTGGATGTCTCCAGGGATGCTTTGAGTTGGAAGGGACCTTCAAAGGTCATCTAATCCAACCCCCTGCAGTGACATCCTGCATTAGATGAGGTTTCTCAGAGCCTCAACAAGCCTAGCCTTGAATATCTCCATGGATGGAGCTACCACCATCCCTCTGAGGTGTCACCACCCTCATGATACAGCAGCTTTGCCTTGATGAAGGGGGGGAAGGCAAAATCATGGCTTTCAGCCCAGCAGAGAGGAGGAGAAAGAAGAACCCAGAGCATGTTTTGTTGCAGTGAGGAGGAAGACAGATGTCCAGTGCTCGGGCAGAAGGACAGCAGCAAGAGGAAGTCATTGCTGAGAGGACAGGAAAGAGCAAATGGCAAAGAGCAGCCCTTAATAATAGCACTGAGAGGGCAACAGAACCACAAACAATTGGTATTTAAAGGGGATGACATAATAGAGGCCAAAATTATTTTAGAACTGCTGAGCTGATCATGTTGTTTCCATGTTTTCCCTTGGCTCACTAACTAGATTAATCTCCTGTCAGGCAGCACTTGTGGCTGGGGATAACTCTGGGGAACATCAGTACAGCCCAGAGAGATGCTCTCCATCCTCTTGGGGCATCTTTCATCTCCTTCCCTTGGTGGACATCAAGAACCTGCAATCTTCTTTCTGTTTTTGCATTTTACCTCTTAGCTCTTGTCCTTCCAGAGTGTTTTAGCTGTCAATGAGGATGTTGGTGAGCTCACAATTTAGCTGAGAGAGGAAGGATGCAGAAACTTCACCATAGTTTTTTTTTAAAGACAAGGTCCACATCATTCAATTCAGTTGCCTTCCTGTCCATGGCAATGATTTTTCTTCGCTGCGATCACACTTGTTGCATTTAAAGGCAAAAACATTTATTCTGGAGAAGAAATGGACCAGAAAGAACCTCAAACTACAGGGTTTCTACTCAAAACCCAAGGATGGAAGAGATCAGAACCAGAAAGAACTTCAACCTCCAGCCTATGGAAGAGATGACAACCAGAAAGAACTTCAACTTCCATCCTTTTTACTCAAAACACAAGGATGGAAGAGATGACAACCAGAAAGAACTTCAACCTCCATCTTTCTAACTCAAAACACAAGGATGGAAGAGATCACAAACAGAAAGAGCTTCAACTTCCATCCTTTTTACTCAAAACCTAAGAATGGAAGAGATGACAACCAGAAAGAACTTCAACTTCCATCCTTTTCCTTCAAAAACCAAAGATGGAAGAGATCACAACCAGAAAGAACTTCAACTTTCATCCTTTTTATTCAAAACCCAAGGATGGAAGAGATGAGAACCAGAAAGAACCACAACCTCCATTCTTTTTATCCAAAACCCAAGGATGAAAGAGATGAGAACCAGAAAGAACTTCAACCTCCATCCATTTTACTCAAAACCCAAGGATGGAAGAGATGGAACCAGATGGAACCTCATCCTCAAGCCTTCCTATTCAAAACACAAGGATGGAAGAGATCACAACCAGAAAGAACTTCAACTTCCATCCTTTTTATCCAAAACCCAAGGATGAAAGAGATGAGAACCAGAAAGAACCTCAACCACCAGCCTTTTTACCCAAAACCCAAGGATGGAAGAGATCAAAACCAGAAAGAGCTTCAACTTTCATCCCTGTTATCCAAAACCCAAGGATGGAAGAGATCACAACCAGAAAGAACTTCAACTTCCATCCTTTTTACTCAAAACCCAAGGATGGAGTTGGGCTGATGGTTGGACTTGATGATCTGAAAGGTCCCTTCCAACCTAGATGACTATGACTAAGACTATGACCATGGAAGAGATCACAACCAGAAAGAACCTCAACTTCCATCCTTTTTATTCAAAACCCAAGGATGAAAGAGATCTCAAGCCTCAATGTACAGAAGGTTGTGATTGGAAACATCAACTTCTAGCTCCCAAATGCAGCTGAGACCTTCAAAGAATCCACCACCATCTCCTCTGGGAATGAACAAGTGACTTCTTCTTCTCTAGTTATATGAAATGGGACAACCTCTAAGTGATTCCTTTAGACTTCCCCTTGAGGCAGGAGATTCTGCAATAACCACTTGAGTCTCCAAGGCCACCTCCAGCAGTGCTGGGCAAATCCACCCTTCCAGGAACTATTTCATAGGTGGAGACACAAAGAGAGCTGCAGGTTTGCACATGTTGGGGTGATGCTGGTCCTTAAGGTCTGCTCCTTCAGGAGAGCAGTGATGGAAACACAGCAGTTACTAGAATAGGACTCAGGGTGAGAGAGAGAAATTTTTTCATTCTCAGACCAAATGTTCTGCTCCTGCAAGATATTCATGGCAAGAAACACCATCCACCAGGGCAGAAATTAATCTAAGGAGGAAGCCTGACTCCATCAGACTCAACAACTAGGATTTATTTATGATAAATGAGCAGGGAGAATATCCCAGAGTTAAAACCAGAGGTGGAGTTTATTTTAAATCATAGAATTTTTTTTAATAAATCACAGAATGGTTTGGGTTGGACCTTCAAGATCATCTAGTTCCAACCCCCCTGTCATAGGCAGGGACACCTCCCACTACAGGTTGCTCAGTGCCTCATCCAGCCTGGCTTAAAAAATACCTTCTTAGAAAAAAAAAAAAAAAAGTAACAGAAACCTCAGAAATATCTTGGATTCCTCAAGAAAGACCAAACCAGGAGAAGCAAAACTAACTTGACTGTGACCCCTCACTTGCTACAGCCACAAAAACCCCAAGTGTGAGATAAATCCACCCCATGAACTCTCCAGTTAGAGGGAAATTGATTTATTCTCACTGTACCAGAGCCTCAAAACCCCAGTCCCATGGTATTTCTGCTGATGTTGCTGTGTATAAATGCAAAAAATCCCCATGTCAGGGAGCTGAGGGAGGTAAATGCCATCTGCAGTGTGAGACAGGGAAATGAAATTCCTCTTAGCTAATCCCCCTGCAAGACAATTCTTGTTAAATCTGATCTTTCAGCTTGCAATAACATTCTGGGACTGGGAGAGAAGGACTTCACATTTCTGCTCCTCAGAATGGGACTTTGCAGCCTGGGAAATCACAGAATGGTTTGGGTTGGAAGGGAACTTCAAGATCATCAAGTTCCAACCCCCCCACTATGGATTGGGAACAACTTTTTCTAGACCAGACTGCTCAAAATTTCATCCAGCCTGGCCTTAAACTCTTCAATTCATCCTATAAAGTCAAGGGGACTCTCAGTGTGAGGATTAATTGTATTAATGGAAGATACACAAGCCCTGTGGCTCTTTTCAAGCCTGCCAGATGAAGGACAGAGGACAGAAGGGGTGGAGAAGCACAGCACAGCCCTAATCCACGTTCTCACAGACCACATCATGCCTTTAAATCTGCTTTCCAGAGGAGGAGAACAAGGTTTTCTCTATTTTCTATGGGCAGAGAGCTGGTAGAGCTTCTCCACTAGCTGAAGAAGCACAGCTCAGCCCTACTCCATGTTCTCACAGACCACATCATGGCTGTAAATCTCCATTCCTAAGGTGGAGAACTAAGTTTTCTGTATTTTCTATGTGCAGAACTGGTAGAGCTTGACCAGAGCTTCTCCACAGGCTGACTGAGCACAGCTCAAACCTACTCCATGTTCTCACAGACCACACCATGCCTGTAAATCTCCTTTCCAGGGGAGGAGAACAAAGTTTTCTCTATTTTCTATGTGCAGAGAGCCGGTAGAGCTCAACCAGAGCTTCTCCACAGGGTGGTGGAGCACAGCTCATCCTTACTCCATGTTCTCACAGACCACATCATAGCTGTAAATCTCCTTTCCTGAGGAGGAGAACAAAGTTTTCTCTATTTTCTATGTACAGAAAGTGGTAGAGCGTGAGCAGAGCTTCTCCACAGGCTGACTGAGCACAGCTCAACCCTACTCCATGTTCTCACAGACCACATCATAGCTGTAAATCTCCTTTCCTGAGGAGGAGAACAAAGTTTTCTCTATTTTCTATGTACAGAAAGTGGTAGAGCGTGAGCAGAGCTTCTCCACAGGGTGGTGGAGCACAGCTCAGCCCTTCTCCATGTTCTCACAAGCCTTTAAATCTCCTTTCTAGAGGAGGAGAACAAGGTTTTCTATATTTATTATGAACAGAAAGTGGTAGAGCTTGAGCAGAGCTTCTCCACAGGCTGACTGAGCACAGCTCAAACCTACTCCATGTTCTCACAGACCACATCATGCTTTTAAATCTCCTTTCCAGGGGAGGAGAACAAGGTTTTCTGTATTTGTTATGTACAGAAAGTGGTAGAGCGTGAGCAGAGCTTCTCCACAGGTTGGTGGAGCACAGCTCAGCCCTACTCCATGTTCTCACAGACCACACCATGCCTTTAAATCTCCATTCCAAAGTTTTCTCTATTTTCTATGTGCAGAGAGGTGGTAGAGCTTGACCAGAGCTTCTCCACAGGCTGACTGAGCACAGCTCAAACCTACTCCATGTTCTCACAGACCACACCATGCCTTTAAATCTGCTTTCCAGAGGAGGAGAACAAAGTTTTCCCTATTTTCAATGTGCAGAGAGGGGATATATTGTGACCAAAGCTTCTCACCAGGCTGGTGGAGCACCAGGATGGAGAAGTCATGTTTAGAATTGATTTGATCTAGAGCTGCTGGGCTGCTGGGACTTGGCAGGGCTGTGTCAGCTGAGGCTCTCCCAGCATTCACTTGTGGAAGCTTCTGAATGAAATCCCAATCAAAGGGACAGCACACATGCCAGAAACTATCAGCTTACAATGGAAAACAGGAGAGTGGAACAGGAGAACTCTCTCATTGAGTGGAACAGGGCAGGTTCATCCTGGGGAGCAGAGTTTTCCCTCAGGGAATGCTAAGACTGGTACAAGCACCACGTTCATTCATGCCTTGGCAGGGTGTAGGGTGGTCCCATGGCCAGGACACCACGCTGAGATGTCTGAGAGCATCCACAGCTCAAAGCAAGCACAGGGTTATTTAAACAGAGGAAGAAAAATCAGGGCTGGAATCCTTCAATCCCACTCTGTCTGGGGATAGAGTTGCACTGCAAGATAACCTTTCCTTGGGAACTGGGAGCTTTGCCAACACTTGGGGTTTTTTTTTTGAGGAAAACCTCCCCTTAAAGCCAGCTGAAGGCTACTGGTGGGTCACAAGGAGAAAACACAAAATTTGTGCTAATCAGATGGTCTCTCCCAAGTGTTACAAGGACCAGCCCCAGCAAACCCAGCTCCTCAAACAGGGGGTTGTGGCAGAACTTCCCCATAAAACCCTCACCCCCAGAGCTGCTCCTTCCCCATCAATCCCAGTGATGGTTTGGAGCTAGACTCCCATTTAGCCATTTAGGGGAGGCTCAGTGTCACAATTTGGCCACGTCCTCCCCACCATTCCTCCCACATGAGTCTTGGTTCTGGTGCATTTAAAGGCTGGAGGCATGACCTGCCCCTGGAATGAGGAAAGTGGTGAAGAAGCTGGGTCAGGAGGTTGAGTTCCCACTCACCATCCAAGGCAGATGGTCCCAGCTGCCTACAGCACTCTTTAAAGAAATATTAATCTATTTTAATTCCAGGCTATCTTGGCAGTATCGATTTTTAAAAGCTGCTATTGCTCAGGACACCACTGATTGTTGTAATGAATATAGTCCTGCCTTCCCTGAATGCCATCTGCAGCTGGCTGGAGATGGGAGGGAATTGCTTCTGATGACACCACAGAGCACACACAGCCCCAGGGCTGATCTCAGATACCCCGGGAATTTGTTGTTGAAGTGACTTTTCAAGCCTGAGTAACAAAATTCAGGAGGGTGGGAGACAGAAAGAACACAAGTAGTAAAAATACAAATGCATGAAGAGCTCCTGGTTAAGCCACATGGAGGTGACAACTGCCCCTGCCCACTTCTTTGAGCTACAGAATTACAGAATATAGAATTATAGAATCAGGGAATGGAACGGACCTTAAAATCATCCAGTTCCAACCCCCTGCCATGGGCAGGGACACCTCCCACTACACCAGGTTACACAATGTCTCATCCAGCCTGGCCTTAAACACCTCCAGGGATTGAGGGGGCATCCACAGCCTCTCTGGGCAACCTCTTCCAGTGTCTCACCACCCTCACAGCAAAGAATTTCTTTCTTCTCTTCAGCCTAAATCTCCCCTCTTCCAGTTTGCATCCATTATTTCTAGTCCTGCCATCCTGGACCCTATTAAAAAATCCTTCCCCAGCCTTTCTGTAGACCCTTTGGGT
>VZTY01011235.1:32442-43228 GCA_013400935.1 Turnix velox
TTTTTTTTTATTATTTTTTTCTTCTTCCCCCTGCTCCCAGCTGATTTCACAGTAGTGAACTCCGTTTATGAATTATCTGACACATTTCTTGCAGCTCTTCTGACAACAGTGCTCAGTGGAAATTTCAAGGCACCTCTCTCTTCTGACAAGTAGAAATATCAATATTTGAATAAATTGTGGATTTTTAAACTTCTCACTCTGATGCGCCACAGCCAGGAAGGCTGAATTTTTCTTTTACCAGGTCTAATCCCCTTGAGCCTAAAGGAAGAAATCTGTATGCAGCGTTTCATTACAAGAAAGCTGTACTGAGTGACATTTGAAGCACACATCTAAGTCGACCTGATGAAGTTTACTTCCTTCAAACAACAAATAGCAGCTTTGTATTATTTCCCCTTCTTGGGGGAGAAAGAGAGAGAGGAAAAAAAAAAAAAAAAAAACAAAAAGCATCATGTCTGAGCAAAAAAAAAAAAAGAAAGAAAAAGCTGAAATGTTGATTCACAAATTGACAGGCCAATCTTTAAACAAATGTGTTTCTTGGGGGAAAAAAAAAAAATGCAGCTTTGTTCAAGCTGAGCATTTTTCTTGTGCCTGACAGAAACATTCCGGGGCTGATTAGAAGGAACTTGTTAGGGCTCCGTCTCAGACACTCTGACTCCACTTTTTAACAAGCATGCAAAGAAAACAACATAAAGATAACAAAACATTGTCATTACCATCTACGGGCTCTATTTGGGGCCTCTTTTTTTTTTTTTTTTTTTTTTTTAACCCNGTGTGAGGATGCCAGGGTCCCCTCAGCTCCCAGTAAAACCTCTGCTTTCCAAACTGGGATAGGCAGCATCCCCATCCTGGTGCCACCAGGTAGCAGGTGAGACCCTTCTCCTGCTGTGCCCATGGAGGTTATTAAATAACCTTCTGACAAATGTCTCCTTCCAGCTGCTGAGCAGCCCCAGGGCTGTGCTCACCTCTCCTCTAGCACTTTGCCCAGGGATTTTGAGTGCCAAAGCCAGTTAACAGGTCCCAGTTCCACCTCTTGCAGCCAGAAAGCTTGTGAGTTTGTTCTTAATGGTTTTGCCCATAAAAAAATCATCTTCCACCATGAAATAACTCTGGCTGAAGGGTATTGGTAAGATCTGCCTTAGCAAAGAGACCTCTCTCACTGCTAGGAGTGATTCAGGACATTGATTTCAATACATGATAAAGCTCAGAGGAGCTTTGTGATGCCACTGAGTCCATAGATTCATACACACCATACTCATGACTCCATAGACTCATACACCCCTCTCATACACACCATACTTCCAAAAATCCTAGAAGCATGAGTCAAAATAGTGTCTAAGTTGATCTAAAACAGAAAGGAACAAGCATGAAGATCTGGTTTCTCCCTAAGGTGCTACCTATCAGCCTGGTCTGATAGCTAGAAGCCATGGATGCTCCACAGAAGGGGCATTAACCAAAGGGAAAATGAACACAGAGACAGTCTAGAGTCATGGAAACCATAGAATTGCCCAGGTTGGAGGGGGTTGGGGGACTTTCAGATCATGGAATCCAACCATCAACCCAACTCTGACAAGAACCAGCCCTAAACCCCATCTCTAAGCCAGGCCCACACCACCATTTAAATCCAGAATATCTCACTGCAATCATCTGTTTCCTGGTTCACACAGATGGAAGGAAGAAATCTCCCCAAAATTTTCTCTGCTGAGACTTTAATTTTTGCTCTCAGATAGTTCACCTGGTCTTATTCAGTTACATCTTGTCCTGCTGAATGAGAGGCTCCTGGGTTTGAGTCTCTCTTCTCTCTGAATATCCCTGAGAACTTCAAGTGGGGAAAAAACACCTGCTGAAAGTTTACCTGTCAAGATTTTTCTCTGCATCTTTCTGCCAGTTTTTCACCAAGATTGACATTACTCAAAAAACTCTGTCTTTAGGTACCCACACAAGTTCACCAACACCAAGCAAATGATCATGTTGTTTTCTCCTTAAATCAGTTTAAGTATTAATATAAAATTTTCCCTTTTTCTTTTCTATTTTTTCTTTCATATGCAGACACAAGACAGAATAAAAAACCCTTCTCCACTCATGTGATGGGAATGGGACCAAGTTCCATGGAAGAGATGTTCCACAGAACATATTTTATCCCCTCAGAATCTTCTGCTGAGAGCAGGAGGAATTCAGCTCCCCAAAACCACCTCAGAAGGTCATGAAAATACCTAAGCAAAGCTGCCCTGCTTGGCAAAACACCAGCAGCAGGATCTAGCTGGAGAAATGTGTGTTTGTGGGGAACTGTACAGAAATGGAACAAAAATTTGCTTCGGAGGAGGGAGGGGGGAAAAATAATATGGATAATTGAAGTCATAAATGGGTCTCTTTTTTTTCACTCAGCCTTACGAAAGACAGTAAAACTAGTGTAAAATCAGTGTAACTTAATTGACTTTCCAATGCTAATTTATGCTAATGGAGGTTCTGGTCCATAGTTTTCACCTGGGAACTCAATTGCAATGAGTGATGGCTCCAATTAGTCATTATAATTGTGAGTCGCCAAAGCTAATATTAGTAGAACTGCCTGACATTCTGGGGATCTCCCCAAACTTTCCCAATAATAAGCACTTGTTCCACACAGCTGGATTGCATTGAGCTGAAAATGTATCTCAGATGGGTTTGAAGGCTTTTTTTTGGGTCATCAAGAAGTGTTTGCAGAGTGGTCTCCTGTATCAAAACCCACCTGTAAGGACCTGCATGTCCTGGATTGATGGCAGGTAGAACCCAGCAAGTGTGTGGTGGTTGTTCCCCACATTAGGGAACTCTTTAACATCTAGAAATTTAACAAATTCATAGATAAGTTGGTGTTTTATCTGGTGAGATTCCTATCAGCTGATGTTTGGGACTAGATGATGTAAAAGGTCCCTTCCAACCATGTGATTCCATGTTGGATGACCAAGACAGGAAAAGTTCCTTCATTCCCACCTGCAAACAGTCAACTGTCCTTTCACTGACATTTTAGATTTGTCTATTAGGTGAAGTCTTTCACAGTAAGGTCCCTGCCCTCTTGCCTCTGACATCCTTGGACAACTTCTAGAGTGCAAAAGGAATTCAAACACTCCCCTTCTGATTAATAAGAATAAATTCTTTCCATTATGTTTTTCCCTCTTGATTAGTTTGATGTGCAATCTTACATCATCCTTAAACAGTCACATTCTTCAAAGATGAGGATTTTGAACTAAAAAAGCACCCAAATGTACCCACAAGACCCTGTTTAACTGCTGAGTGAGTGCAGCAGACGAGGCAGCAACAGGTGGAGATGTTGGCACCTCGTCTGAGCCCACATTTCTGAGGCAGATAAATGTCTCTCAATATCTTGAGAACCCAGTGGCCAAGGAGCTGATAATGGTTTGATGACAGGCACGAGATGTAATTTGCAACTTTAGCTTCTCCAACCCCCCCCTCAGCCAGGATGGATGGAATAGTTGGTGTCTGTCCCACTCCTGCCACACGTGCCACAGTCACAGCCACCCTCCTCCCCTTGTTGGGGAGGGGTTTGCACTCCAGACTTAAAAAGAAAGCCCCAAACTAATCACTCCATTAGTGTTTCTTCATTAATTAGACTCGAGTCCTGGCCTAATTTTGAAAGAGGCTTCTTAGAAAAGGTGCTTTGTTCTGGCTTGCTTACCCTTTGAAGTGAGTTCCCCACTCTGTGTGCCAAGGAAAATGGAGCTTCTTTTGAGATAAATGGATGGAAAATGTATAAATACATGCATCAGCTGGGTGCTTATGTATTTTTTTCACCTAGAACTCATCATTACTCTCCACCTGCTAATGAAAGCAGAAAGCACTGATGTTGGAAAAGGGGTGTGCATCACAGTGGACAGAAAAAAAAGCTAATTCCATCCTTCACACCAGCCCAGGAGGTGAGCACGTGGCTTGTTACTACAAACTATCACACTTTGCAAGCCATCACCTCGACAGACAGTAAGAGGCTGTCACTGTCTCACTTGCGGGAGGAAGATCCCTACCAGAGAGCTTCACTGTAGTCTCATCGGTACCAAAAGAGAGAACTGCCTTCAGCTCATCTGAAATAATTTGCTGAAAGACCTTTTTTAACTCAAGCTGCATGAAATTTAGCTCCTCTGGTGAGAACAACCACCCTCACATGGAGCAGGGAGGGTAGTTCATGGGCACAACACTTGTGATGGATGTCCCCATCCACCCAGCAGCAGAAGCAGATTGAGACAACCTTACAGAGAACTTGGTTGGGCCAGGACTTCTCTCTCTGCTCTCAAACCCACATCACACTCTGCTCACCTTCTCAATGGCATCAGCCAAAGATCTCAATCACCTCCAGCTTTAGTCTCATCCTCTGTCCTTCCCTTCTGATGAATTTTTATAGAGGACATCTCTACTTCTACACTACAGGAGTTTTTATTGTTCACTTAAAAACCACAAAATGATGGAATTGTGTGGCTTGGGAGGGACCTTTCAGATCATTGAGTCCAGCCCTCAACTGAACCCTTCACTAAACCACATCACTAAGCACCATCTAAAGCTAAAACCTAAGGATAGAGTCTTGAGTAATTAAATATATTAAATATGAGTAATGAAATATATTAAATATGACTTAACAATAGCTGTAGAACAGATCCTCCCAAGAAAAAAACCTTCTTGCTGACGCTGGACACCCAGAGCACCGCAGGGTATCTCGTATCAGCATTCACACAGCCTTCAAGAAAGAGCAACCTACATGCTTCCCTCTGTTTTGGGATGATGCATTACTACAAAAAACACCACAGAGTAAAAGGTAGAAATCATGATATTGATCATTTCAGTAGGCCTGTGGCTTTTGCAGGGCAGAAGAACACAACACAGAGACAGAACTGATCTACAGCTTATCATTTAGATGCACAGGAATGAAAGAGGAGCTGAATTCAATCTCAGGTTTGGAAACAGCAGTATTGGCTTTAGGAAAAAAAAAAAACAAAAACAACAAAACAACTGGAGGATGCTGAGGGTTGTCCACATTGAGGGGAGCTCTGAAATTACCTAAGGCTTTCTCTAGGCTTGTTCCATTATGTCAGAAGTACTCACATCGCCAGAAAGCTGCTGTAAGTCAGCTGGGGAAAATGGAGCAGGGAAATTCACCCAGAAAGGATAAGAAAGAATGAGAAAATAAAGAGGGAAAACAGCAGGGAACACCCTGCCACAAAGCACCTCGTTTGGGAAGAACAAGAACATCCCTTTCTCCCAGCACCCTGTGGTCACAGAGGACCTTCTCCCTGCTGGAAGCTCCTGCAGAAGAAACCACACCACGAGCTGTTAAGTTGCTTCGTTTCTACAGAGAGGAGAATTTCATGTTGCTAGAAATAAAGATTTAATTTTTGCCCGCGAGGGCTTTTTTCCCTGGAAAGCACTAACAATACCAAAGGGGAAGGTTCTATTCTTAGCTTTGTTTTGGCAACTAATCCAATTAGCAGGAGGAGCTGATTGGAGAGCCAGACGTCTGAAATGAAACTTGCCCGTAAATCTTATCTTTTAATAACTCCAGCCACTTCCTCACATTTATTTTTCCTCCTTCTTTTTTCAGAATTCATGGCTTCCAGGTCACCTGCTATTATTTGAGACCCTCTGTGGTTCATTTTGATATTCCTATCTATCTGCTGCCCATACATGACCTCAGCACCAACTTCTATTTGGGATGGGGTGCTCAGCCAGATGGGAGAGCAGATAGCCCAGGACCTTTCTGATGGAAACCACCTCCTCTTCATCATTCCTTGCTGCCCCTCCAGTAATATCTGCATGGTTGTTGGTCTTCTCACTCAACACAACATTGCTGCCTCTCCCTGCTGCTTCTTCTCCCTCTTCCTTCTCCTATTTTTGGTGCCTTATCCCAAGTCCACCCCTAATTTCACTCTATTTCCCTTTCCAGCTTTGTGAAACCCATTTTTTCCCAGGAAAGGACATCAACCTCCTCTTCCTGAGTGCTCAGACTAAACAACAAGGTGTCAGAACCATTTTTATCCACCAAACCTTCAATGAGGGAGGAAGACAATTAAATTTGCCTGAGAGTGAGGGTGGAGGACCACGTTCCCACCAGGCTTTCCTGCTCCCCATTCCAGGTTCCCCATCCTTATCACAGCTTAGCTCTGACCACATAAACACCTGCTCCACTTGAGGGATTGATTTCTTTAGCTGGGTTTGATAAGGTGGATTTAAATGTTTCAAAGCCCTGGCTGTCCCATGGGCATGGGGAAAAATCATATCTAGGTTGTCCTTAAGAATGTAGGAAGTTGTGTGAAGTTATTTACACCCTCACATCCACTCTGGGATTATGGAGCTAAAATTCCTTTCCTCATAAAGATGAAATCCCAGAGTGATGGGGGTTGGAAGGGAACTCTGGAGTTCCTCCTGTCTCCCCCTGCCAGAGCAGGGTAACCCACACCCATTAACTAAATTTTTTAAATTTTAAGATCTTTTCATTCAACCTCCTCATAACTTACTGGTAATATTAAAAATTGGGGAAATTATAAGCTAAGAGTTTGAAAGAAAGGTGGGTACAGCAATTATCTACCCTCTGTATGAGACCTGAACCCTCTCCCTGTTGACAACTCTGGACAGGTCTGAGACCACATCAATATTTTTGAAGCCTGTCATTAATTAATTCTGGGTTTTTTTCATGCAGCCCCAGACTATGGGTTGTGGCACAGTTGAAGTTAACAGTCACCATGCTCTGGACATGGAAGATGCCCTCATACAAAGCACACAGACACAAGGGTAGAGATGTGCTACCCAGACTATGAAAAATCAAAGCCCAGACATCTCCTGTGCCACATGTTGGTATCCACTTCCCTCCTTCATTACTAATTCCTCTGTGTTTCCATCTCTTGTGTCTAAAGCAGAGACTCTCCACATGACAAGGACACTGAGAAGGGAAGTTTCTGTCACAGACCCACACAGCAGCACTGAGGTGGCTCAGGGAGAAATTCTGCTGGGATTTCTTTTGTAGAGAAACTTGAAGAGTTCTCAGGAACTGAGTGAGGAGAGGACCACACACACAACAAGGAAAAATCCTTGTGTTGTGGGAGGAAATACCCTGCTCCTGATTATGGAGCTAAGCCCCATATCCCACTACCCATGTACAGGGTGCCCAAAGAGAGCCTGGAGGGGATTAACTTCATTTTCCTTGTTTGACTTTTAATGCTTGCCTTTGCAACCTTAAGAATGTTATTTTAATGTAGGTGTTTATCTGCTGAAAGGAAAAAGACTAGAGAGAAAGCAGGCCCATTAGCAAATGAGGGAAACAATAAGATTAATGACAACTCAGAAATAACTAGAGCTGCTGTTACCAAGGGATCTGCCCCAGTTACAGCCTGCACTGGCCAGTCACCAGCAAACCACCACCAGTTTAAACCCATAAAGCAACCAAGGAACTCTGTCACTGCCATAGCCTCCTACCCATCCATCAATTTATTCTTTAATTTCTATTTATGTTTCTTTTTCTGTCAAAGTTTGCACTTTGGAAGGGGAGGCAGGCTGAAATTCTCCCTGAGAAGGTCAAGAGCACCCTTTAAAATGTGGAATTTCTACTTTTTGAAGGAGGAAAAATTGTACAGAGAGTGAAAAAAGGTTAAGTATAAGCAGCTATGAAAAGGTAACACAGGAATTATTTAGCAAACAGGCTGTGCAGCCAAGAAGCAATGAGGAAGTGTGGTGATGGGAAGGGAAATTAGCACGAGGTGAAGAAGCTGATCCTTGATGAAGGATTAAAGCAGCCAAACAGGTGCTTGCTTGGCTGCCTGACAAATGAGGAGGTGTCTGTAATAAACACCTGAAAGAAGATGAAGAAGCTGTGGACAGGCGGTGAGGCGAGTGTCTGTGACAACAGAAGGATGAGAGGAGAAAAGAAAGGCAGGAAAAATGTGGAGGTTTGGGAAAATACTCTGACAGTGAGCTGCTGGGGGGTCCCAGGAAGGGCTGAGGTGGATACAGGTGCTGGGACAGGGAGAGGACACCTTTGCTCAACTGTGGGGTGTGCAGGGTGGAACCTGAAGCCTCAGAAAGGATAAAGGTCTCACAGTTTGAGTTATGTGAAAATCTCCCACTGAAGGAAGAGATTGGCATAAAAATCCCAAAATAGAGAGAGAGACAATGAGCAAGAGGAGCAGCTCATGGAAGTGGGAGAGGAGAAGGGGTGGGACAGATAGGAGAGGGCCAGTTCCTTCAGTTGCTCCTTCCCTTCAGGAGCAGATCTTCAAGATCTCCCCCTCCTGTGGGTCCCTGCAGCAGCTCTCCTCCTATTTTCTTTTTCCCCAGGTGCCAGAGAGAGCAACATGCACTCTAGAATGTGCATCCATAATCCCTGCTCTCAGATCAAACACTCCTTTTGCACCCCATAGGAGTAATGAGGAAGCCAGTTTTCTTTCTTGGCTTCTTCCCCTTTCAGCATCACACTCTAAACAGAGTGATGTGAATCAGGAGAGGCAGCCAAAACAGAACAAATTCATGTTTTTAGAGCTTACATCCAGAAAAAGGGATTTTTATGTCCCTTAAAATGAGCACCACTGAAGTCACTGGTACAGCTGGTGAGCCAAAAAAAAAAACCAGAAAAATGCTTTGGAAGAATAAAAATGAGTAAATTGCAGAGGTTGTGAATTCAAGGCACAGCCTCAGTGTTTAGCAGCAGGGGGGAGGCAGAGCCTGTGATGACCCCACTAGTCAAGGCAAGAGGGGAGTCAAGGTTCTGCTGCCCTCTGATGAAGAGAAAAATGGGGACAAGGATGAAGATGGGAAATCTCCAAGAGCCTGAAATCCCTGGAGAGAAAGTCTTTCCTCCAATGAAATAATAATTTAAAAAAATACAAAACAAAACAAAAAAAAACCAGAAAAAAAGACCCAAAAACCAAAACCAACCAAAAAACCTACTAAAGATGGTATTACAGGAGAAGAACTTGTCTGTAGCTTGAAAGTGATGTATTCAAAGAGAAGTCTGTCACTGACACGAGTGACAGAGACCAGTTAAGGCATCAGCGATGGCCGGCACTTTTGAAGCTGATGTCAGCTTTTGCTCACATTTAGCTCAAATTTAGAGCAAACAAACCTTCTGACAGAGAGGTTCAAAAGAGAGACTGAGGTGTGGGCTGGCAGAGAAAAACAAGTCAGGAGGTGAGTGACAGACCTGGAAATGGCTTCAAAGGTGACAGCTGTAGCTCTTTGGGTGAAGGAGAGACCAAAGGAGGAAAACAGGACCAAACCCAAGCAAAGCTTTATAGAGGGGAAGGAACAAAGGAGGAGAGTCAGTACAGGAGACAAAAGGACAAAGATTAAGGCAGGCAAATATCACTCAAAGAAGCCCATGACTGACCAGAAAGTTCTGAAGCACTGCAATCAGATGGGCATGGTGAGAAAAAGTCAAAAGACTGCAGAAAAGTTGATTGGAACAAAGACAAAATGAAGGGTGAGAGAGAGAAGAGGAAGGATGGCAAAATACCCAAGCAATGGAGGATGAAGGAATGTAGATGAAGGCAAGGTCAGGAAGGGCCACTGGTAGAGGAGAAGCCTCAGGAGCTGTCAGGCTTTTCTAAAAGAGCATTAAAAATGTGTAGAGAGGAGGAGAAGAGGGAATAGGGATGAACAAGATTAATGTAAGAATTACAAGAAAACAAATGTAAGAAATAAATATTTAGCTCAGCTCCAGCACCACTCAAGGACTAAAAGGAAGAGGCTGAATTTCCCCCCCTCCCCAGCACCACTGCAGTTACTGTGCCATTAGCAAAGTCATTTCTTATATGATATATATTACCATGTAATGCAGCCAAATATGATTTGGGGACTGGATTGAATATTGAGATTTCTAATTGCAGCTTGCTCAGCCTTGGAATAATAGCTATCAGAATCCTCCCATACTTCCTCCAGAAAACACTGCCCTGGGATTTCACAGCCCTTTTCTCAACCTGTTGTTCAACCTGCTCATCCTCTTGTCTTCCCTGCTCAAGTCCAGCAGGATCACCCTCTAACCCTTCCAAGATAACCTTCCAGCCTCCTCCAGGGATCATCTTTAGCTGATCCTGTGGGAAGGGGGACACAGAAGCACATGTAGCTGCAGTAGCTGCTGCCAGCATCACTTTAAAAATAAAAAAGAGATTTCAGGGCACTGAATCTGTCCCATTTGTGATTTACATCCACAGCACTACAGATCTGAAGGTGTCTACCAGACACAGTGACAAAATCCCTGTCAATGCCAAGTAAGAACTCACATGAGAATAAATAATTGGGTCTCACTCAGCACAACAGCTCTCCAAGACACAGGTTTCTGAATGTTTAAAGTACATCTATTTTAAAACTGTTTTTCCAAACTCAGATAAAGAAAATCCCTCTGATTTCCATCCTGATGACTTCACTCCCTCCCTCGAGAGATAAAAGGTGTAGCCAAAAGCAGAACTAACCTTACAAAAAGCCCTACAGCAGGCACCACCCCCAGTCATCATCAGCCACATACAGTCCACAACTCATCAACTTTGGGGGACAATTAAAAAGAGCTCAATTAAAAAGAGTTCACCTGTTCCAGCTCCCACCTAGAATCATAGAATGTGTTGGGTTGCAAGGGACTTGTGAGGCCATCTAGTCCAACCTTTTGTAGTGGACATAAAATCATAGAATGGTTTGGGTTGGAAGGGACCTTAAAGATCATCTAGTTCCAACCCCCCTGCCATGGGCAGGGACACCTCCCACCACACCAGGTTGTTCAGTGCCTCATCCAGCCTGGCCTTAAACACCTCCAGGGATTGAGGGGGCATCCACA
>VZTY01011237.1:0-18795 GCA_013400935.1 Turnix velox
TTCTATGATTCTATGTTTGTTTCAAGTATACAGATATACACGAATCTCTCTCATAAATGGAGATTGCAAAAACTAATCTCTCAGCTCTGTTCAGTAGAAGATGCCCTAAGCTAGGCTTCAGCATTTTAACCCACTTGAGAATATGTAAGATTTAGCTCAGGACATTGTAAAAACTCCCCATTTATGTTATTTTTCTGTTCAAGCTGCACACAGATACCAATCTGAATTTCTCTAGAGCAGAAGCAGCTTAAGAGGTAAAACCTAAACTGTATAAACAGATATCAGGATAGAAGGAATCAGGGTAGTTAGTATTTATCTGTCACTTCATCTACTTGAACACATCTTGCTGTAGACAAGCATCATTAATATAAAACTGTGAATTCCAGACTTTTCCTACGTCTTCTAGTGATAAAATATTGTACAACAGCTTCTGTGCGACTGCCACAGTTAAGCTCCCAGTGAACAGGATCAATTAATGAGAGTCTGGACTATTTCAGATATATTTAAAGCTAAGAGACTCCACTAGGTCACTGAACATGCTGTAGCACTGTTTGCAACATATGGCACTAAATACTGATTTTTTTATATTTCCAGACTGGGCAGAACAGAAATCCCAAAAAATCCTGCCCAAAAACCAGACCAAAAAATTCTTACCCAGCAAAAATAGCTCCAACAGCTGAGATGAACCATTCTGGAGAATTAAATCCAAGGATTGCCACACTGTGGAATCGTTCAAGACCAAGCTTAAAAATAATAAGCATATGATTATTTAATAGAGGGAAATACATAAACAAACAGATAACATGAAACAAACAGATAAATATAAACCAGGCAAAGTTTTAATTTATTTATAATTTCTGTTTTGACAAGACAGGACCACACACATCTCAGTGTTGTTATGGATAGCAAATCCAGTACTTAGCAGCAATTAACATTATCTAAACTTCTCCTGGGTGGTTGAGCTCTGCTGGTTTTGAGGTTTCAAAACCAGAACTTTTCAGTGTGAACAAGAGCATAATGAGCACTAACATTATGCTATGCTTTTAACAACTTAAAATTTGTCTTTATCTCACTAAATTGATGAAAGCACTGCCTTCACCTATGGTTTTGGTTTTTTTTTTTTAAATCTTAATGACTTTTATTGAACTTTGTACTCATGTAGAAATGAGACAGCGTAACACAGCAGCTCTTTATGTGCAGTGAAGTTACATTGACAGCAGTGTTCTCTCTGTGACCAAAACCAACTTTTGTCATGATTATTTCAATAAAAAATATGAACTTCAATTAATGGAAGAAGTCTTTTATGTTTTGGAATATGTTTCTTGCTTTATTTGTTTTTCTTGTTACTGGGGTTCTTTTTCAAGGAGACCGAAGAAGAAAAAGGAATTAGTTTTGTTTTCTGTACCTACCTTCAAGAAGCTCTTAGCTGCTCTCCTGGAGAGGCAGTAATACTCAGAAAAAGTTATCTTCTCCCACTTTCCATTCTTTTTGAAGGACAAAGCATTATAGGATCCATATTTTTCTAGGCTCTCCTTAAACATCTGGTGAACTGTTGTGGGAGTCTGTGGACATGAGTTATCTATTCTCAGTCTGACTCTGCCATCAGCAAAGGAAGTCCATAGAGACTCTGGAAAGTAAAGCATTATCATAAAGGAACTCTCCCATTTGAAAATACCATGTGATTGTTTAACAAAAGGCAAGAGGATTGGATACAGACTTCAGAAATAAGCACAGCTTTGTCACTTTCCACCTTTTCAGAGAAGAGCTTTACACTTTTATAGTTACCAAGTATGCCATGCAAAATGAGAAATCTTTATTTTTTAGACTTTGTCCAGCATCTTGAATGAACATCCCACCATACAGAATTACGCTGATCTTCTGTGTATTAGAGGCACACCATCAGTTCCAGAAAAATCTGTTGCCCATGCTCACCCCTGCACATCTACTATCCCTTTGGCCCTGCAGAAGGCTACAGAGCTCTATAGGATCCAAAACCTCTGTCCCTGTGCAACATCCCTTTTTGGTCATCATAGCTCTTTCCTCTCTCCTTCCCCTCCAGCTATTCTCCTTCATCCTGACCCTGCTTCCCACTACTTCCACATTTTTTATTTCTTAGTTATCTGCCCTGTGTTTTACATGTTTATCCATTCCACTCATTCCTGTCTTGCCCTGTGTATTACACCATGTTTCACCTTCTTCTGCTCTTGCTTTCCTCACTATGCTTTTCAGCCATCCACTTTCCCCCCCGTATTTTTCCTTCATTTCCTTGACAGGACATGAAAGCAGAGCAACAACTAATGTCACTTGGCTCTCATCACCCAGTGCCAAGGACTTGGACAGTACTTGGTATTCACGAGAAATTACTGCCTTAAAGATTCTGCTTGGTTGCTGCAAACCCAGCAAGACGCTGGCTGGGATAAACACACTCCAAAGAGAATCAAAGGGATTAAGCATGTTGGCAGAATTATGTGAATTCTCACAAGGAAGACAAAAAAACCACTTGTATCTTCTCTTCTAAACATTTAGTTCCCATAATTCTGAAGAAAACGGTAGAAGAACATTCTAATATTTTTTTAGCTTACTTTCATAAATGAAGAATATTTTTTGCATAATCATAGTAAGCTTGCATGTGTATTTTACAGAGAGCTGTGGAATATTTCAGACCAAAGAGCTTAGGTGTCTCAGAATTAAAAGAAAGGAGGACTTTTTGAAGTTTCTGATACAAGTTAATAAGCAATTATGGCAAATTTAACTGTAAAAAAAGCTCACTTGCAGTCTACACTGTTTCCTAGTACTTCAGTGGCTGAAAAAAAAAGTACTAGAGTATTCAAAAGAACAACATGCATCATGTCCAATTCAAATGCTAGTCCTCAAGCTGCTTCACAAACAATGTGGAACCTATCTTTCTAAGCATTTCTGACAATATATAAACACACCAAACACAGAGAATACCACCAAACACTTCAGAATACCCTTGGAGCCTTTCTCAAGTCAAGCTTGCAACCTACATGTACAACCAGGGGTACTGCAAGTTGTTCTAAGCTCACAAACGTACAGTTAAAAAAATAAAACCAACACCGATTTTCCCTTGTAGCAAAAAAGTTTCATTACTGAACTGTGCAGAAAAACTCATTCATAATCAGCTGATACAAACTGAAAAGTACCAAAACCAGTCTAGATGGCTGCCAGTACGCCATGAAACTACTTTTGAAGAAGTTCCTGACTCGTATCATGTTCCATTCATGTTACTAACTCAGTCTTGCAACTGTTCTCTTAACAAACAAAGTAATAGTGGCAGCAATAAATACAAATAAAGCTGCTTCATCTTTACAGGCCTTCATTTTCTCAGGGGTAAACTGCATATAATGACTTTCAAAACATAGGCCTGGAGACTTGCTTAGGTCAATGGAGGAAGGGCATCATTACTCCACTTAGTTTAGAAAACAAATAGTATGAGGGTAACTAGGTAATAGGCAAGCTTTATCAAAGTGTATTTAGGGGCACCTAACAAATATTTTATGAGTAGTGAAGGCAAAAGAGGAGTTTCTGCCTTAACTCAATCCTGGTGTGTAAAGGATAAGACATAAGATGCCTCAGAGACAGAACCTAGTGTTAATCTAAGTTATTATTTTCCACAGCAACACATCAAATCCAAGCAACTTTATATGATGTTATGGTTTCCAAACAAAGATAGCATGGATTGTAGGTGTGACTGGGTACTGAGTGAAGACAAAATCACAACATACACAGCTAAAACACAGAACTCTATTCCATGTATTATAAAAAGCACTCCTGAACAAAGAGTATCTCTCTTCAAGGGAATTAAAATATTGGCAATATTACTACAATAACATTCCAAAAGGCACATAATTACTACATTTTCACTGCTGGCATACAGTAGATAACAGAAGAGTTTCCACAGAGAAGAGTGAAAAGTCAATCAAATCCTTGAAGTACCTATACGCAGAAAACAAAAATGTCCTTTCAAACTGGGTCTCCTGCTTTTCCTCACACAGTTTATTCTGGTGTCAAAAAGGGAACTTTGTTTCATGCCACAGACTAACAACAGTCAGTTTCACAGACTCAGTGATTTACCTTAATAACATAGAATTTATCTTCCAAAGGAATAACCTCAAAGGCCCATTCAGGTTCTGTTCTTGCATGTCATTGCAGGTGGAATGTAACTCTAAAAACTGTTCCTGAATCTAAGATAATAAGTCAAATAATTGTAGAGATCTAACTATTCTGTCCCATGAAATTTGTAAAAATAACAGAATGTGAACAATATATTCTGGTATTAGATTGCTGGGAGACTTTGAGCAGAGGGTTTGTTCTCCTCAGAAAGAGCCTGGGAAGAAATGCCTGGCTAAATAATGAAGGAATCAATTACAAACTTTGGGTAAAGCAGAATGAGTACTCTGCCCTCATTAGCATCTGAAAATTAAACTGCAATGTCTAGGCTGGAAACCAACTCAGTACCAGCTGAAACCAAAGTGGAATCAGAACAAAGATCATTTAAATACACTGCTAATGCTAGCATATGATGCACCCATACGTTTACAGAGAATATAAGAAAAAACCCCCAAAAAACTTGTACGAGACAGAAGCCACCTTAATGCCACCTCGAGTTCCCTACATGCTGGCAAAGAGGAGGATCCCTTCCCTCTTTCCTCCAGCAGCTCCTGCTACCTGCACTAGACTTTGTACATTAAATGCTTTTTCATTCACTATTATGTAGCCTGGGTTCATATTGTTCGTGTGAATTCACATAAGGTCAGATACAGTGAGAAAAGATTAGTTCCTAAAGACTACTTTGTTAGATAAAACCAGTAGAGATTTTATTCAGATAGGTAGTCTTCATCACATTTTTAGCCTCTTCAAGCGCTTTTTTCCTCATCTCATTCTCCTCCGGAGCCAAATTCCACTATCAGACTAATGTTTTGAGATTCACTGTGGATACTCATTTATTTATAAAAGAACATTTGGTATTCAAATATATTCTACCAAGTTTGACATAATAAACAGCATAAACACATTATAATTTCTGTATTGTTATCGGCCAAGTGCTATTCCTTTCCACCATGGTTGGCTGAACAGCTGTGACATAGTACAGGCTGCTTCTCCCTGAGCAGATAACAAAAATTATTTTAAACATAAACAAATAGCACGGGCTTTTTCTGTTGTGCTGTGTTTTTGGTTTTTTTTTTTTTTTCAATGAATATTCAGTCTGTCTGAAACTGCTGGACCTCTGGGATGTATGAAAGAGACTGTTCTAGCTAAAAGGAAAACACAATACTAATCCTACTGTTTAAATCTAATATATGAGTGAATCCACCTCTTTATTCAACTCCTGACCTACAAATCCACTGCCTGGCCTGCAAGTATCCTTGTGACTGCCAGAATGGATTTGGGAATGTAAATGAATTCTGATGTTTATGGAAAAACAACTCTGAGACCCATATAAAATGCAAAAGAACCGAGGTCACCTTTCATAGAGGTAAACAAAGAGATGCCCTGCTGCATGGCCTGAGGAACACCTGGCAATATTCCATAGATGTGCCCTGGGAACCAGGCACTGAAAAAGTCATTTAACTTCTGCTTGAAACTGCTTCATATTTAACTCACAAAAGAGTATCTTAATGATATGCCAGCTCCTGCAAAACATTACTCTGCTCTCATGGCAGGAGAATGCATTCAGCTCTGTGCTGGAGGTGTTTCTGGTGGACAGTAATCATCCCAAATTCCATACCTATGATGCCATCACATTCTGCTGACAACAGAAATACACCATTTCTCTTCTTACACATTACTTTTCAATTTTCTTCAAGATGTCTGCAGACCTGAAAGCTAAACTGCTTTTAAGTAAGAGTTGGAGCTGAGTACACTCAGGTTGGGGTCTGAGAGTTTGGTGTCTGTGTCAAACTTCCTCCTGTGGCAATGAATAGATTAAACAGAAGTACAGAATTTCAAATGAACCTGAATGCATCAGCCAGAATAGATAAATACTGATTCTTTTAAAAAATAGATTCCAGTTGCTTGACTTGTCACAGCTGGGGGAGGAGGAGGTCTTCTGCTCTGTTATCAGTTTTCCCCAATAAACACACACCTTTAAACTCTTAAACATAAAAGATCAAATAAATTGTGTAAATGTATTGATATTACCCAAATTACAAACAAAAATATTTCAGTGATGTAGAGGGTGTGGCTTGGACAGACTTGATTTGGCCTGGCTTCACAACAACAGTGATGCTTGTAAAGCTTATTATGATGCAGCAAAATGGAAGTATGTGGAGTGTGTAATCAGGAGGAAACATCACTACAGAAACACTGCCCAGGCATGCAGGAATGGAAGTCAAAACTCATGTGGAATGGAAATTGCTGAGTGATGTGAAGAGGTACAGGAAGGGCTTCTTCAGGTACACTGGCAGCCAAAATGTTATCATGGGTAACATGATAGACATGAAAAGGCCTGATGTACTCTGTACCTTCTTCACTTTGATCTTCACTGACAAGATCAGACTTCCTATGGCAGATGAGAAGTTTGGACCACTTAAGCAAACTGGACACATATAAAAATGTTGATAGACCCAGAGGGAATGCTTTATTTAGAGTGTACACTGAGAAACTAGACCAAAGCCATTACAAAGATACTTTCCATCACCTTGAAAAAGCAAAGCAATATGGCAAGGTGCTCATGACAGCATAAAATCAAATATCACACCAATCCTCGAAGAGGAGAATAAAGAGGATTCAATTACCTAAAGGCTGATCAGAATTGTCTCAGTCCATAGAAAAGCTACAGAACATACCCCCCCTAGAGATAATTTTGAGCCATAAAATGGTCATGGAGACCAGCCAGAATGGACAGACTTGATTTGGCCTGGATAATTCCAACCCAATTCCCTTCCACAATGAGATGACTGGCTCTCAAATGGGGAAAGCAGTGACACGTTGTTTACTTTACCTCTAACAAGGTTTTTAAAAAGGTCTCCCCGAGCATCTTTGGAAGGTTTGGACCAGATGGAATTCCATTAACAAGTGGACAAAAAATTGGCAGGATAATTAGTCTCTGAGAACAGTGGCCAACATCTCTAAGTCTAGCCTACAGCCAATTACAAGCAACATTCTTCAGGAGTTAGTCCCAAGAACAATACTGTTTAGTAATTGGATTGTTGTCTTGTTCAATAGAATGCACCCTCACCAGCTTCAAAGATGACATGAAACTTGAGGAATTGGCCAACATGCCAAGTCAACAGAAAACCATTCAGAAGGACCTCAGCAAACTGGAAGAATGGGTGGACATAAGCCTCAACAAGGATGAACATAAATAAGTCTTACACTCCAGGTAGGACAGCCCCATGGAACTGCACAGATTGGGTCAACAGAAAACCTCCTGCAGTTGTTGGTGAAAAAGTTAAATGCAAGGCAGTAGTATGCCCCAGTGGAGAGAAAGGCTGGCTAATGACACCTGGCTGCAAAGCTGGCTAGATTAGCAAGACTATAGCCAGCAAACATAATGAAGTGACTATTTCCTCCTACTCAGTACTTAGGAAGGTGCAGTGTGCAGCTTTGGATGCCCCAGCACAAGACAGAGATCCAGACAAACTGAAGCAAGCCCAGAAGAGGTAATGCCAGATGGCCAGGGACCTGCACTGTCCCGTATACAAGAAGCCCCCAAAAGGAGTTCCTTCAGTCTGGAGAAGATAATGAATATAGCTGCACCCTGACATAGACTGAAGGGAGCTGCTATAAAGAAGACTGACCTTCTCAGAGACACAGCACAAGAACAAGAGGGAATGGTCATGAACTGCAGCAAGGAAAATTCTTGCTGGATACAGAAAGATAATTTCACAATGCGGGTGACTCAGCGGCCATGTAAGCTCCATCCTTGGAGGTTTTCAGATCTCAGCTGAACAAACCCATGAGCTCTCCTACAAGCAGAAAGGTGGTCTGGCCTGGTAGTGGCCCTCCACAGTCCTTTCCAACATATATTATTTTTTGATTCTATCAGTACAAAGCCAGTTCTCTCTTTACACTGGTTTAAGTCAATATAATGCTTGCTACTCTAGATTTACATATGCATTAGAAAAAAAATCTGGCCTGGTTCCACATAAATGAGTTTCTATACATTGGTGGAAAAGAATGGGAAAATTATTCCAGAACAACCTGCAATCCTCATTAGGTAAATTTACTCCTGAGGATGCAGAATATGTAAATTATAAAGTGAGAAATACAGTTTTACACAATTAGAAAACATCAGAATCTCATCTTTTATATTAATACATACACCAGATCCACCTGAAGTAGACACTGAACTTCCTTCTCCCAAAGGATTTTTTGGGAGAAATTTTTGACATTCAGTCCTCACTTCACCACTCAGCATCTACATAGCTGTGTGATGTTTCCAAGTCAAACACTGCTTCTCATTTAAATGGAAACCGAGTAGTGCCACAGATTCCCAAAGTCAAATAAAAGTCGAAGGCTAACTTAAATACTAAGCTCCTGATTCATCAACTTAGAAACATAGCTAAACACTGCCTAATTGAAATGGATGGGGTGTAACATGTTGGCAGGAAAATTATGACTGAACAGGTAGAATGGCTTCTACCCTTGGTTGTTCACCTCACCTTTCTTCCTGAGGCTGTGGTCACTACTGCAGGAGTGGCTGAATGGCATGTGCATTCCTTCCTGAGCAGTGTGGTTTACAGCCCAGCATATTACTCTAAACTTCAGCCAGCAGCAACCTCTGGGAGATGTCAGCAGTAACCAATGTCCCAGATAAATTCATAGAAAAATAGGTCAGAGTCTTCTGATTCTGTAGTGTACCTACACATAAGCAGGTACTCTACAGAATCACACCCTCAGTAATAATCTGCATATACAACATGTGTCCCAAAAAGCACAATAAAATACACTGAAAATTTGAAAACAGAAGTTAGTGATCACCTTTATCTGTCCAAATTTACTTCCTGCTTACTGAAAAACAAAAAGCAAATGGCTAGCAGCTCAATCCTTGGAAAAAAACCTGTTGTGCATCAAAGAATTGCCTTTGAAAAAATAAATATGTAAGCATTTGTATATATATATGTATAAAGTCTGCAGGTGAGATTTGTTATTTCTTCAAAATCTACTTGTAGTCATTGCTCCAATTGTCTCACAGAACAAATATTCCCTGTTTAAATGAGCAAATTTATAGCCAAGCAGCAACCTCACCAAGGCAACTGGGAGCTCCCTCAGGGCTGTAAACCTTCCAAAGAACCTTGGAAAGTTTTGCCAATAAAACTTTTTTAAGCCACGTGTTAGCTCAACTAGGTTAATTAACCACTGCAATTGCTTTAAAATTGCAGCAATGTGCTTATGAACTGACCAAAGTCTCCAGTTAATACAGCATGACAAATCCTCAACAGCAGACAGCTGTGATGTCAAAGGTAAAATAAGAATTGCTATGACTTTCCATGGAATCAGGCTATTTTTCACTTTTATCTAGTAATCACCTCAAATACAGACAAAACCAGAAAGAAACTATTGAACCCATGCCCCAATTCAGTTTAATTTTATTACGTGTTACCTCTCCTTATCTCAGCTTTGAAAAATTGTCAGTCATAGCTTGCTGGAAAAGACACAAAAAAATTACCTTAAAAAAAAAACAACCTAAAAAGAGCTCACATTTTTAAGGATCACCTTTTGTGAGCTTACCTGCTGCCTCCACTTCATTTTGGGTCTCCTCCAAATGAGACAGTGAGTCTCTGCAGACAGTCTGCGCATCTGTGAAGGTTCTAAAAGAAAATTATACCTATTAAAAACTCTTTCAGGGGTGTTAGCAGGACCCACTGCAATCAACATTTACTATAGCTAAGGGAAAATAAAAATACAGTTTGCAACCATGCAGAAAGCTCAGAGAAACAAAGAACATGTTGCCTCTATATTAACTCACTAAACAGTGAAACACCTTCACTCTAAGGATAACATTCTCATCTCACACAGTGGACTTTTAAGTTCAACATCAGAAAATATACCAGATGGAGACACTCATTTTGCATATTGATAGAAAGGCCGAGAACCATGCAAATATAGAGAATGAATTATCAGTCTTAACGTTGTTCATACTGCCACTGCCTTCATCATAATACCACAATACCTCATAAATTGTCATTGAGACCTGGTGAAGTCCTAAGGATAGGAGGTCTTTCTATTGTTGCTTGCTTGTGGGGTTTTTTTTAAGCTAGAAAATTAGGAGACTTAGTTCCTAATAATAATCACAGAAATATGGAATGGTGTAGGTTGTAAGGGACGTCAAAAATCACTGCTCAGAGCAGGGGGTTAGAACCACTAGACCATGTTGCTCAAATCCCATTCCAGCTTGGCCTTGAATCCTTCCTCCTGAGATGTTCTCTGGGCAGCCTGAGCCAGGAACTCATCCCCTCACAGCAAAGGATTTCCTCCTGAGATCTAATAGAAATCTCCCCTCTAAATAATGTAATAATAATAAAATAGAAGTTACATTAAAATGTAACCAAAACAATTATCATTAGTACATGGACAAAATTAACATTCCTTGGCTTCTATTAACCAAACGAAGTTTAAAGTAACACAAGATTAAAAGCAAAGTCTGTGACGCAATAGACTGCAAAGGATTACACGAGCAAAAAAAACAAACAGTAACCAAGTGCTGAGAAATGACTGACTGCATAAAGCAAAGCATTATAAATGAATAATAGCACACTGATTTTTTAATTTAGCTGACTTCCTTTAATAGAAGAAGAAGCAGTAGAAACTGGCAGCGTTCAGAGGCCAAGAACAAGTCTGGGTTACTTTCATTCCCTCCCAGCAGGAAGCTCAGTGAGTCTCTCACCCAGGCAGAGAAAAGAATTAACTCAAACAGTGCCCTTCTTAGCTTCCAAATAATTAACAAACAACATTGTTTGTCTGCCATACCCAGTAACATAAGGTGGCAAATGGTAGGCTCAAACACAACATCAGATGTTATTTCCCATCTAAAAAACTATTCTTTGTAAAAAGCCTATGCATGGGACGCTCCTAGAATTTATTACTGCTGTTCACAATGAAATCAGACTTTAGGAATGCCTTAACCAGCTGGATCCCTTCTACAAGAAGGCAGCAGATTTTGTAATTCTTCATCCATCGAAAGTGACAACTGCCTTGCCAGCACCACGCTGCAAGTTTCTGTGCCTGGGAGCAGAGGGAGAGGTCACAAAAGCAGCAGAAGGAGAACAAGGAGTCATCACTAATCTTGCCTGTGAGAGCATATACTTGCCTTAATGGCATAATGGGACAAAACATGAAAGGGCTCATCTGATAAGCAGAGAGTTAGGCTCTGAAAATAGTCACTGGCTTGGTGAAAGCAGATGCTGATGAAAAACAGAGTAATTTAAATATAGAGGGGGATTGTACCACATTTTGAATGGTAAGTCCATGTCTGATATACAGGAAAACGGTGACTCTGTGAAGTGGGATTGCAAGGACAGAATGATGGACCAGAAAGACATGTTTGGGAATAAAAACAAAACAACTGAAATAATTTTAAAACCTGTGTGTTTGTCTGCCATCTCAGAACACATAGTAGTTCTTGACATTTTTCCAAAAACTACAGTTGATGTTTAGAAATCTGCATCTTTTTGCATCTTCTCCTTTAAACTTTTGAAGACTACAGCTTTTTTACATTTTTATATTTACACAACAAATAAAACAAAGAATAACAGAACATTACTTCTGCTGAAAACGAATAGCAAAAAAGCCCTCACAAGAAAACAGATCTGATCAGTAGTATGTCAGAAGAGCCTCTGGTGAGGTTATGCAAAAGTTTTAATAAACATCATTAATAACTATTTCCAGATGAAAATCTCTTTAGTTTGCTTTAGTCTCACCTGATTGTTACAGTATACTGGTTAGGTTTATGATATATACCCTTAATACAAAAAATGTGTCATTAAGGCTGAGGTTTTGCTGATGCTCCTAGCGAGGGCACAGCATGTTCCAAAAATCCATCTTCCAGTTTAAAGGGGAATTTTCTACATTCTACTTTTGCTTCTAAAAAAACATTTATGATTTTGAAACCAAGATGCAAACCTCTACAAAGCACACAGCAAATTTAACAGGAGAGCAAATCAGAACTATGATCATGTTATACAAAGTCAATCTGCTTGAGAGAAGAAAGTACACTTCTGTATAACTTCATTAGTAGGAGTGGAGTTTAAATTACAGTATTTCAGGACATAACTGGGAATTTAATTTCAAGGTATCATTCTGCCAAACATGATCTCACCTGCTGCACACACCCCTTCACCTGAGAGAGGCACAGCATGTCCAGGCTGACTGCCTTACCCATGCAGCTACCACCATTTTCAGGTATTTAAAGGTTACACCCTGCTGAAACTACTCTCATCAGGTCAATCTAAGAAGTAAGAAATTGAACTTTCTCCATACTGGATTAACAAAGGAGAAGTTTCCTTCTTTGTTTCCAAGACTGTAACAGCTCTAGTGAGATTCATCTTTGTAAACGAGTGGGAGTAAGGCATGTGCAANACTAGATCAGGCTGCTCAGTGCCCTGTCCAGCCTGGTCTTGAACACCTCCAGAGAGGGGGCATCCACAACCTCTCTGGGCAACCTCTTCCAGTGTTTCACCACCCTCACTGTAAAGAATTTCTTCCTTATGTCTAGTCTAAATCTATCCCCCTCCAATGTATATCCATTGTTTCTAGTCCTCCCATCCCATATTATGTTAAAAATTCCTTCCCCTGCCTTTCTGTAGGACTCCCTCGGGTACTGAGAAGTTACTCTGAGGTCCCCTCTGAGCCTTCTCTTCTCCAGGCTGAACAACCCCAACTCCTTCAGCCTGTCCTCATAGGGCAGTTGCTCCAGCCCTTTGACCATCTTCGTGGCCCTTCTCTGGACCCTCTCCAACAGCTCAATGTCCTTCCTGTGTTGAGGGCTCCAGAACTGGACACAGTAACTCCAGGTGGGGTCTCACCAGTAGAGGGGTAAAATCACCTCTCTTGACCTGCTGGTCACACTCCTCCTGATGCAACCCAAGGTTTGGTTGGCCTTCTTGGCTGCAAGTAATGGTGACTGATGTAACTGACAGTCCAGTACTGGTGATGACTCAACAGAAGCAAAGCATCCTATCTGAATTTATATACATATACACACATATATATACACCTAGTAAGTCAAAGTACTTGAAGTCTGGAAATCACTTTCACAGCTGCTCATGAGAGGCTTACCATATACTATTGCATGACCTTTGTTCTTTTGTTCTCTCAAAATGAATTATCCTGCAGATTGGCTACAACAAAAGCCATGGCATATAATGAAGGACCACTCAGCCACAGTGTCTGCTGAGTGTGTGTACAATTCCTCTGTCACTTAGATGCTTTTTCTAAAAAGCAATCCATTCAGCCTCTCCTAGGTACACTGCTTCCAGACTCAATGGCACTCAGGAAGGCTCACTTGTGCTTTGCCTACACTGCCATGATCCAAAGCAGTGCAGTTCCTTCATCTGCCTCACCATTTCACAGAGCATGTCATTTACAAGCTCACTCACCAGGCAACTTTCAAGTGGCAATAGCTGTTACTACAGATCCTTTATAACATAGTCTCCACTTTATAATTAAACTCCTTTCTCTACTCATCTTGCCCAAATAAATGGTTTGTAAAGTGCAGATGTTAAATCTTAGGCAGCAAGATGTGCTAATCCTCATTTGTGCAATTACTTTTCTCTCCAGCAGTGCTGTTGAATTTGCTTTCCCAACTATTAAATACTAATCTTGTTTAACACATAAAAAATAGGCTGAATAGGAAAATGCATTTTTTTCCAAGGCAAAATTTCATAATAAATTTTGTTTTAATCTTTCCCAGCTTGCTTCTCCTGAGGATGACTTGGTGAATTTTATCTCTAAGCTCCTACAGCTTTGTTGTTTATTCCAGCCATGCACAATAAGGTAAATGTAAAAATCCTCCTTTCACTCAGCATCCACCTTTTGATGCTTCATTCTTTGTGGAAAGTGTCCTAGATATTTATCTCTGTTCTAACAATGGGATTTTTTTCCCTAAGCATTTTTTCCATGTTCCTTGGGTCAACCCAGCTACATACATTCCACCAGCCTTGATCTATGTAAAAGCTGCTTTTAGTAGTATATTTTGTGTCTACATCTGCACATTCCAAAGTACTTTTAATTGGGTGTTAGGCATTTTCAACAGCTCATCGAAGCATCTGAATTCAAGATGGAATCATTAAGTAATCATCTGACAATTCTTCTGGCAGCAAAAAGCCATGGCTTGAATTACTATGAGTACCTCTGAAAACTTTAATGATTCTGGCATTTTGCCTAGAAACTTCAGCAACTAAATATCTTCATCTGGATCCCATTCACAAGTAATCCTTTCCTGATTCCACACACATCCTACAAGTGCTGAATCCAGTATTTTCAGACAGAGCTCTGGGAAGAGGTTGTAGGAGGGAGCGTAAGACAATAAATTTAGAACCACAGAATTACTGATCTGTTCAACAGTTCTAGATAAAGACAATAAAGTCAATCCAACTGAGATCAACACAGAAATGTTGTGCCTTTGACAGCTCAGCAGTTAAATGGAAATCTGTGACAGGCATGTTATAGCAAAGTGGCAAATACTACTTCTTCAGGCTCTAATGAGTTGTGAATTGTTACCCAAGAGTCTTCTCAGTTTTTTACAGCATAAGGAAAGATAATCTAGTCATAATATACAGCATTAGTTCTGTAACCCATGGTTTTGTACTACATGTAAATTTCTTCCTATATTGAGGGGCTAAGGAAAGAATCACAAGAGGTCCTCCTGGTCCTTTACAGGGACACTGATATCTATTATGACTGGTCACCTTATTCACCAATTTCTGCTCATTCAGATTAGGGCAGTATTATCACACATTCCATATTTGTTCTATCTAACATGTCCCTTTGCTCTTGAAGAATAGGTTAGATTTAGTTTTTAATTGGTTCTTCTGTTCTCATGAGAGATTTCAAAAGGGGGCCACAAATCAGCCCAGATATGTTCCTCCTCAAGGTCAGCTCATTCAACAGTTTCCTTTTCACAGTGCACAAGAATCCAGTCTTTCTCAGATTACTCAGAGAACTTCTTCCCACACAGGTATATTTAAAAACAACACAAATGCTTAATAAAGAACAGTACTACACATAAAGTTAACAGTTGAGACTTACTTCACCATATAATACAGTTGTCCCACATCTTCTAGTAAAACCCACCTCTTCGAATGCAAAAAATAAAACTAAAATTATTTTCTTTTGCTAGTACCCTCAAAAATCAGGCCATTCATTTTGGTGAGCAGAGCAGTTTTACAGATAGCTGAGAATTATGTGGGTGAATGAACAATGTATCCAGCCTTTATATATTCCTCCCCCCAAAAAGGCTCTATTCAGTGCTGGCAGCTATTACAATCACTGCCCTTAGTACAGATTTTCTGGCTCTGCTCTCCCCAGCACTGTAAAAACACAGACCTGAAGCTGAAATCTTCCAAGAGCTGTCTCCATAAGCCTCTGTATCCAGGGAAAGCAGCAGAATTCTGCTATATGGAACTCATTATTTCATCTCTTCCTCATTTTTTAGGTCACACAGATTCAATTTCAGCTTTATAAAAAGTTTTTTCTTCCCCTTTCCATTTTGCTAAGACTTTCTTTGTTTAGTCCTTCCTACCAGCAACCCTATTTTCAGTATGCAAAAAGGTATATAAAGCTTGCTACCTAATTTCAGGTAAACACACAGGCAACACCCACTGATTTCTTTAAAAAAAATAACAAAGAAGCAGTTATGCCAAGGGATTTGAATGCATTAAAAGTATTTGGAATTCTACATTCTGGGATATGCTTCTACTAGGAATTTAGAAAGAAACCAAATGCTAGACATGCTTCTAACATGGAAAGCTCAAACTTCCTGTGAGTAGGTCCCATTGGCCAGCATGGCCCAAATTACAACACAGGAGTTGTAAAAGCACACTGTGCTTTTAAATTCTCTTTCAGCAAACTACATTTTCTTGCTCAAGCATGTCACAAATAAAAGCATGCATGGACTAAATTAGAAGCATTATCACTAATTTAGCAAAACCTTAGCCCTCATGAGCCAATGAGAACATACGGTCACACCAATTACAAGGCAAATACCAGTTTATGGCCTTTGGACAAATAGAAAATGACAGTTCCAGTACTAACTACACTAGGGCTCCAGAAGCAATGACAACAGCAGCAAACATTAATAAGCTCTCAAAAATGCTTAAACTTTATTTTCCAAAAATGTTAAGTCTACATTTTGCTTCTGTTGATGCTTTTCTAGGATAAAAAAGCCCAGAAGAGAAGAAACCATTATGATAAAAATTATCCCAACCAATCATCTCAAAGGGTAAAGCAAATCTCCAAGAGACATAACATACAGATCTTAACCTAAACAAATGTGAAGTTAGAATTAAGTTAACAGAAAAGTAAGTATCTACCAGATACAACAGTTCAGTTTCTGGGAAGGAATAATTAGTATGCAGCAATAATGACAAACTTATAATATCACGAGATAAAATATTTCCTTTGAGATCTGCTGTTCTATTTTTAAATTAGGTATTCCCACAAACTCTAGAGACAGGAAGAAGGTATCTATCAGAAGATGTAATACAAGAGGCAGAGTGACAGGAAAAAGAAAGTATTTTTCCCTTTCATGCTACATAGGACAGAAAGAAGACAGCAGCCAGTAGCCAATCTAGTCCATAGAAAGGTGACATAGACCCTAATCCAAACCCTCCTAGAACAAAATTTCCCCGCTCATGTTCTAAGATATGGGTTATCTGGCTAAGTTCTGTTGCCTTTGATGGAGAGATGTTCAACAACAAAGACAGACTATCATCTAAGGATTGTTCCCTCAATTCCAGGAGGAGAGTTCTACTTCCCTAGTTGCAGCTTGGGTACTTCTGAAAGTAGACAACATGCACTGTAATACTTGCAGAGAGTCTGGTACTGAACTTCTGGAGCTGCTCCTATCACCAGAGACACAGGGAGGGATGCCACAGGAGGACTGATTTTTCTTCTGAGCTACCTGAAACTGGTATTTGAGAATGCCTATAAGGTCACCACATGGTTAAAAAGCCATTAATAATTTAATTTACTGAAGCATACATGAGTCTAGTAGATCACTAGTATTTTCACTAGCAATCCATGTTTTTGCTAAACATAAGGTCAATCTAGAAGTTAGCATACAAAATCTTAACTAAAATTTTCTCTCATTCTAGCCTTAAAAGATACACCTTACTCTACATCAGGCAGTACAGACACCGTTAGGCAGACAAGGTTCTTGTGTATCTGCACAGAAGCAGAAGACAAACTTAAGTTGTGAAAAACTGGTAGATCGGTTTGTTAAAATAAATACTTGAGTTACTTTACCCATTTTCATAGCTTTCTGAAATATTCGCTGCATTTTCATCTTGTAGTTTTTTGGGAAGGGTCTCTCCACTGGAAGGCATGATGACAGACCCTCCAAAGTTGCTCCAAATATGCCAAAGAACTCTATGGGTCAGGCTTAAATAAGCTACTTAGGCAACTGGAGAAACCAACAGGAAGTGGTTATTTGTTAAAAACCCCCCATGTAATACAAGAGGAGGAGACTACAGCTACAAAAGCCATTTCTTTCTGATTTTAACATGCTTGAAATGTCGCAGTGCCTGTGAGCTGCTTACTGCTAAACTTTCTTTTTAATTCACTTTAATTCTCCATGAGAAGAATTTTAATGAGTCTACAATGCTTTAAGATGCAAATCTTTTCTTTCACCAGGATTTCCAACAAATTCCTTCACAGAAGTTGGAGCAATTCTAAATTTATTGACTCTGGTTTCAAACAAAAAAGAACATTCAATTACACTATTTCCTTAAATAAAAATGCAGATTAATTAATTAGGAAATGGCTTCAAGTCAATTATACTCAGTACCACAACAACCAAGCAACTCCTTCAGCATCACAACCTACACCAACATGTCAGCATCCATGTTTCTACACATGACTAAACAAATTACTTCTCAGGATGTAATGAAGTCTAGTTTAGCTACTTAGGCTACTTCTAGACTAGTAAACAAAAAAAATAAATCCATGGAATGGCTGGAGTCATCCACTGAGAGTACATTTCTAAGGTGGTTTTGGTCTGCACGAACTGAACTGACGTTTCCTTAAGCTGAGAGATAACCCAGGGCAGGGGCTGTCACTGGGAGACAATGTTAATGTCTCCCTTGTCTGAATGAGGAGGAGAGGGACACAAGCTAGGCCACATCATTTGCCTTCAGAGCCAGAGAACATAGAATCATAGAATAGTTTGGGTTGGAAGGGACCTTAAAGATCATCGAGTCCCACCCCCCCTGCCATAGGCAGGGACACCTCCCACTAGATCAGGCTGCCCAGTGCCCTGTCCAGCCTGGTCTTGAACACCTCCAGAGAGGGGGCATCCACAACCTCTCTGGGCAACCTGTTCCAGTATTTCACTACCCTCACTGTAAAGAATTTCTTTCTTATGTCTAGTCTAAATCTATCCCCCTCTAATTTATATCCATTGTTTCTAGTCCTCCCATCCGATATTATGTTAAAAATTCCTTCCCCTGCCTTTCTGTAGGACCCCCTCAGGTACTGAGAAGTTACTCTGAGGTCCCCTCTGAGCCTTCTCTTCTCCAGGCTGAACAACCCCAACTCCTTCAGCCTGTCCTCATAGGGCAGTTGCTCCAACCCTTTGATCATCTTCGTGGCCCTTCTCTGGACCCTCTCCAA
>VZTY01011237.1:19199-34729 GCA_013400935.1 Turnix velox
CAACTCTTTGAGTTCGACCATTCAACCAGCTCCTTATCCAGCGAGTGGTCCATCTGTCAAACCCACTCTTTTCCAGTTTGGTGACCAGGATGTCATGCGGGACAGTGTCAAATGAATGCAGGAGCATACTAATTCTTGCTGCTCCATGCTGTTCATCCCAAGTAGTTTAAGGAGGTTGCTGATCTATGTAACAAAATGATATTTTAAATCATGGTAACAAATAGCATAAATGCATTTTGGCAGGAGCATGATATTAAAGCAATATTCCTATTGTTATTCTGCAACTATAGCGCAGAGTATAAAAGCAATAAAAACCCCCCCCACAACAAACACCAGCAAAACATCAAAGGCTTTGTTACAGCTAGTTATAAAAATGTCTCTACTTCTACTCTTTTTTCTTTACCTCACAGTAGTTCTCTTAAAGCCTGGCAGTTTTATAGCTTGCTAATAATTTCAGCCCTCTGCTCTGCTTTGCTGTGGCTGTTAACTGCTTTTACTGTGATTACATATGTACATATATATATATGTGTGTGTGTAACTATATATAGTTTTGCATAGGACACATTTACACTTCCCCCCCCCCTCAGTTTCTCAAAGAACTAAAAGATAAATTCTAGCCCCTAGCACATTTTTGCTAAAACAAAACCAGTCAACCACACAGTTACACTTAAAACTAGAGTAAGTTTCATGGTTTAATCAAAATCCTAAATCCAAGCATGTATTCAACCATTACTGAGGCTATGCCTCCATTACATCTTGGTAAACCAATGAATCTTAATGCATACCTTGAAGATCAACAAGTTTACACCACTCTGGGCAAAGGAGATGATGCTGAGGGTAGATTCTATAACAAAGAACCTCAGATAAGCAACATCTTTTTAAACACTATCCTACAACTTTTATACTGATTAACTTCTAATTAAGAAGTTCAGATGAATAAAGGACATATTTTACCCGAAGCTGTGTCTCTTCATACTTGCAGAACTGAACTTATCCATACACTTTGTGGCAAAACAAGGCTACCTCATGTACACTGGTCAGGAGCAGAGTTGATCCCACAAAATGCTTTGCTGTCCTTTAATTTCATTAAATTAACAGTAGCAATCTCTCTATAAAAATGTTTTCTCTCATTGAACAGTAAGAGGAACTTCAGTTTGATCTTCTGAACAACACATTCTGCTTTCTAGGGAATTATTCCACAACTATTATAGTAAAAAAACTCCAAACAGATTAGCGTGTCCCAAGCTTCTGGAATCTGAGTGCCAGTAATAAAAGCATCTTAGAGTTACATGTAACTACCAATTTGTACTAATTAAGGAAGACAATTTAAAGATAAATAAAAAAGTAGCTGCAAATGCATCTAGAAAAAGAGCCAGCTGTTTATGAGCAACAGGAAACTTTCTGCAAGGTCACAACAGCTTTTCTGAAGAGAAGCACATCTAGGAAGTTTTGTTATTCCTTTCTGTGGGAAGGACTAGTTGAAACTCAATGTAAGTAGCTTACATTTTCACAATTACCTAGGGGTGTTCATTCATCCAGTCATATATACAGTCACATTTTCTACAGGCCCGTTCAGGTGTTACAAAGATGGCACCACGTTCTTTTGCTGCCATTTCCCCTTAAAACGAATTAACATCCTCGGGACTATAAAATCATAGCTTAGTTATCTTTAAGATGAAGATCATTACTAGAATAGAGTGGCAAAAAAGGCCGAAACCTCTCAAGGAAAACGGCCGCATCCCGGGGGCTGGGCCAAGGGCAACCCGCGCAGACGCCCTCAGCACCCCCCCGCCGCCGCCAGCCCTTTCCGGCCAAAGGCAGCTCCTCCCCCTCCACAAACCGGCGGTGACGCCACGCGCGGGAATTCTAGACCATTCCAGG
Organism: Turnix velox; assembly: GCA_013400935.1. Classification (NCBI taxonomy): domain Eukaryota; kingdom Metazoa; phylum Chordata; class Aves; order Charadriiformes; family Turnicidae; genus Turnix; species Turnix velox. The sequence goes on from VZTY01011237.1 coordinate 21,081, forward strand.
GCCGTGACGTAGGGCGGCGTCATTCCAGAAGATTCGGCCGGTGCCCGTATAAAGGCTACGGAAGAGGCGGAGCGACGGCCATCGGCAAGCAGGCTGTAGTGTAGGTGAATCAGCGGCGGAGAGCCCGGCCCGGTGGGCCTCTGTGGGGTGCCGGGGCGCGGCGTGAGGCGGGGGGGGCTGGCAGCGGAGCGCGGGACTAACGCGGCGCCTCCTCTCGCAGGGCACCATGGTGAAGGAGACGGAGTACTACGACATCTTGCAGGTGAAGCCCAATGCTTCCTCTGAGGAGATCAAGCGTGCTTACCGCAAGCTGGCGCTGAAGTATCACCCTGACAAAAACCCCAGCGAGGGCGAGCGGGTAGGTGCGGGGCCGGGGCCGGGGGAGGCGGCCGCGCTCCCGGGGGTAGGGTGGGCCTCAAGATGGGCGACTGCGGCCTGCCGTGAGGGTACCCGCTGGCCGCCGCTGTACATGAAATGGCAAAATAGCACGGCCTTGTCTGTTAGTCAAACTCGGCTTTGCCTGAAGGTACGGCATAAAGCCTTTCCTTTAAGTCAGTGCCTTTTAAATAAAGGCTTCCGTTTGAAAGCTGTGCGGGGCTGGCGGCCTGGCTGCGGCGAGGGTTTCCCCTCTTTGGAGGCGGTTTGTGCCCCGCACTCCCCAGGAGGAGCTCCCTCTTGCAGAGGTACTGGGTAAAGCAGAGCTGGAGGGATCTGTGGTGGCCATAGTGCAGCTGTAAAAGCCGCTGTTGCATCCAACCCTCAGCTCAGCTGGGGCTTCACTGGATCCAGTTGTACTCCTGGACTGAATGAGTTTTCTTCTAAGAAACTACTCAATGCACAAGGTAACGGTCTGGGCTGCACGTGGGGTGGACTATTCACAACAAAGCCTTGTTACGTCCTGTTAGCAGAAGCCAGCTCTGTGTTTCAATCCCCTGTGCTGCCAAGGAGGATGAATGAGCACCACAATTGGGTGACTATAGGAAATTTAAATGATAAGGATTCTTTATGTAAAAGCTTCTCAGATGATACATTAGCATAAGGGCAAGCTCTGTTAATGATGTATTGACATCATCTAGGATGTTAATTTACAAAATTGGAGCTACTTAAATACTTACATAGCGTGAGGCAACCTTTTCTACCTTTATTTTTGACCTGCTTTTTAGTTAACACCACTTCACCGTGTCATAAGTAAATAGTGTTTATTTTGGAAGTAGTAAATTTAATAATTGCGAATTGGGTTTAAAAATTGTTTAGTCACCTTAGTTATCGCAGTTGCTAATCAGCCGTTTTAAAACGTTTGTTTTTTGTTAAGCGTGTGTTTTGATTTATATTTAAAAGCCTGTTTGTTTGCGATGAGTAAGCAGCACCAGTGTCTGGTCCTTTAAATCCCTTTAGTTTGAGCTGGATGTAGCAGCTCAAGCAGGCATGAAGGATCCCTCTGTAGCTTTGGAATGACTAGTGCTGCCGTGGCCACTGAGCCTTTTGGAACCTCAGTACTGTGGGGATATGCTTTTTAAAATGGATTTGTTAGAGATGGTTACAGTTACCATCATCATACAAGCATAGCATAACTCGGATGTGACTTAATTGAGCCCACATGTAACACGGGAGGAGGGGGAGAGGGAGAAAAAGGGGTGATTATCCTGGACAAAATCATTCTGTTACAATCTGTTCTGTATTTGTATAGGAAGTTTTCTTTAGGAAACAAGTAAATGCTGCAAGTGAGGATTCTAGTGGCTGAATCTGAAGATGCAGTTACATATGAGAGGGTAACTTTTCCTCTTGGTCATAGTTGTTCAGAGCTTCTTTTTTCTTTTTAGTTTAAGCTCATATCCCAGGCATATGAAGTTCTGTCGGACCCAAAGAAAAGGGACCTCTATGACCAGGGTGGGGAGCAGGCTATTAAAGAAGGAGGCCTGAGTGGCGGCAGCTTCTCTTCACCCATGGACATCTTTGACATGTTCTTTGGTGGTGGAGGCCGAATGAATAGAGAGAGAAGAGGTACACAGTTCTAAACAAGTTCTAGAAACTTTAACCATGCACTTAAGCATAAAAACCCCTGTGCTGTGGTACTGCTGTTCTGCTCAGTGCACATAGTCTGGTTATTACTCATTGCAACCATAGATCAAGTAAACTTTTTTTTTTTTTTAGTTACTCTAGTATTAAGTTTCTAATGAAGCAGTTAACATGACATAGCCATAGCAATCTTTCTGGTGGGTTGTGTTTATTTTTTTGCTGAAGTGGGGTGTGGGTAACTATAGTGGAGGGGGAACCTTTGGTAGGCTGGAGCAGTTGAATGAGACCCGGTTTAAGTTACCGTTTTTCCGGCTGTGTGCCTCCCTTGCTCATAATGCAACTTGCTTCAAAGGACACGATCAACTTAAACTTCAGTAACTTATTATCTTACTCAAATATTTGATTGAATTGATGAGAAACTGAATAGAGAGTGCTGCCACAAGCACAGTATGATATTTGCCTTTCTATGCCCCTTGTCTGTTAAAGGAGCAAGTAGTGACTTGCTGTAAAATTCTTGAAATTATGCTATAAGTGGCATGGAAATTTATAGGTAGGCATAATAGCAACTCTACATTCACTAGATCTGAAGCTGGTAGTGTCCTTGCATCTTGCTGCTTTAGTTAAAAAATTAAGTGTGGGAGCAGATACGGTGGCTTTAATGTTTTGCTTAATTATAGCTCAAGTTTATGTTCTGACATATGTGTGTGCAGCTCAGTAGAAGCTGATGGGGACTGCACATGCTTTTAAGAGGGGGGGTGAGCGGTGTTCAAAGTTTGCAATTGACTTACATTGCCTCAGTGAGACTGCATGTATGAACAAGTGTAGAAGCCTCTAAGTAAACATTTGTCTTTGTGAGTGCTGAACCAGAATTAACCTTTCTTCTCCCTTTCTTTAAAGGCAAAAATGTTGTGCACCAGTTAGGTGTATCCCTTGAAGACTTATATAATGGTATTACAAGGAAACTGGCACTGCAAAAAAATGTAATTTGTGCAAAGTGTGAAGGTAAAAAAAGTGGTTTTAAACCCCTTTTACTTAAAGCTTTTTATCCTTTTAAGAATGTTGTGAAGGAGGCAGGAAAGAAACTGAGGTTTTTTTATTTTATTAAAGAATTTTAAACTTTGAATTAATTTTATCCAAGAACAAGGCTCTCTTAAACATAGTAGTATATTCTTAGAATATTCTTAGATTTTAAGCTGCAGGTTATAGTTCAGGGAACTTTAATTAAAAGTATTTTAATCTGGAACTTGGGTAAATGGTTGCTTTGTTAAACTTTTTTTTAAATTGTCTAGCTTGTACTACACAACTTATTTGCAGCTATTAAGTATCCATAATGACAGGTCTTCTCTGAGGTCTGGTATCTTAGTGCTTTATTAAATATTTAGCAAGGAGATTCTTTCCAAAGTACTACGGAAATGTCTAGGTCTTGAAGTAAAGCTATGTTTATAGTTCATTGGAAACTAAGATGTATTGGGAAGTAGGGCAGAGGCTATTGAAACAAGCTGTGCATAGAAAACTTCTCTAGGAAGACTTTCTTTTGCTTACTGAAACTTCTAGCTTGTGGGGCATGTTTTAAGATGGAAACTAAATTTCAGTTCACATTAGAAATGCATTACTGAACTTAAGTTACCCTGAAGTCAATGAGTTCCAGTTTGATTGCAGTAATGCTTTTTTTTCCCTAAGACTGAGACCAGATTCAACCTTTTCTTTGGTCAAAGGTTATGGTGGAAAGAGAGGGGCAGTAGAAAAGTGCCCTGTGTGTAAAGGAAGAGGAATGCAAGTTGTGGTTCAGCAGATTGGACCTGGCATGGTACAGCAAATCCAAACTGTGTGTCCAGAATGCAAAGGCCAAGGTGAAAGGATAAATCCAAAGGACAGGTGTGACAACTGCAATGGCTGTAAGGTTGTCAGAGAGAAAAAGATCATCGAAGTTCATGTTGATAAAGGTAAGAACTGGATATTTTTTCTGTGTCCCCAGTCATGACCTAGAGCTCTGCAGTGAATAAATGGTGGGTTTTTTCTCCAGGTATGAAAGATGGCCAGAAGATAGTATTTCATGGAGAAGGTGACCAGGAGCCTGACCTGGAGCCTGGGGATGTTATAATTGTGCTGGACCAAAAGGATCACAGTGTCTTCCAGAGGCGAGGCCACGACTTGATCACAAAAATGAGAATCCAACTTTCGGAGGCTTTATGTGGTTTCAGGAAGACTATTGAAACTCTGGATAACAGAGTTCTTGTTATATCATCTAGACCAGGTATGTCTTCACTATATAAGCTGTTTGCCTGTTTCATTCAGGTGAGATTAAGGGGTCTTCTGGGGGTTTGGTGTCATTTCTGGTTTTGTTTGTTTGGCTTTTTTTTAATCAGTTGATGCAGCAGATTCAAACTATGTAGTATTTAAATTTGGTTCTTTTGTCATTCTTGTACTGTTTTAGAGGGGGTTAGAAGCAGAACTATAGCTAAAGCTGACAGAACAATGTTAAACTTCAGCTTCAGCTGGGGGAAAGCCAGGCAGAAGGCTGTGCTCAGAACTACGCTCTCCTACTGTAGAGAAAATACAGCCTTCTGCCTAGCTTGGTTTTGCTGCTTTTCTATGAGCTGCTCCCTCTTCTCCGTGGGTGTTGCAGGAATACTGTATAACCCAGTTTTCATGTTATGAAATGCCTGTCACATAAGCTTACTTGGAGCCCTTTCCTTCCTGTAGGTGAAGTGATAAAACATGGTGACCTGAAGTGTATATACAATGAAGGGATGCCTGTCTACAAATCTCCAATGGATAAAGGCAGTTTAATTATACAATTTTTGGTGAGTTGACTGCTTTTCTTGTAGCCAAGATGTAGCCATGTTGGCATCAAGAGTAACTAATCATTCAAATAAAACCATTGAATTGTAGGTTCAGTTCCCAGAGCACTACTGGCTCCCAAGGGAGAAACTGAATCTGCTAGAAGCTCTGCTTCCACCCCGAGAAGACGTTATGGTTACGGATGAGATGGATCAGGTAGACCTTGAAGATTTTGATCCAAATGAGCAAGCCTACCGTAACAGTGGGGGAGAGGCATATGAAGAAGATGATGAGGGTCCAAGAACAGGAGTACAATGTCAGACATCTTAAAGCAATCTGGAATGAATGCCATCTAAACAATGTAAATTTTCACAATGAAAACTGCATGGCTGTAATAGCCACTGCTTGTGGGTTTTGTGTTCAGCAAATTGAGTTGCTGCGCTGTCAGTATCACCTTTTTTTGTAACTAATTTATATTGTGTTCTTGTAGTCTTTATAAAGCGGAAGTCGCACAGCTAAGAACCAACAGGAGTTGGTATACATTTTTCTTTTGCTGTGAAGGTTCTCAATTTATTTCACCTATGCTATTTATATAAGACTTTGGCAATAGCAATAGAGGCTAAGTGGAGTGTCTTATGTAAATACTTTCATACTGGGAAATAAATTTCATAGAATAAAACACAGCAGAATAACTTGTAATAAATAAATATAACTCAACACTTTATGCTTTACTTGTACTTCTTAATTAAAATAAAGGAATTTCCGGAGTAGGTTGCTTCTAGACTAGATTGTTCTCCACCTTTGTCATCTAGCCCTTTTGTGCTTAAAACACAGCTTGAGCATGCCCCACTTGTGTAATATCTTTGTTGCAAAAGAATTTCTCCCTGCTCTGTAGTTGTATTAGAGTAACATTCCTCCAGCTGCTTACCCCCTGTTTAACTACTGGGTGTAATGTACCTTTCAAATGTGCCCACAGGCCCATTATTCAAACTAAAGTTGTCATCTTTCTGGAGCTCAAGCTCTATTTCACCCTTCCTGAGCAATAGCTTTTACTTACTCCTCAGTGTTGTGCAAACCTCAGCCTGAATTTAGGTGAGTAAACCAAAACCATGTTGCTGCTGTTCTGCTGAGAAATGATAACATAGCAGAAAGGTTCCATTAAAGCTGTTTTTCATGGACATGTTTGCTAGAGCCTGTATTAAGTCAGAGATAGAAACAAGTACTACCTTTTAGTGACATTTAACCATAATGAATGAGTTACACACCCCCCTGCTGGAACAGGTGTTCAACTGCACTGACCCTCCTGCATTCATTGGGATAACAGAAAGATGGGCTCCCATTTCTCTGCCACCCAGCCTCATTCACACTGCTCAGTGCTTCCCCCCTCCAGTCTATTTATGCATAAAGGCAGGAGAGCTTAGTTGAACAGTTACACAGTCATGGGTGAAGCATTTCCAAAAATACATCCTTCCAATGATTAGGCACAGGTTATATTTGCAGCAATAGCTTTTATTTTAAAAAAGTAAAGCTTTCCCTCATGCTAAACAATCTAATTTACATATAAACATACCTGATTTTGCAGATCAGCATTACCAAAAATGCTGTTAAAGTATTATAAAAAAAATGGCAGAGAGGGACAGTAGTACCCCTTAAAACTGCACCAAGACTTAACTAAAAGGATTAAGATTTAAACAGGACAGTCATAAACATGAATTGCTTGGTCATCTCCAACGGATATAATTTTGGACCCACTTCCATTGTATTTCACTCCCCAAACCTGCAATTACAACACAAGATTAAGAAAAAATGCTTTCACGGTGATCATATTTATTGACACCAATGAGCAGAAGGAAGATTACTTAAGATCCTTTAATTAGTGCTGGGCCAACTGCAGCTCCTGCTTTAAGAGCAGGAGAGGCTGATGAAGCAGTGAGACACTGCCATCTAGTAGGTTGAAATATTCTTACATTCCTCTTCTAATAAAAGACCTGTTTGCATAAGTCAAGCCTAACAATTCTACTCTCACCCCTCTCTTTGAGTATTTCAAAATGCTTTCAGGAAAGAAGAGAGAAAGTGTTCTTGCCGACTCCAAGAACAACATAGTTTATCTGGGGCTAATTGAAGAGAGCCATTTATTTACCAGTGCACACCTTAAAAAAATCACTTCTGATTGAAGAGTTAAACTGGGGACAGTCAAACAAACCCTTCAGTGACCCTCATCTCCATCAAGACATCAGGAGAAACAAAGGGTACCCAGAGCATTAGCATGGAACTGCAAAATGGCTACACACCAGCTTGATATGGGGTCGCTTGTACACCATTTGTACTGGGCACTAAAAACCAGACTGACCATAAACTGATAGATCTCTGCCTTCCACAAACTCAAAAGAACTCAATAGCTAAAAGACTGGAAATAACTTCTCCTTGGTGTTTCAATACCAAAACCCCCATAGCTCTAGGTAACTGAAAAATTACCATAAAATGTACTGGGCAATAAAAAGCCCAAGTAAAATCAGAAAGAACTTCCTTTGCTAAGTCTTTCTCTGTGATCCATTAAAAAACAATATTATTCTCTTTTCTATTTGAGACCTAACATTTGGAAACAGTTCCTTTTTCCTCAATGGTAACTCTCACTCAGCAAGAAAGAAAATAGATTAAAAAATAGGGTTTCAGGGCAGCATTCAAGCATCTTTTTAGATAATTCCATCGTTCTAAAGAAGTGTTTTCCCAGGCACTCACAGTGTCAGTGATTAAGGTAAGACTGTGGACAAAGACACAGAATGCAGTCAAACCTGGTCTTGGTGGTCAATGAAAGTGTGAACACAGGTTCTCGTCCCAGCATCCCAAACTTTTACACTTTTATCCGATGAGCTGAAAGAAGAATTGTATTGATCAATGCTTAAATAGATCAAGTACAGCGCCAAGCTTCAAAGGTCTTGTACAGCAAACATAACAAAACCACTTCAACCCATCACACAGAGGGATACAGTTACAAAGGAGTGCATCTACCACCAGGTTCCAGTTAGAATCACAGAATGTGTTGGGCTGGGAGGAACCTTCAAAGGCCATTTAGTCCAGTTTCCTGCAGTTAGCAGTGACATCAGATTGCTCAGAGCCTCAACAAGCCTGTCCTTCAGAGGCGTCAAGGATGTGGCCTCCACCACCTCTGGGCAACCTGGGCCAGTCTCTCACCACCCTCTGGTTCAATATCTGCAAATACTGCACAGCACTAATACTTTAGGTTGTAATTCTTAATGAAACTGCATTTTTTCAGCTATTTTGGATCAAACTGCACTTTTCTTATATGCTCCTCAATTGCAGGGAACCACACTGCAGTGAGAAGCCTTGCATTATAAAATATTATTCACTGCAACTAGTATCACATCACAGACTGGCACCTGAGTCTGCAATTGTAATGTACCTTATTCCATTTTAGATTCCATTGCAATATTGCTTCTTAATAATCCTTTTCCCTTTACAGTTTTTATTCAATAAGCATAAACAAGTTAAAAATCCTCAGTACCTGGAAACAAAATGGGTATCATCAGGGCAAAAGGCTACGTTTAACACCCAGGATCCATGACCACTTAATGTACCAGCCAGGTTTGCGTGCTGGCTGTGGAAAGAAAAAATTTTAGAACACACAGTATTTTAACATTTGGTTTGTGAATTCCAGGGAAAAAGCAACAGGAAAAAGTAACTTGCTAGTGCAGTCAGGAATGCAAAGTTATGGAAGGGAACTGCTAGTCATTTATCCACCCCGGCTGAGCTAGTTGGACAAGAGATTCTGATCTTGCATTCCAAATGGTTAATTAGCATGCAGAGCAGTCACTAAGAAAAGACACAGATGGACCAAAAACTTTGGCCATGAAGAAAGCAAAGCAATGCAGGTCTGGGGAAGTGAAGACCACTGAAGCTATGGGTCTTTCAAGTTTTTTTTACAATGTAATAGGTCATAAATATAATTTCTGGGGATCAGATGTCTTAAGTTGTGCTGACACACAGGACATATACACCAAACAGTCTATTGCCTACAAGACCAAATATGAGCCAAGGAATTTGTTTGCAACTTAAGGCTATCATCCATCTATGCACATTTAAAAAGCTATCAAGGGTATAGAATCATAGAATAGTTTGGGTTGGAAGGGACCTTAAAGTTCCAACCCCCCTGCCATAGGCAGGGACACCTCCTACCAGACCAGGTTGCTCAGTATAGTTTTTTAATACTACTTATTACATAAAGAAGTTATCAAAAGCTGAAGGAAATTATGGGCAGCAGATGCTTTGACAGATTACTTTACAGTATCAGCCTCTCTGGATAGTTATTTTCCTAGTAGTAGCGCATCTTGCAAAAGAGCAACTTACACATCATAGATTTTGATGTAGCCGTCATCTGAAGCTGTTACAAGTAACTGGGAATCTGGAGAAAACGTCAGTGAGCGAATTGGCATGGCATGGCCTGAAATACAAAATTACACATGGATTAGAACGTAGCTGTTCCTCTTACTGATTATTGACAGTGTTTAGGAAGCTATAGCAGAACAGCATTCTTGCATTCCTGGTTAAAAGAAAACAACCTCTGAAGAGTTTCTCTATGCCTCCAGAGGCTTCTTCCCACACCATAAAATGCAACTTTCAATTTTAAGCCATGCCCACTGCAACAGAAAAGTTTGAGGTAGTGAGGTGGGCTGTGAACTGGCCACAGTCCAGAACAGAGCCACAAAGATGATGAAGGGATTGGAGCATCTCCCTGATGAGGAAAGGCTGAGGGAGCTGGGTCTCTTTATGTTGGAGGAAACTGAGGGGTGACCTCATTAATGTCTATAAATATGGAAAGGGTGAGTGTCAGGAGGATGGAGCCAGGCTCTTCTCAGTGACTTCCAATGGTAAGACTTGAGGCAATGGGTGCAAGCTAGAACACAGGAGGTTCCACAGAAATATTAAAAAGAATTTTTCACACTCAGCGTGAGAGAACAGTGTCCCAGGCTGTCCAGAGAGGGTGTGGGGTCTCCTCTGGAGACATTCAAACCCCACCTGGATGCCTTCCTGTGTGACCTGATCTGGGTGTTCCTTCTCTGGCAGGGGGACTGTATAAGATGATCTCTTGAGGTCACTTACAATCCCTGACATTCAGTGATTCTGTGAAATTGAAGTACACTAAATAATTAAGTACTGTCTAAGGAACAGAAACATCAATTCATTTATGCTGTGGCTGCAGTACCTCACACTCTGACTTGTGTTGTATCCTTCAATTTTGTCATGGAATGAAGCCAGAACTGGGGTAGTGCAGACACACAACCCATTACCTTCTAGAGTGTGCAGAAGTTTTCCAGTTGCAATATCAAAAATATTGATAATACCATCTATGGCTCCACTGGCCAAGTATTTTCCATCCGGACTCTGCAATAAAACACAACAAGTATGCATTTAAGTACTGTATGCACCTTCCTGACGTTCTCTTGTCTTGAATATGATCTATGCAAGATACCTGGGCTCCAAAAATCCCAAAAACTTTAGCTGACTTACAAGATCAAAGTAAATTTTCCATATATGCAGGGTGCTCACCCCAATGATCAAGCTTTAGGACAGAATGTCACACAGTTTGTGTTTAAAACTATGGAAGTACAGCTGTCATTTAGTATTATGTAGAGAGAGAGATAAAAACAAAAATACTTTATTTATGATAGAGTACAGGAATAGAGATTTCACATAAGAAATTATCAATTGTACTTCTTACATATGCAATGCTGAGGATGAACTTTCCTCTGGTGTCCAGAGAATATTCTTTTTTTCCTGTTTCAACACCAAAAATATTAACTTTTCCCACATGGCTTCCTGTTGCAAGGAACTGGGAATCGGGTGAAAAAGCCAGGGACCAAGCATCAACTGTATAAAAAAGAAAAAAAAAAAGAAATGAGATAGCTGAAGACTGTTCTTATTCAACAATGTCAGTCCTGCATACATTTGTTTAGACATTTAACCCCCTAATTACTCCTAATATTCTAAACTCTACTCTTTTTAAAGAGTTTACAACCTCATGAAAGCTAACTTCATTAATGGAGCATAGCTTGAACCACTTATTTCTAACTAGCAAAAGCTTACATTCTCCAATAACACCCTGAGCTTTTTAAACCCTTGTGGAAGAGTAAATTTAGAATTTAAGACTGCATGAGTTAAGTCTAAATTTTTGCTTTTCTCCTGGTAACTGACAGATATTAAACCAACAAAAAAAAGCAACATTGGTATGTAGCAGAGCACAGAAGATGTAGGAGAAAACACATATTTATGAACATTATACAAACGAACTTGCCTTCAACAGAATTTTACAAAACTTTATCTTTTTGTAGCAGTACAATGGATTTATGTGTCAAAATGTAATTAACTTTTTTTTTTCTATAGGCTTAATATTAATTACCTAAAATACTGCAAGACTGGTCTTAAATTAGGGATTGCTCATGGAGGAATGAAATACTTGTAATCAGATTTTAAGCCCTGAATTCCAACTTGGAAGATGCAACACTGGTCCAGACTTTAGCTTCACTGTTTTTGACTTGCTCCCCCAGGCTTGGATGTACTGTATAAATAAGTATCACATAAAGATCTCAAATTGAGTGCAGTGCTTATAAATAAATCTCAGACCTTTGTAAACCACGGTGAATAAGCATTTATCAATAAATCTGTAAAAGCAAGCTGGTTCTCATTCTGCTTTTTTTGCTTTCAGCAAAAACTATATCTTAGAAAGTGGCAGTAGTGTGAAAAAAAAAAAGTAATAGTTTGTCAAGTCATAAAAATCACTAAGATTTTTGCAAACAAAGATTTTTAAAAACCCCCTAAACCCAACAAAGTAGTCATTTCATAAACCCTAATTATACACTCTGCACTATTTACTGCCTAGAATAAGTGTGTTTCTAAGAGAGACACGTTAGCACTGATATCTTACCAGGGCCAGCATCTATTGACTTGATTTGTTTCCCAGTTTCTAAATCCCAAAGGCGAATGTGAGCATCTAGGGAGCTGGATGCTGCAATGGAGCCTGTGTGGCTGATATCCACAGACACCACACCCAGCTGGTGACCCTCCAAAGTCCATTGGAGATCCAATTTTTCATCATTCCTTTTGTTCAAGGGAAACAAAAGTCTTGTTATTAATAGCCGGAGGTACTTAACCCATCACCACCCTCAGAAAAACACAAACAAGACAGCCCTGTTTGTCCATGCTGTCCAGCAAAAGGGGGATCACACTTCACCCATGAAACATGAAGATACCAATGCAAAAATGGCTTCCTGTATTTAAAGGACAGAACTGAAAGAGGCTGCCCAGAGAGGTTGTGGATGGCCCCTCCCTGGAGGTGTTGGATGAGGCACTGAGCAACCTGGGGTAGTAGGAGGTGCCCCTGGCCATGGCAAGGGGGTTGGAACTACTTTAAGGTCCCTTCCAACCCAAACCATTCTATGATTCTATGAACTGTTTTATCAATAATTCACCATATTGCTGCAAAGCAGGTACTTCATCTTAAAGTTGCACAAGTTTGTTGAAATTTTGACTGCACATCAGTACACAGGCACTTAACACAGCAGACATTCTGTCAGCAGAGCATGAAACACAATGATCAACACTTTCATTATCACATGGGAGCTAACCATGTCCTTACAGTGAAGCATGTACTTAATACTGCTTTGGCTAAAAAATAAAACAATTTCTTTGCAAAAGCACACTTCAGTGTCACTTGCATGAGGATTATGAGCATTTTTTAGATTTCAAATAAAAAAGGAAGACATCATTCCCTCTTTCCTCCTATTCATTTCACAGTGGACATGCTCCCAGCATACTGTCTCACTAAAAGCCACACTTCTAATGCTTTGGTTTAGAAATGCATCAAGGTGCCTTCTCTGGCAGATGACATGTAAAATTAGATGTGTATTCTCAAAACAGTTTGTGTTCTTTGCCAACTAAAACACATCATAATGCTACCACTCCAAGAGAAAGCACGCATCAATGGAAACAAGCTTGCTTCAGGGAACATTCTGTGTGCCAGGCTACCCCTTCCCTGATGCAACTTGTCAAATCCCTGCAGATTATGGAAATTCAAGACTACTCTAGTTCCATACTGACTAATTTCAAGTCACAAAACTGGTTCACATGGCTCACTTCACTCACCACTTCCAGACCTTCACGAGATCATCCAGAGAACCAGAGATCACTGTTTCAGAACCATCATTTTTATTCTTTCCCCAGGCAACTGACCAAATGGCATCATCGTGAGCTAAAAGAGAATATAAGCATAGAAATTAAAAAAAAAAAGGGGTTTACTTTGAAGGAAGATAAATACCAACTTTGGTAATGCTAAAACTAATGATTGTGATGTTGGCAATAGATCATTTGCTCTCCAGGTCTGTCAGTGCTGAGATCCTTATCACTGTTTTCATTGTTTCAAAATACATGATGTATGTTGTTCACCAAGGTCACATAATTGAAAAGAGTTCTTTTTAAGTTACTCAGATTTATACTTGAAATAAACATAATATAGATAATCTCACAAGTATAAATGCCATCTTCAATATTACATCATCCAAGAAATCCATGTTATTTAATAGATGTTAGTGTTTTCTTACCTTGCTCTTGCTTGAAGAGAATGCCGTACTAGAAAGAAAAAATAATTAATATTACATACGAGCAGCCTAAACCAAAAAAAATCAAGCTGGCAATTAGTTTAATTAATGCTGCGTTTTTACTTACCTGAGTGGTCATATCTTTAAGGATGCAATATTAGGAGGAATGCTGTGGAAGAAGAGGATCCATTAGGCAGGGAAACAAGAGTGCCTCAGAAACAGGGCTGGAGCACCTCTGCTGGG
>VZTY01011238.1:0-32987 GCA_013400935.1 Turnix velox
TTTTTTTTTTTTTTTCTCAAGTGACTGATACCCTATTGGGGTTGGCAGGGTAATGGCAGCATCTCGCTGCTGTCAGTGGGTACTGCTAAAAACTAACCAGGCCCAAATGTAACAATCAGCCAAGGTCCTTATGGCAACATTGGAATGGAAGGATATAACTGCAGTTTCTCACAGCTGTGAATATTTGTGCATTTGGCTATTCAAATAATGATTCTGAAGCTTAGTTTCCATGTGAGCAGTGAGGAAGGAACTGTCCAGAAGAACTGGCAGAGATAACATCAACAGTATGGTTTCCCACTTTGGCTGCTATCTATTGCAAAGTTTCTCTCCTAGCTAGAGGAGATGGAGGGCCCAACCCTTCAGACATTCAAGGCCAGGCTTGATGAGGCTCTGAGCAGCCTGATCCAGTGCAGGATGTCCCTGCTCACTGCTGGAGGGTTGGACTAGATGGCCCTGAAGGTCCCTTCTGACAAAATACATTCTATGATTCTCACTTCTGTGTTCTGTCAGCATTTTTGTGTCCAATGTAAAGTCAGTGAGCCTGAGTTTTGCATAGAAAACACAGGTGTTGCCTGGGGGAAAAAATACCTTACTATGTTGCCACTCAATCCACAATAGAAATGTTAGAATGAAAAATGCTGCTTGATTCTTAACAGCAGTGGTCAGGGGAGCAGAAATGAAAATCGAAGACTGGCATACTCTGAATGGGAAACCATTTCAAAGTTACCTCTGGAGCAGCCCCTGTAGGTCAAAAATAAATCCAATTGTACGTTTTATTTCTGTTAAGCAGCACTGTTTATAAAATGTGTATGCTCTTCTGGCAACAGTAATTTTATAAAACAGGAGCATGTGCAGGGAAGACACACTGTTGTGTAAAGCACATGGCCAAGCTGCTAGGTTGCACTGCAGCCCTGACAACAAAGACGTTTTCTGCTTTGTGTACTCGATATAATTGCTCTGGGTGTAGGCTGCATTCAAGATAAAAAAGATGTTTGTTCTTCTCCCACCTCAGGAAACAAATGCACACTGTAAGTGCAGTGTAGAGGTAAAGCACAAGCCTGGAAACTTGAAGCTTGGACTGTTGCACCTGCTGGAATAAACTATTAGACCCCTAAATCAAATGTAGGGCACGCCAGAGAAAAATCGAATTGCACTATCAGGTCAAAAAATACACTTGGTGGAGACCTAATTTCAGGCCATATCTCACATATGATGTCTTAATCATAAGCAAAGTTTCTTTTTTTCAAGGTTTATTACTAAAAATTCTAAACCTTGTCATGAAATAGGGATGTATGTTTTGACATCGTCAAATCACATGAAATTTTTTGTCCATCTCATTAAGCTGTCTTTCTTCCGTGTAAAGCAACCAAAATGTAAAACTAATAGTGGATTATCTTTCCATGTTAAGATAACTGTGTGTATGGTGGTACCACAACAGCTATATATGATACACTCACCTTTATTTCACATACTCCCTCTGCTGGAAAGTAATGTGAGGGTTCAGTGGATCAGAGGGAAGATCACTGAAAACCTCCTGCTTCTTTTATTTAAAGGTCATGCTTATTTACAGATGCTCCAGTCTGAGCCAGTACAGCAACTTGTATTTCATGTTGAAAGGCTACTCATTCTGAAATCACATTGACATAGAAAGAGGAGCCAATGCAAATTAACTAGTTAAATATTCCATATATACTTACTTTATATGCATTCTATTGTATCACATTTAAGATCTGCTAATATCAGGTTAAATAAATATACAAAAGCAAGTGAGTAAGAGAGATGCTAAAGTATATCTGACACTGGTAGCAATGTGGTTCTCTAATAGTCTACAGCTTACATCCATGCCAAGTGGATTAGCTGGTCTCAGAGGAAAGGAGGGGGATTAAACAAAAAACTGCTGTAGTACTGCCAAAGAATATCTCACACCATGAGTGTTCTTCCTGGTCAAAGACTAAAAACACTGAGAGCAGAATCTTAACTCTGGTTTTGTGTTGCTGAAGTTCAAGATTTATCAGTGTCTGAAAGGAAAAAAAGTAAAAGAACAACAAGAAAATCACCCCACTGCAAGTAACCCACATTACAAGGAAATAGTTGCTATCACAGAATGGGTAACATTTCAGGTTGGGCATATTGAATAATACTTCCTGTTCTTTGAAAAAGTTAAGGCCTGTTACAGATTGTAGAGTTCACAGCCAAATATTGCAAAAGAAATGTAAATACTCAGATTGAGCTTATTGTCTGTCTTTACTTAAGGATGAAACAAAGTTTCCTGATCTGCAGCAACTTGAAGGTTTTTAGATTATGCTACTGGAGCAGTACTTACAATTCCTAAATAACAAACACTTGTCAGGTCCTCTTGAACTGTTACTACAGGCATTGCCAACAAGCAAGTGTTTTGTTAAACTTAAAGGGAACCCTTTCAGCAAATTCAAGTAATCCTTTTGTTTTTTCTGTCTTTCAGTTCATGACCTTGCATTAAGTCAGATGTAGGCGAGTTACCAGCACAGGGATATTGCTTTCATATTCACAGAAATGATTTTTAAAAAATCCATCAATAATTACATTGCAATCAATAAATGACCACCAAATGGTACTCACTCACATTAAAGAATTCTATGCAGGAACTATGTGCAATTTAAAAAATAGTCATAGAAGGTGAAAACGCCTCCAGTATGTACAGAAATACATAAAAACCCCTCATATCTTCATATGATGGATATCATAACACTGGCGTATACTGGCATTACAATTTTATTTATTCAAATTACTGCCCCTCTACTCGGCACTGGTGAGACCCCACCTGGAGTATTGTGTCCAGTTCTGGAGCCCTCAACACAGGAAGGACATTGAGCTATTGGAGTGGGTCCAGAGGAGGGCCACGAAGATGGTCAAAGGGCTGGAGCAACTGCCCTATGAAGACAGGCTGAGGGAGTTGGGGTTGTTCAGCCTGGAGAACAGAAGGCTCGGGGGGGACCTTATAGTAACTTATCAGTACCTGAAGGGGGCCTACAGAAAGGCAGGGGAAGGACTTTTTAATATGATATCGGATGGGAGGACTAGAAACAATGGATGTAAATTGGAAGGGGGTAGATTTAGACTTGACATAAGAAAGAAATTCTTTACAGTGAGGGTGGTGAAGCATTGGAACAGGTTGCCCAGAGAGGTTGTGGACATCCCCTCTCTGGAGGTGTTCAAGACCAGGCTGGACAAGGCACTGAGCAGCCTGATCTAGTGGGAGATGTGTCCCTGCCTATGGCAGGGGAGTTGGAGCTCGATGATCTTAAAGGTCCCTTCCAACCCAAACTATTCTATGATTCTATGATTCTACTAAGTCAGCCAGGTTTGAAGGGGGAAAAAACCCTCTAAACTCTTCATATCCGGAGATACAGTTTTCCCCCCAATGAAGTTTCATATTGTTCTTTTCTTTCCCCCTTTTTTCTCAGTCATATCAATAATCTTTTAAAGTTATTCAAGCTTTTAAAGTAAAAGAATGCTATCAATCACAGTTGATGTAACTTGGGGTTTTTCCCTGTTTATTGAGATGGGCCATCTCACATAACACAAGAGCTGGGAGAGATAGCTATTCAAACTGATTTCTTTCCACTGAACAACATCATGAGTGATGAAAAATCCATGCAAGCATTTGGGAAATAGATTTAATAAAATTTAGCTTTTCGTCAGGAAAAAAAAAATCATAATCCGATGAGCTCTCCAGATGGTGTGCAAACCATTGTGAATATAACATTATAAATTATTGCAACAAGAATTCCTGGAAAGTAAAGGAAATCTGTTTTGTTTCATGCTCAGTGAATACAGCAATATTTTATGATGTTTCCATGTGCAAAATTTTAAGGGTTTGGCTCTGAAAGCACGTTGAGCAAGGTTCCCAGTTGTCTCACAAGTCAATACAGATCATTTAAAGTATTGGATTTTATTGCACATAAGTGCTATAATGTGCTTTGAAGAGAATAGCAAGCAGTGGACTCCTAGCACTTAAGAAAATCAGACAGAAAATATCTTTCCCACTAGGTCTGCAAGACACACTACAAGGTGAGCTTCACTTAGAGTGTGGTACAATAAAGACAGACAGAAAGCAAAAAATGCTGCTCCAATTTACTTCTGATACCACATTTTTGATAAAATGAAAAGGTGCCCAACTGCCTCATCTCCCATCACAAGCTGTCTGACTAAACAGCACCAACACACTGTAGAGGAGAAAGCACATTGATGCTAATTCCAGAACTTCTGTCTTGTTATCCTTCATGTACTGCAGAGGCAGACATCAGGTGTAGAAGATGCCTCTCTACCATTGAGTAGCTGTTTCTACAGCATCTTTTCCAGTTCCTGCGAACTTCACCTCAAGCAGCTGAAAAATGACATTTCACCTCCTGGAGGGCTATTTCTAGTGGTATTCTGCTTTAATTACGGAAACTTACACCAAATCTTCATCAATTCCCCATGTACTCATTTCAAAAGTCTTAATTCTGCCATTCTGCTGATGATTAGATGCAAATATTTGTATTAATATTCTTGCTTGTACTCTCAGGCCACATTTTACATTGTTTTTTCTTTCACTGGTGTCAATGAATTTTTCTGAATCTCTCTAGAGCTAGCTGGGAGGAAAATGGTTTCAGCATTCATAAATATTTCAGATATTTCTGCTATTCCATATTCAGATCTCTGCTCTATCTCAGGAGAGTCTTATCAAACAGACTATTTTATTCATCACTGCACTACCACACCATAAAATCTAGTTGAATTCTCTCCAGTTAAGCTTTTAAAACATAGCACAGATTGACAAAGTTTCCATTTTTATTGCACAGGGTATTTTTAATGAAAACATGAAGTATAAATAAGTAAGCAAGTAGGTCTGTAGCAGCCCTAGTTCTTCACTTAGCCAAAAAAAATAACAAAGAGCTGGATGGGGAAAAAGCTGTTAATTATATTTATATCTTCAACACTCAAAAATTGAAAGCAATTAAGCAGAAAAAAACCCAGTTCATTTGCACTCAAAGGCTACATTGATTTAATTGAGAAAGATTTAGCTTAAACCAGCTGCAGATTTTAAGCAAAAAAAAAAAGGTTTTATACCTGACTCACATACTTTCTTTTTAGCCTTATTTAAACTCCTTGTTCCCTTGGAATGTGCAAAAGTAGATCATGCCTCATAAGGCCAGGCAACAGAGAAAAAAAAGCAACTCCAAACCAAAGAAATCCTACAAAACCCAGAAAGCAAACAAGAAAAGAGTTCATTAATCTAGTTTGTAGAAGATTAGTCTCAATTTGGTATTTACCCAGAAGTTTGCTAATTAGGAAAGAATTCTATCACCCTGAAAGAAGTGATACAAATAGACAACCATAATTGTTAGTGGAGTGACTACACACATTGATCCTTTTTCTTTATACCGATTCAAAAATAGAAGAAAGTGTTATGGTAACATATTATGGTAAAATGTTAAAGGTAAACCATTCCAGATGATACATTTCTTATTTCAACAAACTTACGAGCTACATCGTACTCGTGCTACGGAGGAGTAGACGTGGAGGAGGAGGAGGAGAGGAAGGGAGCCTCCCTGAACCTGCTATCAAGGACTGGCAAGAGCTACAAAATCATTGTCTTGCCACCAGAGGAATCAGCTCACTGACCTAAGGAAACTTCTTTCTTATTCTTAGGACTTGTGTACTTAGAGGAGCCTTTCATAACAAAGATTAATCAAGTGACAAAAGTAACAATCTCAAAGTATTAACCAAATTATGCTGGATGTATGCAGCCATCTCAAAAGCAGAAATTATTTTCCACAAATCATGAACTGAAGCTTTTCCCCTCTCAGCTAGCAGTTATTTCTTTTTTAGTGCAAGCTGCCATCAAGCTAACAGAGAAAAAAAGAGAGATGCAGCAAGTATGCAGCTGACAATGAACTGACAGGGAGGCAGCTGTATATTGTGGAGGCTCCATCTCACTGGCTGTTAAAAAGAAAGCTGGGCTTGCTCCCCCTCAAGGTTAAAAGAGTTTGAAGACTTCTAGAATGCACTGATGTTTCTTGTAAAAAAATGCTTATAGAGAGAGCAAACACTATTCTAAAAATTATTTTAAGATAAAAGGCTAGCTAGTTAAGAGCTTTTATGTANGTATATTGTGGAGGCTCCATCTCACTGGCTGTTAAAAAGAAAGCTGGGCTTGCTCCCCCTCAAGGTTAAAAGAGTTTGAAGACTTCTAGAATGCACTGATGTTTCTTGTAAAAAAATGCTTATAGAGAGAGCAAACACTATTCTAAAAATTATTTTAAGATAAAAGGCTAGCTAGTTAAGAGCTTTTATGTAGGAAAGATAAATAAATGTACATCTACACCTGCACAAAATGGTGCTAAGTCAAGCAGATGTTAACATTATTTCTATTACTGTTTCAATAATTTCTGACAATGGTGTCCCAGTGCAAGTCATTGCTATTAACCACATAGTTTTGATACAACTCAGTAGAACAAAACAAAAAGAATATTGTCAAAAGATTGTGGTCCTCAGTCTTCTTGTGCCACTTCTTGAAGCACTGTAATTCCATCGAACTCAATCAACATTTCAACAAGAAATACCAGAGTTCATATTTTTATTTCATGTTTTTTTCCCCTCAGTGTTTGGAACTTAAATGTTTTTAAACCACTTATTCTTCCAGGGACCAGTCCAGAGACCAGTCAGGTGGACGATAATGGGAATGTTCAGGTGATGATGTTCTTATCTTGGAGCTTAACTGGTATGCACGATTCTGGCATCGAAGCTCTTGTATGGCACGTTCCCTAAAAAAACCATTGTTTTACAGTGCGAACAAGCATTTTTCAAGCATTATCTCATAGTCATTATCTTTTTTTTTTTAAGATTGTTAGCTTCTTTATTATTTTGAAAGGAGACATGTTTTTCATCTTACACTTCTCTGAAACACAGATCAATGACTCTCTTTGAATTACTTTCTTCCTCATATTTAGTTCTACATATCTATTGTCTCTATTTTTCATTAAAGAAAGAAGCTAGCTGTGGTTGCTGCAGGTTAGTCTCTGAAAATTGTGAAGGTCTCCAGAGAGGAAAAGCCTAATTTTAAAGCCATTCATTCTGTAGCAATCACTATAATCAGCAATGACACTAACAGAATTGCTTGCTTGTGGTATTCTTGTGCTGTTTGAGTTGTCCAGGCCATTGACTGTAGTCTACCCAAAGTACCAAGGAACTGATGGATATTTAAGAGATACAGGACTCCCTAGTGGGAAAGTTGTAAAATGGTTAGTCTAGTAATTTTGAGTACAAGGGGTGGAGCCTGGGTACTAGATCAATCCATAAATCAGATCAAACTGTGTGGACAACTACACAGCTGTGGGGACCACCTAAGTCAATGCTCCAACCTGGTTTAGTTCACTTCACTAGTACAAATGTAGACAAAAGGTAGCCCTTCATGTCGCAGAACTAGTAGTCCATAAACTCCTTTGTCTAGCCAGTTAGTCACCAGGATCAAGACAAGCATCACTAAAAAAAAAATGTGCCTTGTCCAGCCTGGTCTAGTGGGAGGTGTCCCTGCCTATGGTAGGGGGGTTGGAACTAGATGATCTTTAAGGTCCCTTCCAACCCAAACTATTCTATGATTCTATGATGACAGACAAGCACCTTCAGGAAAGTGATCCACCCCATCCTAAAATAGGAAATTCTAGAGGGCAGTTTATCTCAACGTCTTGTTCCATTGGCTATAAAGGGAACCTAGACAACTAATTCAAAAAGCATGTCTAACAGCAACATAGTCTGAACTTAGCGTCATGAACAGGGGATGTACGGCACAGCAAAACCAAACTTTGCTGTTTATCCCACTGATTAGTCTGAGTTCTAGCCCAATATTGCTTTTCACCCCAATTAGATGCAGCAAATGCAATAGTTTATTATAACCTGAAGGGGACATACAGAAAGACTAGTGAAGGACTTTTTAATAGGGTACGGGATAGCAGGACTAGGATGCTAACTGGCAGAGGGCAGATTTAGGCTGGAGATAAGAAAGAAGTTCTTTACTGTGAGGGTGGTGAGACAGTGGAAGAGGTTTCCCAGACAGGTTGTAGATGCCCCTCCCTGAAGGTGTTTAAGGCCAGGCTGGGTGAGGCACTGAGAAACCTGATCTAGTAGGAGGTGTTGGAAGTAGGTGATCTCTAAGGTTCTTTCCAACCCATACCATTCTATGATTCTACGATAATAGAAAAACATATACTTGCCTTTCAAAGCGCTCAGTCTCCAGCTGTCTTTTGGTGATTTCCAATTCAAACTCTAGCTCAGATGCTCTGTTTCTGAGCTGAAGAAAATCTTTACTTTGTATAGCACTGTAAAGTCCATACACTTTGATTAGATAGTAACTATAATCCTCCAAGTATGTTACCAAATACAATTATCCAAAATGAAAAGGGCGTCTATATCATGCACTTGAGATTAAAAATGTTTTCTGGAGTAAAATATAACACTATACAAAAAAACCCCACTAGGATATAGGTGGTAATCGAAAGCAGGGTTTTGCTATCTCCTGCTGGTAAAGTAACCAAGGTATATGGGTCGTTTGAAAATGTATCTAGATTTAAGACTATCTATGTCTATACACTCTCAGGAAGAATGAATAAAACCTGCAATCTTCTCCTGGTTAGTTACTCACAGTTTATTTTCCGCTAGAGCAAGCTGTTCCTTGAGTAACTGAATTTCAGAGTCTTTTTCTTGCTTTGCTCTCTGTAACTGAAGTTCTTTCTCCTGATTGTATGCAATTAAAGATTCCAGGTTTTTCATAGATGCTCTTTCATTTACCAGCTGTTTTCTCAGGAGCTCTATTTCAGCATGGGATGACTCAGACTTGCTCTGCAACTAAACAAAGATTTTAAAGCTTTATCATCTATTATGTCAGTCTTTTGTAAAAAAAGAAAGAAACTAAAAAAAGGAAGTCTGGGATATATGACCAAAATTCCTTCTCACTCCACTGATGATTAGTGTTATGTTTGCCCCTGAGTCAGATTTATAAATTCATTCAATGTGTAATTAGAAAATAAATGGCAGAAATAAGAAAATGTTATGAAATATATTAATCATAAAAATAATTAAAAAGAGGAGAGAGAAGTTCTACATTTTGTTGAGGCAAGAAACAACCTATTAAGCATCTCCAGTCAGGAAATGACAGCAAATATAGCATCTAGATCTCTAGCAGGGAGAATATGCTTATTTTTTGTAAGTAGCATCAAGAATAATTTTGGGAAAAAAGAAAATATGAATAAAATCCAAAATGAGATTAAGCATCTATGTATCTTGAGGTAACCTGAAAAAGAATATCCATAAAGCCTAGCATTTTCCACTGAAATGTGAACAACGGATGTACCTGAGACATAGCCACACAAAAATAGAAATAAAAAAACTCCAAAAAACAGAACAAACAAAACAAAAAACCCTCATACAAAACCAACAAACCTAGAGGCAGTGACTAAGGAAAATCTGTACACAGTCAGCTACAGAGATAGAAAAAGCTGCCTCTTTTAGTGTAAGCGGGCTAGATGCTAGATGCTATTACACTTCACCTTTTTCCACACAGATTTTAGTATGTCCAAGTCCATTTGGGGTACTGCAAACTATTTACTCAAAAGTAGTTTGCATTAAGCACACTAGTGCTCAGCCAAAGGTCACAGTAAATCTATGAACTGAGACACCTTACCAAACACCCCACGTTCTCAGCACATTCTTCAGAATTTTCAGAGGACAAGAATTTCTGTGTTCACACCTGATACTGAGAGAACTAAGGTCAAAGCCAAATGGGGGAAAATAAAAAAGAAAGGAAAAAAAAAAAGGAAAAAAGCACACATAAAAAAAGAAGAAAGCTTTTTTTCACTTTCCAAAGCAAAACTAAAAGGAGTCTTCAGTCTGAAATAACCATTTTTCCAATAACTGTCCATCAAAAATCTAGTTCCCTTGCCTACAAACAGTTTTAATATTCTACTGTTGTATTTCAGAAATAAAGAATACTTAAAAGTGTAGACAGCATAAATTACAGCAAAATCAACAGCATTAGAAACACTGAAAGAATAATAATATTCAGCACCAGATTGAATTTCTAGTTCTGAGTGTACATATACTGCAATTCAGTAATGCAGATTTCTGAATTGGAATACTATGTCAAATCTAAAGGCCCTATCTACAGGTCATTCATAGTTGATGAAAAGCTACTGGTTGAAAAGTATGAAAAAAAAGTGTCAATTTCTATACCTCAGACTTTCTACAACCCTCTAATTAAATTTCTGCATTTTTCTCTTCTGAAACTGTTGCTGCTTTCCATAGTCCCAGCAAGGCCCTTAACTGACAATCTCACTGAAGGATCCAGGAAGTCTTAGTCATAACTGATCTCACAAAGGCTTCAGAGAAGCAGCTTATACCGGAAATCTTCCCTATCAAAAGCATCCTAAAGGATGCAATAAGCATATAAAAGACTTGATACACATTTGGGTGGATCAAATACCCAACTGTCATACAGCAGCTTCACCCGTGGCACATGGAAAAGACATAAAGGTCACAAGAGAATTCCAGAAGCCTGTAGAAAAAAAGAAATTATCTCAGCTGGAGAAGAGAACAGACAGGACAGTGACAGAACCATACTGAAAATACCTGAGTAATCTGAGTATGTATAAACAATTTTTTAGAGCTTGTTCGAACTGCGGTTTTAAAGATTTGCCTATCGATTTTGTGGGTTTTGTAAAAGTCTAGGTCAACAGAAATTTACTTTCAAGGGAAATTAAGGAGAGATTATTAAAGAGGTTGATATTTCCTAAAAGTCAAGTATATTTAAGTCCTTGTCAAGTTTCTTTACTAATTAATTACCACAGATATTCTGCTTACTTAGTGACCAGATGTAAAATCCAAGACATTTTTCATGAAAATTGCAGGAATTTTAATTCTTAACTTTTGAGTATTCATAGTAAAACCATGTGAAGCAGTGAGTTTCAACCCTCTGAGGAGGGAGAGAACATTTTAAAAATTGAAATACTAATCATCCCTAGGGATTTCTTTGACCACTCTAGATCCTGAGTAGATTTAGATCCCTTAAATATATTATTAGCATAAACTTATTTTAAAAATATCTTTCACATACCTTTTCCACCTTCTTTGATGTGTAAATTAACTGTGTAAATTAATCAGTCTTTAAAGTTACTTCTTTAAATGACTCCCATATAAAATAAAATAGGAAAGTTCTTGCTTCTGACTGCAAAATCAGCTACTGAGACTTTAAACTCTATTCCTGGATTTCTACTCTTCCTTGCAGAGCTAATAAGGTTCAAATTTCTGCCATGGGCCCCATTCCATTTTCATATTAGATTCTCTTATTTTAACAATAAAATTTAGTCTCTCATGTAGATGATTGGTGAATACTGAGATAGTCAGTCATGGTTTATACTGCTATCACACATAAAATCAGGTATAACTAAGATATGAAGTCACTCATAGGAGAAGTCTAGGAGCATTCAGGATTTTGTGTACTTTAAATTAACATAGCCTAGATTTTTCTTTTTTGCAAAATACCTGTACTTTGCCCCCATGACCCCTGACTTGTATTTCTGGTCACTTTAAACTACTTAATTTTCAGTTGAGTCTGAGAGGTTGTTAACAAAAGAAAAGGGAGAGAAAGGGCACTTTCTTGAAGTGACTTTCTTGAAGGATTTCTTAGGAATAGGACCAAAACAGATGATTGCAGGGAGAATAGATCACATTAATTCTAGCTCTATTTTGCCTAAAAGAAGCACAGGGAACACAGGTCAATTGATAATCTATTAAGAATTCTTATTAAAACTTGTGTTTTAGATATGTAGGGCTATTGATAATCTCTTATCTGTTCCTGTTTTTAAAATGAAGGAGGGAAGATTTAGGTTGGATGTTAGGGGGAAGTTCTTTACTAGGAGAGTGGTTAGGTCCTGGAACAGGCTGCCGAGCGAGGTTGTGGATGCCCCGTCCTTGGAGGTGTTCAAGGCCAGATTGGACGGGGCCCTGGGCAACCTGATCTAGTAAATGTGTTTGTTAGGTGGCCCTGCTGGCAGGGGGGTTGGAGCTACATGATCCTTGAGGTCCCTTCCAACCCGGGTCATTCTGTCATTCTGTGATTCTGTGATATGTGGCTTACGTGTAACTGCTATGAATGTGAACATGATAGCCATCTGGAATTCTGACTCTATTTTTAGACACATTTTTCATCAAGAGATACTTAATAGTACACATGTGGTTATGAATTAGCAGGATGAAATCTCTACCCCTTGGCTGGACAAACTAGGACCATGTGCTGTTAAAAAAAAAATCAAAATCTGATACACAACTGTCTTATGCTGTTTTGTTATCGTTGTGTTCTCATTCAGTGAGCAGCAGCTCAGTTCCTCCTGAGTATCTGACTGGCACTGGTTGTCCTCAGTAGCCTGTGTGATAGTCAGGAAGCTAATCTGATCTGCAAAAAACTGATTAACAGCCAAAAACCAGAGGATAGTTTGTGTGTTTGTAACGTATA
Organism: Turnix velox; assembly: GCA_013400935.1. Taxonomy (NCBI): domain Eukaryota; kingdom Metazoa; phylum Chordata; class Aves; order Charadriiformes; family Turnicidae; genus Turnix; species Turnix velox. Next base: position 12,527 of record VZTY01011238.1, read on the forward strand.
TTCAAAACTATGCTGTGCATGTCCCCTTAAGTTTTTCAGATTTCTAAGGGTGAAGAGAATCTCTGGAACACCTAAAGTAGTAGAAAGAAGACTGAAAAGCTGGAAGCCAGAAAAACAGGAACAGGAATGTAACAGGTGACAAAGCACTAGGTATGCTTCTGGTATGCTGTGAAGTTGTGTTTGACATTAATGCCTTCATTCGTTCCAAACAAGCATTTTGTGACGTTTTTCATTGAAATATGTTACTCTTTTTGAGATTTTTTTTTTCCAAGAGAGACAAATGGGATTCCATTCATATTATAAAAGAAACTCAAACTTCATAGTTTACTGTAGCAAGCATCTCTAAAAATATGAACTATGAAAAGAACAATTTCAACTTACTTGCTCCATCTCTTTTTGATGAAACACCATTTTCTCTTTCAGTCTGTGGTTCTCAGACTCTGCGCTGATCAGTGCCCATCTCACAGACCTACAATCTGCTCCTGCTTGATGGAATTTTGCTTCCCAGCTTTCTCCTCGCTGACATGCTTTGCGATAATTCTCCAAAAGCTCACAGTTCTCTCTCTCCTAACATATAAAGCTTGTTTGTTTAATAATTTACAATGAGCTTCGCAAAATTGTGGTATCTATAGATCTACATGGTGTGACATGGTATTGGATGTTCCATTTCCACTGAGAACTTTGAGATTTAGCCAAAACATTGGGAGAATTCTCAGGAACCAAGGTGGCTGCATTTTAAAGCTCAAAAGATAACTGTTGAAAATGGATAATTTAATATTAGAAATAGAATCATAGAGTCATAGAATAGTTTGGGTTGGAAGGGACCTCAAAGATCATCAAGTTCCAACCTCCCTGCAACGTACTGCAGAAATTTTTTTTACTATTAATCCCATATGCAGAGACAATCCAGTCTCTGCATTATTCAATGTCAAAATTTTTAAGATTAATAAACACACTCATGTATATTAAAATGCAGTCAAATAAACTTCTTTGCTTGCATATTGCAAAAACAGCTAAGAAAATGTTCAAATTGTTAAATACACATTTGTGGAATGGTAATAAGTTTCAGCTAGCAAGCAAGTGCTTTCCAAAGAAGTATGAAAAAAATTTCATTTTTAGCTAAAACAGTAGTTTTTATTAACAGGTTTAAAGCATATACCTACTTTAGACTTCAGTACACTGTTCAGCCTGACAATTTCCATGTTTGAATCCTGGGCTTTCAACTTCATCTCATCGAGCTCATTCTGGGATTTTGCTACTTTTTTAGATAGTACCTAAGAAGAAAGATTTGTGCGATGAGGTTAAAGCATACTGGTTTTACCTTTACAAAAAAAGAGAACAAGTGTGTACCCATAACCTAAGGCTTTATTAAGTTATTTAAAGGCTATACAAAATTTAGACCATGTATACTTCCGTAAACCAAATTTTGCAAGTGTCAAAAATATTCGCCTCCTTTGGCTTAGAAATAATGACACATCTTCTTAAAAAGAAGAAAAAATGTTAGTAAAAGAATGTAGCAGTTAAGAAGACATAGATGGCTTATTTAGCAGCTAACAAAATAGCCTGCACCACCTAAGGAGCCAGTCTCAAAGTCAGTTCCCTCTTTTTCATGTGTTGCAGCCTTACACAAGGCCACTTTTGAAAAAGCAGAAGACAGCTAAAAATTAAGTGGTTATTTCCTAATCCAGGGAAATAAAGCTGCACTTTGTTCCAGCAACTATTACTGAACAAACAAGAACAAAGTGAAGAAAAAATCCTGCTGAAAGGCTGTCTTGAACTGCCCTGTCCTGAAACTCCTGTGTCCTTACAAAATTACTATGAGAATGCTCAGCTGCAAGAATCAGTATGGGTTGGATGGGAATAGGGTACAGAGAAACTCCTGTTCCTATTAAGAAAAGGCTGTGGGTTGCTGAGAAAGGATCTATTTTTTCAGAAAACCAAACTGAAGAAAAGGGAATGCTGCTTTAAATACCTTGAGTATCACCTAATTAATGGAAGAACCCAGAGAAACCATTACATATTATAGAAGCGTTCCCATTAAAAATAGTTGATCCTAGGAGGATAAAACTTTCTAACTGCTTCTGCAAGCATCCAGGCATTGCAAAGAAAACTATGAAGCTTTTGTAGGTACCTAGAAGAAAGAGGAAGATTTGATTTGTACCAACTGACCATAGCATAACCAATTGTGATTCAGACAGAAGGCAAAAGAACAGATATTACCTGGAGTTATCTCCTCCAGCAATCCAGGTTTCTAGAGACACTCACTGCCTGACTTTGGTAATTAAAGGCTCTAGGATCTTGACTTTTCTAGCATAGTCAAGAAGGGTGCTGAAGAGAATAGATTAATTTGTTTGAGAGAAGAGCTATTTAGCATGGGAGCTTGCTGTCTCACCTTATTTTCACACCACTGAATTAGGCACCTGATCTCAACTTGATGGGGCTCTAAGGAGCTTGATCTAGTAAAGAATGTCCCTGCTTATTGAAGGGGGTTGAACTAGAAGGCCCTTGAAGGTCCCTTCCAACCCCATGATTCTATGCTTCCTCTATAATGAAGGGAGACAGGTAAAATTGATCACTGTAAAAACTTGTGATGGGATGAATCTCCTCCTGGAACACTTTTCTTCACTTAAAAGGGAACCTTAATATCTTAACTTTTAATAACTTAAAACTATTACTTAGCTAAAGTCAGATGAAATTAATCTCGTCCTTCAATACTGAGTAATGCTTCTAAAGAAAGAGCAGGAAGCATTTTCATAGATGAAGATAACCTAAGGAGTAGACTAAGTGCAGAGAAGAAAGAACAAGTATCAGAAAACCTAAATAAAACTAAGAGGTTGAATAAAAAGAAGAAAAAACTCAGAATATTACATGATGATGAACTAATACAGGTATTAAGATTAATTTCTAGCATTTTGGAAAATGCACTGATGCTTGAACATTGTGTGTGATAAACAACACAGTAGATAACAAAATATTTCTGGCAACTTCAATGCAAAAGCTACTTTAAAGGAATGTAAATATAATACTGTCAGTAGTTTTGAACTGTGTTAAATTGTTAGCAAGTCAAATTCATAAGCTTAGAAGTGCTGTGAGCCAGTCACTGCACAGCACTGCTTTCCTCTATAGTACTTTTCCATTGAAAAGCAGTGACTGTAACTGCCACAGTGTTTTTATATAGAGATTTTTGAAAAACCCTATTAGTTAGCTGTTCTTTAAGATAAACATCTAAACCATTACATAAGAAGAGCTGATTCCCTTCATACAAGTGAGCAGAGCAATAAAGGCTAAATCAGAGTTTGAAAAATGAGCTTAAAATACTAGTGCGCAGATTTACTTTAGATGAGAGCCCAATAATTCTATGCATTACTCGAAAAATACACAATTTTCCTTTTTAGTCAATGGTTCTCTGTACAAATATACCTGATTTTCTTGCTTAATATTAGAAAGATGCTCTTGTAACCTGCCATTCTCCTGAGCTAATGATTCTCTGTTCTTGTTAGTCTGCTCAAGTTCTTTGCTGGTCTCTTGGAGCTGTTGACGCAAACTGGTGATATCTTTTTCATAGATAGAAAGTGCTTCAGCAGATTGTCTAAGCAGCGAATAAAAAAATATGACAGTATGACAATACTGCCCAACCAAATACAAAAGATAGCTTTTCCAGTGGACAAGATTGCAAGTCATGAAACAAATATTAAACATTTTAATATTTAGCACTATATTAATAGTACTAAATATTTTAATATTTTAATACTATTTAACCACTAGTGCATTCTATGATTAATTTTTTTAATTACTGCTATAAATTATATAAATTAATAAAAATTTAATAACATTTTTGCCATTTTATCCTTACTTTTTGGAATGTTCCATCTCAGAAATCAGAATCCTGAGATCTGAAATCATGTTCACCTTGAAAAGAAATACAAAATTAAAATCAACTTCTTGCCACTCCTCAGTATAAATAGGAAAAACATTAATGATTGATATTTTCCTCTTATTCAAGTAGCTGATTTAGGTAACTATTTAATGGACTGTGGTTTGCCAAGTTTCATCCTGTAGTATTTAGAGATGAAAATTCTGGTCACCTGATTTGGTAAATAAAGAAACAAATATTGTTATCTGCTGCAGAATATAAAACTTGATTTAAAACTTTTTTTTTGTTGTTATTCTAACTGGAGCATTTGGCTCAACTCCCAAAACTATATCACGTCTCCTATCTATTAGATAACTTCTTACAGGTTTTCTGCAATCAATAAACTAACAAAGCCTGGTAAACCAAGAATTTGTCAGTGTATTTCCATAACAAAGGTAGCACCACGACTTTACTTTCATGTCTTTCATAGTTTCATAATCAAGGTTGGAAGGGACCTTTCAGATCATCAGCCCAACTCCGACAAGCCTCATGCCTGGACGGGGGACTTGAACCCCTGACCCTCAGATTAGGAGGATGATGCTCTCCCAACTGAGCTATACATCTTTGGATACAGATCTTGAAAAAAACCACGATTAGCCTAAGAAAATGTGTCTCCATTGGAGACACAAGGTGAGAGATGGCTATCTCTTCTCTAAAAGCAACACCATTTTACAATTTATGGTTTTTAAAATGCACAGTCAGTGCTTACGGCAAGATGATTACAGCTTGTCCTGCAATGTATTTTCTTTAAGAGTTTTTTTTAATTAATGCAAGTTCTTGAATTAACAATCCCATCCGTTAAGAAGTACCTTCTTTAGTTCATTCTTAACCTGAAGTGAAAAACAATGTTACAGAACTAAAAACTATGCAGCTTCATTATACAGTTTGAAATCACAGATCATACTGGGCAACAAACTGGTGTAATTTTCTTTGGCAAACTAGTAACTTGAGGTGAAAAGAACATTTAGATGCTTTTTCAATGTCCACAGAGGCAATATAATTTGGCGTCCTGTATCAGCAGAACCCAAGGAAGCATTTAGGCTAATTTTTTAAATAAATGAAGTACTTTATTGGCTACTTCACTCCAGGAAAGTATTTAAAAGTCTCCTCTCTTGATAAGTATAAACTGTACAAAACACTCAACATGAGATGCATAACATTGTTCAAAACTACTGCTGTTGAAGTCAACATGAGTTTTATTGTTGCCTTGAAAGTGCAGCAGCACTAGATCTGTTGAGGATATCAATGTAAGATAGATGAAATAACCCAACAGACTCTTTCCCTATTTATCTTTTGTGACTATTTACATGTTAAAACATACTTTAGCTTCCAGGCTCTTCTCAAAAGCAGCTATCTTCTCTCTTCCTTCTTCCACACAGGCTTGCAAAGCTGCTTTCTCCTCACCAAGTTGTGCAATTGTTTCTTTCAAAGCACAGATCTCCTCTTGTTGTGCAAAGCTTTGTCTTGAAAAGTTATCTGGACACAATCAGAAAGGTCTCATTTTTATTAAACTATTTTGAAATAATTCTTTTGATACACTTCTGAAGCATTAAAAAACAAGCAAACACATAAAACACAGAAGTATGTACCTTTTTGAAACATAAAACAATACAATTAATACTTGTACCACTGCACTCTTCCTTAGATCAAAGTTTCAAATTACTTGTCTCAAAACAAATCTATCTTTAAAGAGTAAATGTTTAGATCATTAAAAATATCTCTCTCAGATATAACAATGAAAACTTATGCAAAATTACATTAGGCAGAAACAATGTGTAAACTACAGGGTGCAATGATTGATGAAATACAAGTAATTTTCATCAGCCAGTTTTTTGTAAATATTTTAAAAAATTGTTTAAATGAACAAATAAGCAGATAAACCCACTTTAAAAATGCTAAGATAAAAAAGCAAACCGCTCACTACAAAATCAAATTCTAAGAGTTGTCTTCATTCAGATAACAAGGAGTTACACACTACATTTACTTTTAAATGCTCAGAGAAACAGTCCTTATATGAACTACACACATTGCATTTGCAGAGGGAAACACAGCAACCCTTCTCATAGCAAACCTTAGATTTCATAAAAACCATGCAGGCTGCAAATTACTCTTTAAATATCAGTGTAATGGTGCTTAATGAATGAGACATTAACTGCTTCCAGGGGATAAAGCATTCAAAGTAAAATGATATACATCTCTGTCGTTCAGGGACATAATTGCATATATCCACATTCTGTTTCCCCCACAGAACTTATCCCTATTCCAAAACAGAGGATCGAGGCATTCAGATTTCCACCCAGTATATTTGGATGTATGGCTCTGGGATCTGCTAAGTCAAGAGGTCAGACCTGGTTCTAAAGAAAATTCCCATAGAACAACTGATCCTGGGAAACATTCCCACTCACACTAAGGATGAGAACGTAGTAGACAGTACGGCTTCACCCATCTCTACAATGAAATTATTGATCTGGTAGATGAGAGGACAGCAGTGAATGTTGTCTGCTTTCAGGTCAATAAGGCCTTTGTCACTCCCATAACATACTCATAGACAAGCTGTTGACATATGGGCTGGATGAGGAGGCAGTGAGGTGCACTGCAAACTGCACAGCTTTCAGCTTTATTGTCCTTGTCCTACATATGCAGTGTGTATAACTGCTCATGGTTTCTTGTCACAGTGCTTGTCCAATAACCTCATGTATTACTCCTGTCTCTGAATTAGTTATTCAATTTTAAGGATCTTTCCACTATCTTTAATCGCTTTGTGCTAGCTCTTCTCACTGGATGTCTCTGATCCTTCTTTACTCTCTCAATTTATTAATTTTCAATCTCTGATTTCTTGTATTGACCCAGTTTTCCCTGGTGCTACATCCACACTCTGTTTCTCCATTCACTAACTCCCAGTTTTGCTGTTTATTGCTTACTGTTTCCACTAATAACCAATCTGCTTTGGTGCAAATTCTTGATGAGTCTATATCCTTATTCCCCACTTGCCTCCTGGCTCTTTCTTATCTTTACCACTTCCTGCAGTCAAAACCTCACAGCCTTCCTCTCTTTGAGCTATCGGAGCGGGTCCAGAGGAGGGCCACAAAGATGGTCAAAGGGCTAGAGCAACTGCCCTATGAAGACAGGCTGAAGGAGTTGGGGTTGTTCAGCCTGGAGAAGAGAAGGCTCGGGGGGGACCTTATAGTAACCTATCAGTACCTGAGGGGGTCCTACAGAAAGGCAGGGGAAGAACTTTTTAATATGATATCAGATGGGAGGACTAGAAACAATGGATGTAAATTGGAAGGGGGTAGATTTAGACTCAACATAAGAAAGAAATTCTTACAGTGAGGGTGGTGAAGCACTGGAACAGGTTGCCCAGAGAGGTTGTGGATGCCCCCTCTCTGGAGGTGTTCAAGACCAGGCTGGACAAGGCACTGGGCAGACTGATCTAGTGGGGAGGTGTCCCTGCCTATGGCAGGGGGGTTGGAACTCGATCATCTTTAAGGTCCCTTCCAACCAAACTATTCTATGATTCTCCCCATACCCACACTGCATTTCCTCTCCTTCAGCATCTTCTGCTGTTATCAGAAGAATAATAGGTGGTGACAGGGTAATAGACCAATACAGGCAGTCTCCATTGATTGCAAGATTCTTTGCCTGGTGTTGCCTCACAGCAAGGAACAATCCCAATTAATCTAGATCAGAACATGCTTCAGTCAGATGCTATCACTCTCCAGATGCCAAATACTGCAAAATCTCTATTCAGCTGTAACAATCTATTTTATTCATTAAAAATTTGGAAGTATTTAGATGTATTTCCTAGGAACAATCAAAAGCATGCAACAACACATGCCTGTCAAACACTAAGTCCCTACTTTACAGTAACAGGTATGTTGGACTTTTAAAACAAAATATGTGGATTTTAATGCAGACAAAAACCTGTTTTATCTAGCCTCCTCAGTATTGGCCTCAACACCTTAGCCAAAGCCTGAAGAAAAGTCAAGTTTACTGTGAATGAAATAATTAGTCATTTAAATTGTTTATCTTAAATGCTTAAATACAAGTAACCTGAATTTGAAATTTGTAAGTCACAGAAAACAAAATAGCATAAGGCAGATCTAGCATTAAGTAACATTTGCTACAGGTTAGCTTTATTTTCCTTCCACAAATTCAGTACTGCATTGGAGAACAGATTATGTCAACTGCAGCTATGTAAAAGAATAAAAGACTTCTAATGTAATACATTTGTAAATTTGGAAGTAGGAACATATTCCTTGGCATTAGAGGAATTTCCATAATACAAAGAAGCTGCAACATATGATATAGGATATATACCATAAGGGATGTCTCCCTGATTATATCATCGTTATCCTCTGATGCTGAGAGGTAATACTCCTGCCTTAGTGGACCATAAATATAACTGTTATGCTCAGATAACTCCATATAGAGTGTTCAGCTGATGGCATAAACTGTCATGGAAACATACTTGCCAGAGGCTTATTTCATAATTTTAAAATGTAAAATCTTTGTTGAAATAAAACAGAAATTTTGCACTTGGAATTTTTCAACTGTCAAAAGTATATTTATTTTCATGGAATATTTTTTCTTTCAACTCCTATGAAGAAAAAGAAAAAAAGCAGTAATGTAACAATTAGTGCATTGACTTCTATTACAAAAACAGTATCTGCCACTCACCAATTTTTTCATCCAAAAGCAAAATTTTCTTGTGGGCAAGTTGTATTTCTTGTCTTTTCTTCACAAGGCTTTTCTGAGTCTCTGAAAGACTCTGTTCTGTTTTTTCATTCAATAAACTGGAAAAGCAGAACCATTTAATAGAAGAATTCTTAAGTTTATACATTTTTTGTACTTTTTTGAAATGTCACTAATATTGCAAAAGATAAGCATGATTCTTATGTATTTTTTAGACAATTTGGGATATTTTATTGAAGTTAACCTTAACTCAGGATACTATAGACTGAGTGCTCCTATAAAGAATAACAGAAATATAAGAAGAATTCTTTACAATGGTTGAACGTTAAAATTAAAACATTAGTAAAATAAAATTTAGCTCTTGGGACATATAGCGTAATTTTTCACCTGTTTCAAGTTATACTCAAGTCATGCATTAAAATAATGTAGTAATATTAATTATTCTTGAACTGCAAGAAAATGAAGAAAATTAAGCCTGGTTTGGGGGGAGAAAGATGTTTCAGCAGCAGCAACTAATCAACAAATCAGACAACTTACAATAAAAGTAGCAATAACTTGGGACTGGCTTTGCAAAGGAGTTGCTGTTATATTAGAAATCACACTATCCTTAGAAAGGTATTGTGGCCCAGGCTAGCCTGGTGAGCATTCTCACCAATAAAATACCTGCAACATCCTTGAGTTGACCACACGTGTCATTTGTAAAGACTGAGAGGTTTGGGAGAGCATTTGCCTAACTGAATTATGTTGAAAGAAATACAAGAGGAAAAAGTCATGGAATTTCCCATGCAGTTGGTTCACCCGGTAGCCTAGTTTAGACTATGATGTAGTTCTCTTTAGCACTCTTCACACGTGCTTGATCTTTCCCTCCAGTCAGTAAATTATCCTTTTTTATCTTGACCTACACTTTCTTCCCCAAAGTCTTGAATTGGATCTAGTCTCACTACAGGCTTCTGAACATGGCTGAAGACTCCAGCTGAGCAGCAGACCATAAGCCCTATGGAAGGCTCCTGTTTCTCTTCTGAAATGTCTGAAAGTAACTACCCATCACATTCATTAGTTTAGATGTGCTTGCTTGCCTATATAGAACCAATAAAAAATTGAAAAAAAAAATTATTGATATGCTATTTACCAAAAATCATCAATTCCTGCAGCTTCTTATAGAAAACTCCTAACTCAAATTTACAATTAATTTTACTTTTTCACTGAAGATGGTTCCCAGCATAAAAAAGTATTAACAAGCTAAAAACATTTACATAATGGCTCATAAGAAAAACTACTGTAAATTCCTTTCTCTTTGAGCTGTATAAGTTCTGATAACCTACGAACACACAGTGATGTTACTTGGCAAAACAATGCAGTTATATACTTTTACTTACCGAAGCGAAGCATATTCAGCTTCCTGCCTTCTCAGCTTAGTTTCAGAGTCCAGTGCTCTTCCTGACAATCTTTTCATCTCAGTTTCCAGAGAATCAATGGCATCTTTCATTAGCGACACTTTGGACATCTGTTCTGACCGTTCACTATCTAACTACAAACATAATTAAACATAAAAAGCTGATTTCTGCATAGTACATTTTCTCCTATTAATTCAAAGTCTACTTGCATTTAGTACATATCCTTCAGCGAAGAAGAAATGTCCAAGTATCTCATCAAAGAACCTATGCGAGATTTTTGCTTTCTTTGAAGGACAATCAACTTCCTGTCTTTCATATCTCTGTGAATATTTTCATTTATTAATGTAAATTTTAGGTTAGTATTTATAACCATGGACAAAAATGTTTGGCACTGATCAATGTTACAAGTTTTCAGTGCAAAACAATGTAACAGAAAACAACATTATGAGTGCTTGTAGGTGGAGATCTCAGTTTGGGATACACTATCACCAATTATGGCTCTTTTAAGGTAAAAAATGCTCACCTCATCCCTCTCCTCACTTACTCAGTTTTTCAGTACTAATTTCTGTGTTACCATTCTCAAAGATCAAACCCGTAGAGAGCAAGACAGTAAATCGCTCGTACACAGTAACTTTTTCAGTACTAGTGCCACAAATCTAGTATTGATATATTGCTCTCAAAGGGTCCTAAACAAACAGAAGAAATACGTTGATGTATGTAAAACATTCCCTGTACTCGCTAGACATTGTATGCCAAGTATGTGATCAAAGCTAATTTACTACTTGGAGTACTTAGAGTTACTTAGGACTACAGCATATTCTTAAGCACAGATGCACTCAGTTTAATATTATAATGCCTGGAACTACACCTCTAATCTTGGTAGGATCTAGAAGGCTGAAAAGGAAAAATAAAATGAACCAGAATTTACAGCCACAAGGTCTAGAAGAGATACACAACAGAAGTCAATGTAGATTTATTTGAAAATCAAGTTCTACCCAAGACTGTAAATTTGCTTAAGATTTCTATTGGTGTTGTTTGAGTTCTAGTCAGAGCTGTTAGCACCTTGAGTTAGCAAACAATTATAAACACAAGTCACTTAGGCCATATTAAATCAGACTTGCCATAAAAGAACAGTTATATGAAAAGAACAGTTATGAGATCTTGATAATAATATACAATCATAAAACAACTCACATTGGAATGGGCTCCAGGAGGTCTCTAGTCTGAACTCCTGCTCAAAGCGGGACCAGCTCTGAGTTCAGATTGCTCAAAGCTTTCTCTAGTCCAGTCTTGAAAAACCTCCCAGCTGCCCTCATGGGAATTAAGTATTCCCTCGTGTATAGCCTGAACCCTTCTCATTTTAACTGATGTCCACTGTCGCTCATCCTTCCACCATGCACTGCTGTGAAAAGCCTATTTCTCACCTCTTGATGAGTATTGGCAGGAAGGACTTGACATTACCTCTACTCCAAGTGGAACACCTCTACTCCAAGTGGAACAAACTCAGTTTTACCAGCCTCCTCTCATAAAGGTGTACCAGAACTGTGCAAAGCCTCCACTAAACTTACTCCAGTTTGGCAATATCTTTTTTGTACCACACTGGCAAAACTATATGGGGTATTCTAGATGCAGTCTAATGAATGCTCAGTAGAAAGAGATCATCACATCCCCAGAGCTACTGGTTGTGTGAACAGCACAGAGTATAGGCTTGACTGTCTTCATCACCATGGCACGCTGATGTCTCACATACAGTTTGACGTACACCAGGGCCTCTAGGGCCTTTACAGCAGAGCTACTCCCAAACCCACTGGCCTGCAACTTGCATTGGTTCTTCTTCCCAAATTCAGAACTTGGCATTTATTCTTGATGGACTTCAGACAGTTCCTGTGCTTCATTCTTCCTACCTATCTCAGTCCCTGTAGATAAAGCTGTGCTCTTGAGCAGATTAACTGAAAACTTGATGAGCATATACACTCTGCTACCTTCTTCAGGGCACTGGTAACGATGTCAAACAGGACAGGCCTCAGAACAAATACCTGTGGTGCTCCTTGTTAACACTCTCCAGAACTGCTACCCAATTAGATGGACCATCCAATTAGACTTTCCCCCCTCTAGTTGGCTGCCCATCCAGTTAATAACATCTAAACCTGGACACAAGAACTCTGTGGGTAACAATGTAAAAAGTCTCACTACAGTCTTGGCAAATACCACCACTACTCTGAGCCTGTTGTTCCCTGACAGAGAGGTCAGATTAGTCCTGAAGGGGGTTACAGAAAGGCTGGGGTAGGACTTTTTAATAGGGTCCAGGATGGCAGGACTAGGAGTAATGGATGCAAATTGGAAGCAGGGAGATTTAGAATGGAGATAAGAAAGAAGTACTTTACTGTGAGGGTGGTAAGACAGTGGAACAGGTTGTCCAGAGAGGTTGTGGATGCTCTCTTCCTCCCTGGAGGTGTTTAAGGCCAGGCTGGATGAGGCATTGAGCAACCTGGTCTAGTGGGAGGTGTCCCTGCCCATGGCAGGAGGGTTGGAACTAGATGATCTTTAAGGTCCTTTCCACCTCAAACCATTCTATGAATAACCTTGAACACGACTTATATTACATTCACAATTCCTTCAAAAATATTTTCCCTTACATTTTTAATAGCAGTTTCTAACTCTTCAATTCTCTGTTCCCAATGAGCCTTTTCATTAAACGCAGTCTGTTGAGAAATCTGTATCAAATAACAACAAAAATACATAGAGCAAGTCTTAATTCACCACAGACACATAATGGAATTAACTCTAAGGATTAGAACAGGAAATATTCAGCAACTTTTAATTTACGCTACTGAGTAGTTTTCATACTAAAATAGCCTGAGGAGGGGGGGGAGTGTGGAATCAAACCTTTAACTGCTCCCGGAGGCTGTCACGTTCTGTACTCATCCTTCGGAAATCTGATAGTGCTGTATCCCTTTCTATCTCCACATGTCTTAACATTGCTTGAGCTGTCACAGCACTCTTACGAGTCCTGGGGCATTTCATAATGCACTGACGAAGTCGGGAAATCTCTTCCTGTGCCTGTTTTTTTTAAAAAAGCAGCTTATTAGAAATAGACAACGTGATGTATTACTGGGCCTACAGGTGGTAATGCAAAGCATCTCTGAAACCATGCAAAACCAAAGATCAAATAATGATTTGTACATATATTCTTTGATTTAGGAAAGCATTCTTAATTCAGGACAGCACTTACAAACTTGCGTTTAACTGAGAGACTCAAATAGCAGAATTTCAACAGCTTTTTCTAATTTTTTAAACAAATGTTTTGCATTTTTTTGTTTCTTACACAAAACTAGTATTTTTTTCTTGCACATCACGTTATTTTAGTTAATTGTATAAAAACAAAATTACCCTTTCATAAAGACTGACAACTTTGTCTCTCTCAGCTGTTAAAACTCTGAAGTTACCCTGAATTTCTAACACACGGCGCTCGAGTTTTTTCAGCTTTGACTTAAGTTCTTCACGTTCTCTCAAAACTTTCAAATATTTCAGGTCAGTGCTCATTCCCTTGAAGAAAAAGGTGACATAAAGTTAAAGAAGAGAAACAAAACTTGATTATGTTTTATTACATCGGTCTTGGAAATGCCTAGGAAATACTTAATAAGCCTTTCACCTAGTAACCTCTGGCCAGTTAAGGCTGCACTTATATGTTTCTTATTATCAGAGATGAAATGTACATACTATTTCCTAAAATACACATTGGAGTAGCAAAGGTCTTTTATAAATGGTCCTGACAATGATGTTAATAATTACTGAAATTACTTAAATTTTAAATGATACACATGCATGCAGTGTAAAGCAGCAATTAAGGTCACATTATCAGTCCATTCTCACCTTATGCATCCTTCTGTTTATAATCAGTTTGTTTTTCTTCCTGGTAATTACAGCTTTGGTCATAAAGCATAAGATAAAACAGCATTTTAAAAATGCATCCCTCCTCTTCCAGAGTATCTTCCATGCTCACCTGGATGGATGAAATTTTTTTTGACATGCTGCCACAAGCAGAGGTTCACTGAGGATTTGAAAATGAGTTTCTAAGTATCTTCAGCAAATTCTTAGCCTGTCCTCTTCCAAAGTCTTAATAAAAGTATCAAGCCTTGAAGGTGACTTCCCTTGCTTTTTTTCAGCTTCTGCAATGAAATAACCTGCACGTGCAAAAATGATAGAATTCATTCACTGAAACAAAACTTGTGTAATCAATGATACTTCAGCATAAAATAGATTAGCATACTCTTAAAAATTAAGATGAATCGAATATCTAATTAAAATAAATACCCATTTATTACTTTCAAGTAGCTTCTGAATGCCTGTACTTTCTCACTTTTATTATATTTCAGAATATGCCTGAATGTCCATCTAGAATGGATTTAGCCAGACAGAAAAGGACATAAAGCTAAATGTTAATTAACTCAGAATATATCTGTTAAAAATTAAGGACAATTAAGCAGATTTGTATTGTAATATCTAATGAATTTTAAATAGGAACTAACTTAGGCCATTATATTTGCTTGAGATCTGTGAAAGGTTAATTTTTAAAATGAGAAATAATGTGCAAATGCTGAAATCCAGATTTTGGAGACGAATTGCAATTCCAAAGATCAAAACTGCACACCAGATCTCATTGTGCTACAATCTATTTGTTGGAACTACCCTGACTAATGAAATTTTAAGCATCTAGAGAATATAAAACTCCGCACTTTCATTGTTTTTGTTAAGATGTGTGCAGAAGTAGGTCATAAAATCACTGAAAAGTTACAAATTAATCAGACAAATCTATCATGGAACTAGCTATCAAATCCCAAACTTTCTGGTTGAAGGAACAAAATTCTTCCAGACTAAATGAGCAGTGAAGTCTACATAGTCAGAGCTGTTTGTTTTCTAAAATAAAGGTTTCTTTGCAGGATTGAAGCATAAGCTTAAATATTTTATACAGAAGTTAAAAAAAACCCTCAAACCTCACCATTCCTTTCTACATGAAATTGGAGACTAATCTTTAAGTAACAGGAAGAAATTATGTTCTTGTAGCAATTGACTGAGTCCACAATATAAATTCAAATGTTTATTTCAGTTATATTTACCACTGGGAAATATTTTTACAATTACAGCATCATATACATTTCAAAATACTCCAACAGTATTGTAGCACTCTAAGGAAGAACATTAAGATAATTTTTTTAAAGATAAAAAGTTAACTTCTCTCTGTTATGCAAGTGATTCACAAGGGATTCAAACCAGTTACATGCAATATTGTAAAAAAGCAAAATTATTACAGGCTAGTGGCAAAGCGGATTCCCATCCATCTAAAGACATATAATTTTAAATGAAAATAGGAACTTCTATCAATTCTAAATTGTGTTGTCAGTAAAAACAAAGCAAGTGAAATTCATTTGTAGAACTGTTAACTTCAGTAATTTCATAACTTGATTCATAACTAAATATATATTAAGGATACATCCTTAACTCATAGATTTAACTCACAGATTTTAGTGTTTTCACTATGTGGTTCAGATTCTTTATCTTGTTCCACTGGTGTTTAATTTGAATCTATCATAAAAAAATTGAGAGCAAGAACGCATTAATTTTTTTATAATCACTTTTGCAAATCAACTGCTGTAGGCAAAAAGAGCATTTTGTACATATTTTATAGTTTGACTGGGCTAAAAACATACTATTTGGTAACAAGAAACTTTATCTAGAAGGGATTAAGTTAAAAACTTTATCTTCAAATGCAGTCCAGGATTAGGAAAACAGTAACAGCTGAGTTACTCTCTGGTGAGTGAATGAAAAAGGAAGCATGAAATATCTTTTCCCAGAACTGTCTTACTAAGGCAGTTTGATTATACCTATGGGCTAAATAAATCAGTATGTAGTTACACTACAAAGAAAATTCTTTCTCTGAACTGACTGCTACTACTAAATCACATAATTGCATGTGCTTAGAATGCAATTGTCCATCCTCTAAAATCAGAAGCAATTTGCCCTGAAATTAGATTCCTTCCAACTTCAAGCATGATTTTAACCCCAGAACCATTCCATACTTGCAAAACACCAGTGGCCAGAACCTACTTCTCCTTCACACCAGCAAACATACTTCAAATCATAGATAGAAGCTAGAAATTCATCCTGAAAGGTCCAAAAAAAAAAAAAACCCCAAAAGAGTTCTTCATGGTGTTAGCAAGTTATGTTAAAATATCACCGCACAATATTTATTCTAATAAGTAGGTACTTTTGCTTCCTCAAACTCCTTATCATCAGTATTCAACAGCAAGTCTTTTTCCTGATGCTCAACTAGTTTGCCAATTTCAGCAAGTTCTTTACACATAAGGTAATTTTTGCAGGTGAACCTATCCACTTGACTGTCAACCATTTGTTTCTTATTAAGCAGCTGTATGACATTTTGCTTCAGCTCAAGCCTTAACTTCTTCGGATCTTCAACCTACAAGGACAAGGAAGAAGAAAGAATTTTAATTCACCTTCAAGGATTTGCAGGCCATAGTAACTTAGACTTCAAATGAAATCAATATATTCACAAATGAAGAACATACTACCAGCACCATTTTGAAAAGACTCATTTCAAAAGGGTCTGAACAATGGAGAATCTGAATCTTTATGGTGAAAACTGTCTCAAGCTGGGCAGCCACTATGGTTATTTTCCCATAGAATTGTCAGAAAAAATGTCTCTCCAGGACTAGCCTCAAGTTTTCAACCTTACTCACTATGGTTCTGTTTCATCTTATGAATGCCCTTCCATCATCCTCTTTGAGTTTGGCCAAAATCCTTCACAGATACTTCATGAAGGGCATCAGAAATGTAGCAAATCAATAATCAAGAAATCAACATGTTTAAAAATTTTCCCAAACAATATTGTCTGCTTAAAAAATAAAATATTACATGGCCTTTTTGTAAGCTGCAAGCAGTTGCTAACTATTTGGTACTATCAACACTGCCAAAACCACCACTACACCATGTCCCTCAGCATCACATAGAATCACAGAATCATTGAATAGTTTGGGTTGGAAGAGGCCATAAAGATCATCGAGTTCCAACCCCCTTGCCATAGGCAGGGACACCTCCCACTAGATCAGGCTGCTCAGTGCCATGTCCAGCCTGGTCTTGAACACCTCCAGAGAGGGGGCATCCACAACCTCTCTGGGCAACCTGTTCCAGTGTTTCACTACCCTCACTGTAAAGAATTTCTTTCTTACATTGGGTCTAAATCTATCCCCTTCCAATTTACATCCGTTGTTTCTGGTCCTCCCATCCGATATCATATTAAAAAGTCCTTCCCCTGCCTTTCTGTAGGACCCCCTCAGGTACATCTACCTATATATTAAATAAATCCAGGGATGATGACCCAACCACTTTCCTGTTCCAATGCTTGATAACCCCGTGAAGAAAGTTTTCCTAATATCCACCCTAAACCTTCCCTGGCACAACTTGAGGCTGTTTCCTGTTGCCCTATTGCTTGTTACTTGGGAGAAGAGATGGATCCCTACCCGTTCAGGTAGCTGTAAGAGGGCAATAAGGTCTCATGCACCTTCCTTTTCTCCAGGCTAAACAACCCCACCTCATTCTGTTGCTCCTCAGAAGACTCCAGACCCCTCACCAGCTTCACTGCCCTTCTCTGGACCCACTCCAGCAACTCAATGTTTAGTGGTGAGAGGCCTCAAACTGAACCTCGAGGTGCAGCCTCACTAGAGCCAAGTACAGGGGCCCAAAAACTGACGGAAACTCTTCAGTTCCAAACACACGCACCTCCCCCCATCCCGCACCGAACCCCGGGCTCACGCTACAGCCGGCCGGGGCGCCGAGGTGAGTCCCGCCGGTCGCTACCTCGGGCCGACTCTCCGCTCCCCCCCCCCTACTCCGGAGGCCCCGGGGAGTGCCGGGCGCTAATGGCGGCCCCTGGGCTCGGGGAGTCAACCGTGCCTACCGCCGCCCTCCCCGCTCTGCGACCTGGCCCGACGGTCCGCTCCCGCCCCTCCGCCGCCTGCCACCGCGTTCCCCGGGCGCCCGGCAACGGCGGCGGGGCTGAGAGAGACTGGGAGGGACAGCCCCGCACTGTTGTTTGCTTGCCCCGGGTGTGCCCCCACCAACCTGGAGGCCATCTCCTCAATGGATCTCAGTCGTGGGGGGTCACCTCCTGGGCCACGGAAGCCATTCCTTAGCCATGGGGTTGGTTATTTTCTCAACCCTGAGGACTATCTCCTCAGACACGCAGGTAGCCTGCCAGAAGGCATCTCCTCACCTTCACACTGTGAGGCAAAGCTCTCCAGAGTGGGAGCATGGTTGGGATGAGAGGTAGTTGATCTTCCTACAAGTGAAACCCTTGTCTGGTCAGGATGCTTGTGAAGAGCCCTGGAAACCCTGACTCCAGCTCTCCTCCTGGAGGAAAAGGTGTCCATAACCATTGTATTATGTACGGCCATTCCCAGTGAGGCTGTTCCACTTCCCTTGGGCTGGGAGTACTGCAAGAGGGAAGCCAAGAGGTTGCCATGGACATACCAGTTTCTGGCACAGTATGGACCAGCACAGCAGCTTGCCTAATGAACTCTGTGAAGTGAGAATACACTACACAGTCTCTCAGAACTTTTACTCTCTTTATTCTTGCTTTCAAAAGTGCTCATAATGCCTATTGTGTATATACATGTGCATATGACTGAAATGGTAGAGGCAAAACCAGAACACAACGTTACAAATAATTCTAAAAAATAATTTTAAAAAGAGATGCACTGTATACTATAGTACAAAATTATCAGTGATCCCCTTTTCCATTCTGATTTTAATAGATTGGATATCAGGAAGAAATTTTTCACTGTGGGGGTGGTGAGACACTGGAATAGGTTGTCCAAGGAAGTTGTGGATGCCCCCTCCCTGGAGGTATTTAAAGCCAGGCTGGATGAGGCATTGAGCAACCTGGTCTAGTGGGAGGTGTCCCTGCCCACGGCAGGGAGGTTGGAACTAGATGATCTTTAAGGTCCCTTCCAACCCAAACCTGTTCACCTGAAGATTTTAGCTTTTAAGCAAGTTCTGTTTCTAATCAAAAGAACAGAATTTCCTTGGGTCTACTTGAAAACTGGAGTCTAACAGCTCACAGTATCTACAGTATCTTCTTAGCGACATCCCTTGGCTGGATGGGGCTTTGAGCAGCCTGGCCTAGTGGGAGGTGCCCCTGCCCATAGCAAGAAGATGGAACTATATGATCTTTAAGGACCCATCCAATTCAAATAATTCTGTGAAATATTTGTGAGCATTACCTTTATAGAAATTTTAATTATTTCTCTACTTGGTTTCATCTTGGGAGGTTTCTGAGTAATGCTTATCTATGAAAATTAGGCTTTCAGATATCAAGTTTACAAGTTCCTTGATAAACATTACTAAAACCAAGAAAAGGTGCTCATATTTATTGTACAAATGAATTTTGAGCAACCAGTTGCTTCTGTATCTTTTTGAATGGCTTTTTTTGTTGGGGGGAGAAGCTGAGCCAAGCCTCTCCTCGAGTGATATAATATTCTCTCCAGACCTTTACAGATGAAAGAGCATTTTCAACAAATAACAGTTCAGTTCTTCATAGTTATTTGGGGATGGAAATGGAGGTGAGTGAGCATCACAGATTGACTTACTCTGATATATGGAGATAAATCGCTTTGTTGATTTGAGTAGAATTCCTTGGTTTTAAAGCACCCTTATTTACCTTTAAATCAAACCTCCCTGGGCTCATCTTCACATGTGCAGCACAGGCTTCACCCCTGATTAATCCAAAAGCCTCAGAGAAAGACAGGGAGAAGCAGCAGGAGCAATGCTTACAGGTCAGAAGATTTCAGAGACAAAACCAAGTAACCATGCCTTGCCAGCCCCGTTCCAGGAGGGAAGATGGCCATTCTAAAGCTGCCACAGCTGATTTGCAGGGACAGACAGTGAGCTCAGGGAGCAATGTTGAACACCTCCACTCTAATTAGGCTCATCTCTTTCAGAAACTAACAAGAGAGGCTTTTACAGATGAAAGTTCCAGCAAATGCCATGCAGTCTCTCTGGATTTTACCAGAACAAAACAAGTGGTAGACTTAAACTGGTGAAAATAACCTTAGTTTAAATTAAACTTCCTCTTCTATCCAAAATCTGCCTAATTTGCATACGTACTGATGAGATACATATTGCCCTTTTATTGCCCAGAACCTTCAATATCACGCTTGTTTCTTGACAGTGTCAAGTATTAGCTTTGCACATATGATAAACCCCAGTCTAAAGTAATTCCTGCATTTTATTGCTAGAACTAAAAAATTAACTGGTTTACAAAAATTAAAACATCAAGGAGTTACAAGGCTAATTATCGTAGTTTTTTTATTATACAAATAAAACCATGTGAAAGAAATGAAGATGTCTGTTTTCTTACATCTCAAGAAAGGATCACAGAATCACA
>VZTY01011242.1:9280-19696 GCA_013400935.1 Turnix velox
TGTGTTGGGGCTGGTCTCGGCTCGGTTCGGCTCGGCCGGGCTCGGCAACTCGGCTCAGTTGGGACCGGCCCGTGGCGGCGCCCAGCCCGCATGGGTAGGTGGGCACCGAGGGGAGGGAGGCTCGGCTTAGTTCGGCTGGGCTCGGCTAGGTTCGGCTCAGTTCGGCTAGGCAGAGTTCGGTGGGCTCGGCGCAGTTCGGCCCGGGACGGCCATGGCGGTCCCGCGCACCCTGCCGGATGAGGGGGAAGACCGCGGAACTCGGGAGGGGTGGCCCGGGGAAGGGGACACCCGGAGAAGGTGATACGGGGGAGGCACAGAATGTCCCGGGGGCTACCCCAAAACAGGCGGAAGGACCGAAGCGGGGAAGGGGGTTGATCCTCCAAGGAACAGGGCTTAGGAGATGAGGGGAACGGTTCTCTGCAGGTGAGAGAGGACAGGTCTGAGGGGCTGGGAGGGCGACCGATCTCCCCAGGGGACGGGGCCAGTCTGGGGACAAGGAAGACAAGGGCCCTCAGAGGACAGGGCTGAGGAGCCAGGGGTCGATACGCCTTCTCGGGAAGCGGGTGGGGACAGATCTCCGGGAAGAAGGTCTCCGAAGGGATAGGATTTGAGGGGATGAGGGGAGACCAAGCCACCCCAGGAGGCAGGTCTCCTCAGGGGACAGGACATAGGGGAGATGTGCCTCGCCAGGGAATGGACGGGGGACAAATCTTGTCCAGGAATAGGGACCCCCAGGGGACAGGACTGAGAGAACGGGGAAAAAAATGTACCCCGGGAACGGGCCTTGGAGACAAAGGGTACTGGGTTGTGTCGTCTGAAAGAGAGACTGAGGGAGAGCCAGAGATGGGGACTTGGGGAGTCAAGGGGGGATGATGTGACACAATGGAGCCATCATTTCTCTGGTATGACTGGGACCAGGCTGTGTGAGGAACCAGGATGGGAGAAGGGGGAAGATGAGTAGGGTCAAACCTGGACCCTGCTCATGGCAGATGGAGGCTGCCATCTTTTCACCCCCTCATGCACTTTTGTAGATGCTCCTCTCCTGTGGCAGAGGGAAACTGAGACACGGGGCAGTAGATCCCACTGTTGGGAGAGGGTCTGCTAGACCCATGGCATGGTCTGGAGTGTGCCGACCTCCCCCACCAATACTGTGCCCACATCTTGGGGTGCAGCATCTGGGAGTGCAGTCCTAAGTGTGTCTGTTTGCCCCCACCCCACCAGGCGGAGAAGAAAGCCAAGGTGATCGCTGTGATGAACGTGGTGGAAGAGACGCCGCGGGCCGAAGGGCAGAAGGAGGAGGAGGCCAGCCCCCCCCCGGCCCCCNCGCCTCACCTAGCGTGGCCACCACTCCAGAGCCCGCCGTGGCTGATGCTGGTGACAAGAATGCCTCCAAGTCAGCCGATGATGAACCTGAGTATGAGGTGAGGGCTGGGGAATGGACTTGGTAGTTGGAGGATTGTGGAGCTTGTGGACACCCTGACATCCCGTCTCCTCTCCCAGGACCATGACACCCCCCTTGTCCCCACTCCTGGCACCACAACACCACCCTTGTCCCCTTTCCCATCACTTTGACATGGCCCACCCCTCTCACACCCCCTGTCTCCTCTCCCAGGACGATGGCACCCCTCTGTCCCCCTCTCCTGGCACTGTGACACTCTCCCTGTCCCCTCTTACACTCCTTCATCCCATCTGTTGGCACCATGACGCATCCCCTGCCCCCTTGCACAGCCCCCATTCCCTCTCAACACCACCATGACACACCCTGTCCCGTCTTGCAACATTGTGTCACCCCCATATCCCCTGTCCCCATACAGGATGGCCGTGGCTTTGGCATTGGGGAGCTGGTGTGGGGGAAGCTGCGGGGTTTCTCCTGGTGGCCTGGGCGCATCGTGTCCTGGTGGATGACAGGCCGCAGCCGGGCAGCCGAGGGCACCCGCTGGGTCATGTGGTTCGGGGACGGCAAGTTCTCGGTGGTAAGTGGCACACCTGGGGGTGTGGGGAGAGGTTGGGCACTTCCAGATGTCTCCCTCCTCATGGTTGTACTCCCCTTGCAAGGTGTGCGTGGAGAAGCTGCTGCCCCTCAGCTCCTTTGCCAGTGCCTTCCACCAGGCCACTTACAACAAGCAGCCCATGTACCGCAAAGCTATCTATGAGGTGCTGCAGGTAAGGGATGGGGACATGGGGGAGTGACATTGACCCCTCCACCATGCTACTGTCATGTTTTGGGGGGCACATCAGTGCCTAGCCCCAGTGGGAACTGGGAGATGTTCCTTTGCCATGTTCTGGGGTACACAGGGTATCTCTTAAAGAGGGGTAGTCTAAGGGAATTTTGGGGGGCTCTTGGCCCAGCTGGGAGTGTCTGGAAGTCTGCTGGGAAAGCTGGAAGACAGGTTGTGGGGTCTCTGGGGAGTTGCTGAATTCTCTGTGGAGTGATAACAGGGTTGGTTCTGGTTCTAGAGGGGCTTTGAGCAGTCTTGGGGAATGCTGTGGGAGGGTCCTGGCTGTTTTGGTGGGAGGGTGGCTTTAGGCAGTGCTGGGAAGCACTGTTCAGTTCTCAGGGCGGGAAGTTAGTAGGGAATCAACTTAAACTGTACAGAGCCCTTTGAGGTAGGGTTGGGAGTTCTTTAGGGATAGTTGAGGGAGGTCTGAGTTTACAGGTCCCTTTTGGGTGAGGTTGGGGAGTAGTTAGGGGAGATCTGGCTGTGTTAGATCCCTTTGTGATGGAGTTGCGGTTTCTTGTGGGGTAATGACAGGAGATTTTTTGGCGGGGCACTGGGGGGTAACTAGGGACCGTCTGACTCTGGGTCTCTTTGTGGGGGGGTCCCATGCAGGTGGCCAGGAGACTCCTGGGGAAGATCTTCCCAGCATGCCCCGAGAACGATGAGAGTGACACCTCCAAGGTGGTGGAGATCCAGAACAAGCAGATGATCGAGTGGGCCCTGGGGGGCTTCCAGCCCTCTGGCCCCAAGGGCCTGGAGCCCCCCGAAGGTGAGCGGGGATGTGCAGAGGATGTAGGGACCTGCTCAGTAGCCCTGACAAGTATCCCCTGGCCCATTAGCTCCAGTACCACCAGGGTGATGTGGGCTTGGGCAAAGGAAGTCACATGGGGATGGTGGGTTCTGGGGGGCAAGCAGATCCTCCTGAAAAACACAGGGCTACTGATGGGATCCCATTGATAGGCACCCATTGATATAGAGACCATCATTGATGGGGACATCCATGGATGTGATCCCCACTGATGGATACTCATTGGTGTGACCCCATCAATGGGACACTCACTGATGGAACTCCCACTGAGACTCCTGTTAATCAGTACCCTTGTTGATGGGACCCCCGTTCATGGGATACCCATTGATGGGATCTCCACAGACAGGACACCTACTGATGAGACCTCCATTGATGTGACACCCATTGATGGAACTTCCCACTAATGGAATCTCTGTTAATGGGGACTCTTGTTGATGAGACACCCACTGATGCGACACCCATGGATGGGATCTCCATTGATAGACTCCATTGATGGAACCCCTAGTGATGCGACACCCGTTCACCCATTGATGAGACCCCTTAGATGAGACCTCTGTTGATGAAACCCCATTGATATGATACACATTGATGGGACTCCCATTGATGAGACTCCATTAATGAAATCCCCACTAATGGGTGACCCCATTGATGAGACCCCATTGACGTGACTCCCATTGATGTGACTTATATTGATGGGCCCCCCCACTGATGGCACCCCCATGCCCTTTCCAGAGGAACGCAACCCCTACAAGGAAGTTTACACAGAGATGTGGGTAGAACCTGAAGCTGCTGCCTACGCCCCACCCCCACCCGCCAAAAAACCCAGGAAAAGCACAACAGAGAAGCCCAAGGTCAAGGAGATCATCGATGAGCGCACCCGAGGTAAAATGGGGGGGGGGTCAAGGGTGCCCCATTGTCCACCCTTCCTGTATGGGGCTTTGCTTGCTCCCAGTGCTGGGGGTGGGCTGTGGGCTCAGAGCTGCAGTGAGCCTGGTCCCCTTCTTCAACCATTCCCTCCTGGGACCTCCAACATTCTCTCTGCTGTCAGTGGATGTGGGGTGGACCTGGCTAGTACAGACATGTCACTGGTCAGGACCCCCCCACCCTGATTCAACACCCATCCCTCTCCAGAGCGGCTGGTGTACGAGGTGCGGCAGAAGTGCAGGAACATTGAAGGTGAGCATGAGTGAGAATGGATACATCCTGTCACTGTGGACATCCTGGGGCTGGGGTCATCCTACCCCTGGGAATATTGTGGGACATCCTGCCCCTGGTGATAGGCACTAGCTCTGGCTGTGAACATGGAGGGCAGAGGGGACTTGAGGGGCTAGGGTACAGGCTTGTCCCATCCCTTAGCCTGGCTGGCAGGGAGTACAGCAGTGACTGTGACAGTGGGCTGTCCTGGAGGGTGGTGGGATGCCTTCTGGAACTGGGGACACTAGTATGGGAAGGGCTGAGGCTGCAGAGGGAGCAAAGTGGAGCTGTGGGGGCTGCTGGGGGCTGGGATTGGGACAGGGAGGTGATGGGAGTCCTGTCCTGGCCTACTGTCCCCAGGGTTGTCACCATCACACCACAGTGCCACCAATTTGGGGCTTACTTGGGGCTCTCTTGCTCCATGGCTGTAAGGTGAAGCTGGTGTGACCCAAATATGAGGGATGAGGGTTTGTTTTGGGGGGAAGTGAAACTGGTGTGACCCAAAGATGTGGGGTGAGGATTGTTCAGAGGTTAGCAGCAGGATGTGGTTCGGGGTCAGGCTTTGCCATGGGGTTGGGGATGTGGGGGTGGCAGAACCTGGGGGTCACATCTCCTCTCCTGCCCCCCAGACATCTGCATCTCCTGTGGGAGCCTCAACGTCACCCTGGAGCACCCTCTCTTCATTGGGGGGATGTGCCAAAACTGCAAGGTAGGGCATGGGGTGGGGAGTGCGTGGCTGGGTCATTGAATCACAGTCATAGTGTTGGAAGGGTTCTTCAAAGGCCGTCTAGTCCAACCCCGGCAGTGAGCAAGGGACATCCTGCACTACATCAGGTTGCTCAGAGCCTTAGTAAGCCTGGCTTTGAATGTCTCCAGGGATGTGGCCTCCACCACCTCTCTGGGCATCCTGGGCCAGCGTCTCACTACTATCACAGAGAAGAACTTCTTCCTAATATCTCATCTAGCCCTGTCCTGCCCTAGTTTAAATAGCTACCCTTCATCCTATTGCTCCCTGCCCTGGCAAATACCCCTCCCCAGTCCTGGGGGCCTCCTGCCAGACCCCTTGTCAGCAATGTCCCAGTAGTCCCCAGCACCTC
This sequence comes from Turnix velox, assembly GCA_013400935.1. Taxonomy (NCBI): domain Eukaryota; kingdom Metazoa; phylum Chordata; class Aves; order Charadriiformes; family Turnicidae; genus Turnix; species Turnix velox. Next base: position 14,599 of record VZTY01011242.1, read on the forward strand.
ATGTATCTCATTCTTCTGTCCCAGAACTGCTTCCTGGAGTGTGCCTACCAGTACGATGATGATGGCTACCAGTCCTACTGCACCATCTGCTGCGGTGGCCGTGAGGTGCTCATGTGCGGCAACAACAACTGCTGCAGGTGTGAGGCCACCTCGGGGCTGGAGAGAAAGCTGTTGTGGGGCTGGGAAAGTTTTGGTGGTGTCACAGTCCTGGCATGGGGTTGGGGAAGTTTTGGTGATAACCTGGTCCTGGCATGAGGCTGGGGAGTTTTTTAAGATGCTACAACCCTGATGTAGTACTGTGAAAGGTTTGGGTGATGCCACAATACTGGTGTGGGGATCGGAAGGCTTTGGTGATGTCATGGTCCTGGCATGGGGCTTTAGTGATGCCATCAAAACTGGTGAGGTTTTGGTGATACCACAGTCCTGGTATGAACTGAGGGCTTGGGACGTTTCGGTGGTGTCACAGTCCCAGCGTGGAGCTGGAGAGGTTTTGGTGATGGTCTGATCCTACTGTAGTGCTGGAAGATTTCAGTGGTGTCATGATCCTAGAAAGGTTTTGATGATGCCATAATTCTGGTGTAGGGCTTGGGAAGTTTTGGTGGTTCCTTGCTTCTGGGGCTGGGAAGATTTCAGTGATGCAACAGTCCTGGTCTGAACTGGGGAAGTTTAAATGATGGCACAATACTGATGTGGGGCTGGGGAAGTTTTGGTGATGCCATGGTTCTGTTGTGAGTGGTTTGGTGAGCCCCAGTCCTACTGTGGGGCTGAGGATGTTCTGATTATGCCTCAGTACTGGCACTGGAGAGTGTTGGGTGATGCCAGTCATAACTGGGGGCTAGGACATTATGGTGATGCCACAGTCCTGGTGTGGAGCTGGGGAGGATTTACTTGTGGGGGGTTTTGGTGTTGCCCTAGTTTCTGACATGGGGTTGGGGAAGGGAACTTTTGGTGATATCCCAGTCTTGGTGTGGGGCTGTGAGATTTCAGTGTTGCCATGGTGGTGGGGAGGTTTTGGCTATGCTATCATCCTGGTATCCACATCCCTGTGGCTGACATCCCCAGCCCAGTAGCTGACATCTCCACACCCACAGATGATGTCCTCAGCTCCGCAAGTAGATGTCCTCAGGTCCATAGCTGACCTCAGTCCCATCTCTGGCAGGTGCTTCTGTGTAGAGTGCGTGGACTTGCTGGTGGGCCCAGGGGCAGCTCAGGCAGCCATCAAGGAGGACCCATGGAACTGCTACATGTGTGGCCACAAGGGTGTCTATGGGCTGCTGCGGCGGCGGGAGGACTGGCCCTCACGCCTCCAGATGTTCTTTGCCAACAACCACGACCAGGAGTTTGTGAGTACTACTGCCCCCTGTGTCCCCACTGTCCCCCATGTCTCCTTTACTCACTACCTCCTACCCCCACGTGCCACATAACCCAATACCTCCGTGTCTCCCATTCATGCTGCTCCCCGTATCCCCACTGCCCCCATGTCCCCTCTCTCTGCTGACCTCCTTCACATGTCCCCTAACCCACTGCCCCTATATCCCCCATTCCGGCTGCCCTCATATTCCCTATATCCCTCTGCCCCCTCTTGTCCTGTCTCTCCACTTGTTCTCCGTGTTCTCCCTCTCTGCTGCCCCCTGTGTTCGCCCTAATGCACTGCCCTCTGTGTCCCGCACCCCCACGTTCCCTCTCCCTGCTGTCCCCATAACCCACTCTCTCCCATGTCCACACTGCTTACTGTGTCCCCTTTACCCACTGACCTGTGTCACTCCTCCTTGCTGGCTCCATGTACCTTCTTCCCTCCTTCTCCTATGTCCCCCCTATACCACCTCCAACCCACCCCCGCCATGTTCCCACTCCCCTCCTGACCCTCCTGTGCCTTTCAGGACCCCCCCAAGGTGTACCCCCCTGTGCCAGCCGAGAAGAGGAAGCCCATCCGTGTGCTCTCACTCTTTGATGGCATTGCCACAGGTGAGTCAGGGTCCCTCAACCCCACAGAGACCTTCTTCAGTGGGGCAGAAAGGAGTAGGACACCCCACAACTCCCTGGACCTCAGGGCAGGAGGGTCTGGCACCCACTGGGGCATTAACAGTGGGTAGACAGTGCTGTCCCACCCCCACTTGAGTGTATCCTGAGCATGGTGACAGTGGAGTGCAGGGAGTAAGGGTGGTGGGGTGTAAGAGGGGATGAGGATAGCGGGTGCACAGGTGGGAATAATGGAGTGGAGAGGATGGTGAGGCACAGGGATGGGGATGTTGGGATATGAGATATAGGTTGGTGCAGGGGATGGAGATGGGGAGTACATGGGAGGGGATCAGGATGGTGGGGTGCCATGGATGGAGTTGGTGGGTTGGGGGATCCCTGGTCTATGTGCTGCCCACCCCAGCCCCACTCCCCACAGGCCTGCTGGTGCTGAAGGACCTGGGCATCCAGGTGGACCGCTACATTGCCTCTGAGGTATGTGAAGACTCCATCACAGTGGGCATGGTGAGGCACCAGGGCAAGATCATGTACGTCGGGGACGTCCGAAATGTCACTCAGAAACACGTACGTCCTACCACCACAACCCAAATCACCCCAGTCTCCCCAAGATGACTCTAGTCCCCTTTTCCTGCATCTCCCCACACTCACCTTGGGCTTCACTGGCATGGCCCTGGCATCTTCCCACCAGGGAGCTCAACCACGATCCACCCCCCTGTGTGTCCAGAGGGCCTCCCCAAAATGTTGTCACACAGCTTATGGAAGTCTCTCCCTCTTGTACAGATACAGGAGTGGGGACCCTTTGACCTGGTTATCGGGGGCAGCCCCTGCAATGACCTCTCCATTGTCAACCCGGCCAGGAAGGGGCTGTATGGTAGGTCTCAGCCTGTTTCAGGGGGGACACTGCATCAGAAGATGTGGCCACCAGCCATGTGCCACCACCAGTAGCCAGCCCCCAAGTGAGTGTCCTCCCTGTCTGTCCCCCCACAGAGGGCACTGGGCGACTCTTCTTTGAGTTCTATCGCCTGCTTCATGAAGCCCGGCCCAAGGAGGGTGATGACCGGCCCTTCTTTTGGCTCTTTGAGAATGTGGTGGCCATGGGGGTGAGCGACAAGAGGGACATCTCTCGCTTCCTGGAGGTGAGTGATGGGGACAAGGGGTGTCACCAAGGGCCCTGCCCCCCCACTGCTGAGTCCTGCTGATGTCTCACTGCTCTTCCTGCAGTCCAACCCTGTCATGATTGATGCCAAAGAAGTGTCTGCAGCACACCGGGCACGCTACTTCTGGGGCAACCTGCCCGGCATGAACAGGTTGGTTGCTGCACCCTGGGGCTGTGATGCCTTCTGGTTACTCATCCCCTGCTCTGGAACTGGGAGAGGAGACAGTAAAGGGTCCTTCTCCAGCCCAGACAAGGCTCTGGGTATCCGCTGGCCCCAGTTGGGGCTGAACAAGAGCACAAAGGGACAGCACACCCTAAAAGTGGTGGTCCTAGTCCTTGTCCTCTATCCCTCCTGCTGACGGTGTGGCATGGAATTATCCCTCCTAAGTGGGGGCTGTGGTGGCACACAGATAGTAGCCACCTGTAGGTGTTCAGCCTACCCTATAGCCTATAGCCTGCCCTAAATGGTCTTGGCCACCTGTTGAGCTGGAATGCTGCCCTGTGCCCTCATGGGTGCCAGCATGGGGTCATAGGCATGTGGCACTGCCACCCCATGCCCACACCCTTGGTCTCTCTGTCCCCAGGCCACTGGCGTCCACAGTCAATGATAAGCTGGAGCTGCAGGAGTGCTTGGAGCATGGCAGGATAGCCAAGGTCAGCCCTCCACCCGGGCGGCTGGGGGGAGGGGTCCATGTTTGTCCCAGACCTGTCCCCTGGTGGTCCCAGACTAGATGTCCCAGATTCCTCCCTGGTGGTTCCAGACCTGTCCCTGATGGTCCCTGATCCCTTGGCCTACAGGGAGGGTGCTGTGTGGGTGGAAGGGGGGGTCACACTATTGGCACTGTCATCCTGGAAGGGGAATCTGGGGATATTCCAACCCTGTGTGGACATATTGCTGTCCAAACTGGTGTGGGTGACTGCTCTGTCAGGATTTGTATGATCTCTAGATGGTCCTTAAGTCCCTGACCAGTTTAGATTCTGGGATTTGGAGTCCTCCCGGCCACCTGTGGCTGGGGGGCTCTGTGTGTGACCTCACTGTGACCAGCCTGTCCTTCTTGCAGTTCAGCAAAGTGCGAACCATTACCACTCGCTCCAACTCCATCAAGCAAGGCAAGGACCAGCACTTCCCTGTCTTCATGAACGAGAAGGAGGACATCCTGTGGTGCACAGAGATGGAGAGGTACCACCACCACTGTCACTGAACTGGGGAGAGAACCCCACTTCACTCAGGGTGTTTCTGACCCCTATTGTGTGTCCCCCTCCCTTGTCTTTCTCCTCGTCCTACAGGGTCTTTGGCTTCCCGGTGCATTACACGGATGTCTCCAACATGAGCCGCCTGGCCCGGCAGAGACTGCTCGGCAGGTCCTGGAGCGTGCCGGTCATCCGCCACCTCTTCGCCCCCCTGAAGGAGTACTTTGCCTGTGTCTAAAAAGCCAGAGAGAGAGAGAGAGAGAGAGCGACAGGACAGAGGGGAACTGGTGAGACGGGGAGCGAGTCAGAAACAACCACCACCCACGCCAAGAGAAGTGAAAAACCACAGGATGATGAGAGAAGAGGCAGCACCCAGCAGAGAGAGAGAGAGAGAGAGAGAGGGAGGGGATCTCGAAGCCCGAAGGAGCCCCGGCACAAGCGTCCCCCCAAAGGCGACAGGGTTCGGTGTCCTCTCCTCCACTTCCAATGGTCAGCTTTTAACCTATTTAAAAAAAAAAAAAAACAGAAAAACTAAAAAAAAAAAAAATCAAAAATCAAACGTGAAAAATACTGACGAAAATGAGAAAAAAAAAAACTAACTAAAAGATAGGAAAAAAAAGAGAAACACAGAAAAAAAAACCACAAAAAAAAGGAAGAGAAACAAATGGAAGAAAAAAAAAAACCAAAATCATATTTTTAAATTTTTTTTAGGGGTAACCTTTTAATTTTCCGCTCTTTTCTGGCTGGGTTTTTCTTGGTTGGTTTGGTCCCCGC